>CM032631.1:29561809-30015146 GCA_019097785.1 Fraxinus excelsior | reverse complement strand
TTATATACTATATTTTAATATTTTGAAAGTTAGGGACTAAATGATACATTTATCAAATTATATATATATATATATATATATTAATAAAAATGTTTATTTTCCTTATTTTCCCAACTTAGAGTGTCAAAGGGTTAAGTGGCTTGTCGGTTCAGCCCATGAACAATTCTCGGGCTCTGCTTGGCTCGTTGAGCTCACGAGAGCTCAATTCATGGGCTCGTCAAAAAAGTGACCAAATATTGTTTGGTAACTTATAAATTAAAAAACTCGAGCTTGTGGGCACGGCTAAACTCGACTCGTGAGCTCACGATCTTAGCCCTTGAGCACGATCTCGACTTGGCTCATTAGAATCATTATCCCAAATTGGTACTTGGCAAGAAATTTCCCCAAGAGATATATTATGGTGATTGGCTCAATGACAGAGAGAATACATGTCAATGCATGATTGGACATTTTGGGGGGGAAAAACACCCAATCTGATGCGAATCCAGTCAAGAATATTTTGGGAACCCACAAACAAGTTGAAATCAACCCAAGAAAACTAAAAATCACGTCTCGCAATAGTAACCCGACCTGTTGTTCGACCCATACCAAGAACCAAGAACCAAGATCACGCGTTAGAGATCTGACATGTTGATTACCCGGAACAAAAACCGTGAAATGGGAACGCCACAAAAGGACTGCGACTCATTTTGATAAGTTCAAGATTACAAGCTTTAAGCCACCAAGAATTGGAGGAAAAACTCACAAGTGTATAATTCTCAATAATGTCAAAAGTTTGTCATGTTACAATGAAAAGAAATCATATTTATACTAGAATATGGAAAAACCCTAAAATATTAGAAAATGTACGAAATAGAGTCCTAAATATATCAAAAGATATTTAAAATATGGAAATCTAGTTTAATTAGGAAAAATGCGGAAAATAAAATATACTGCCAGAATTCCTTCTATGCGACCACATAGTTGTCTTCTATGCGGTCGCATAGAAGACAAGAAACCTCCCTTTTAGCTCTCAGGATAGAGCCATGTGACCGCATGGCTCTTAAACCATGCGGTCGCATGGTTCAACGGTTTGCCTTTCGGTTCGCCTTCTAGATTCGAACGCTTTCCAAATAGTTTGAGCTCTCGATCCAAACATCAAACTTGTGCATTGACTTGTAAACTTCGTGCCAGTGAATTTCGTAGCTCGATCACTTGACTGCGTAGCTTCTTTGGCTTGATTCAAGCCTCGATTTGTCCTCGAACTCGACCTTGAATTCTTCTCAATGCTCCTCAATTCTTTGCCCGCTTGAAGCCCGATCTGGATCACATCATCATCATTGTTGTAACACCACTTTGTTTTCTACATCTCTATCATTGCCCTGTTCAAGGAGCATTAATCTTTCATCAATATATTTGTGTGTATGTGTGTGTTTTTTAGTGATGTCATAGACATCCCATAATATCCAGCTACATCTAGGAAAATTCTGTTGTACAGAGAAATTACAAATACTCACGTGGGGGTGGACCCCATGTGAATTAAATGTTGTCAAGAAAAATGGGCCACACCTATTAATTGTATTGTTTTTTTTTTATGTGCACTGAGCAAGGTTACAACTATCTCAGCTCTCAACAGGACTTGACACACGATGGAATGCGCCTCCCAAGAAACAACTTAAGTACTCACACAAAGGTGAAGGACAAGACTAACACCCTGTTGTCCCCTTCCAATAATTATCAAGACTTCCCTTAAAAGGAAAGCAAAATTTAACTTTCGATTTCTCTCACTAATTATGGCAATTAATAGATAGCTTTATTTCCAAATGAAGCCCACCAAGCATCATCATATGCAAACACCATCCTACATTACTTCAAAAGGTAGGGTCATATTATCTATGATGCTCGCTTTCACAAATTAATCTTGAAAAGCTCAAATCCAATTAAAGTTTAATGCCAAATTATTTTTGAGGAATGACACGTCTGTGACAAGATTAGGCCTATGTTTGTTTCCAATTATTTCAACAATAAAATGAATTTTTTTAACCCTTTTTTCAAAATATTGGGGTCCACAAAGACACAAAATGGTCGACTATTGTAGCTAGTCTACTGTTCCAATGGTAGAAATTCTTATTATTAGTGGAAACAAAAAGAGGCTAGATAGTAAAATGAAAAGGATTTGAGTAAATAGCAAAAAAAAAATTAAAAAAAAATTCCTCAGGATTATGATACTAACCGAGACAACCCATTCATTTTAGAAAGTATAAAAAATTTTGAAAATTGTTAGTATAAGCCTATTTGAGCCCCATTTATATCGAAGAATGCATTTCGGAATAGTAAATTGATGGAAATGTAGTTAAAAAATAAATAGTTCTAAATTTGCATGATTATTTTATTGAAAAATGTGTGGTTGAACAGAAAAGAGATAAAATGTATTTTGAAAATTGGTAATTAGAACATAATTTCCCCACTTTTCATTGTTATTGTAGAAAACGTTCATATCTTTCATTTTTTTACATTTTCACACTTATTTCCACCTTTCATCGCACAAATGGTCATTTTCACATATTTTCTCAATTAAAGATTATGAAATGACAAATATATCCCTCTATTTAAATAAAACGAAAAAGAAAAAAAGGCTAATTGCAACTACAGTCTCAATTTTTTTTTTTAAAAACGCAGATAAGTCACAAATAAATTATTAAAATGTTAATTAGTATATAATGTCCCTATCTTTCACCGTTTTGCACTTTTTAAAAAATTTGGGACTATGATTGCAATTTGATTCTTTAACTTTTTATTTAAATAGGAGGTTTTATTCACTATTTTACAGTTTCTTATTGAGAAATTAGATGAAAATAGATAGAAATGGTGATTTGCGCAATCAAATGTGTAATTAAGGGTGAAAATGTAAAAAAAAAAAAGGAAGATATGGAGGTTTTTTGCAATAACGGTGAAAGATAAAAACATTATATACTAATTACTATTTTAATAATTTATTTGACTTATTTGTACTTTTTTTAAAAAATTTGGACTGCGGATGCAATTAGTTTTTTTCTTTTTCTTTTTGTTTTATTTAAGGAGATTGGTATATTCGTCATTTCATAATTTTTAATTCAGAAAATATGTGAAAATAACCTTTTGCGTAATGAAAGGTGAAAATAAGAGTGAAAATGCCAAAAAATGAAAGATATTGACGTTTTCCACAATAACAATGAAAGGTGGGAACGTTATGTGTTAATTACTCTTTTGAAAATAATGAAGATGCAAAAAGGGTTATATATACTATACAGCAATATAAGAATATTTAATAAAATTTCATTTAACTTTATTTAATTATTCTGAAACATTTATTCATATTGAATTTTTAATTATTTGTTAATTACATTTGGAAAAAAAAATAAAATTATAATAGTATTTTAACTGAAGTGGTCTCATCTAAATTCAGAGAATGAAAAAGTAGGCCCTTAATAAATAATAAATAAAAAAATTCAAAATAGTATAAAGGTAAATGAAAAATAAATATTTACATCTTTTTGACAGGGGAATCATTTAACATAATGAAAACCTCATGGGGAATTTTGAAAATAAATGGGATGTTTGTATAATTGTCATAAACTTGAGGGGAGATTTATGTAATTTTCTCAAAAAACCTTAACAATTCATTAATTTGATCATTTGAAGTTTGTGCTTTGGTGAGAAACTATTGAGTCAAGTTCAATTCTCACAGTAGTCTAATAATAAAATATTTGGTAAAATAATGGAAAAGAATTAAACTTTAAGAGGCATTCCCTTCATTTTCAAAACTTGCACAAACTCTAATTATTTTAAGTTTTGAATAATGTATATGTCCTTGGATTTATGAGAACTTCATAGATGTCCCTTCAGTTTTCAAAAATTATACGAACCTCCCTTATTTCAAGTTTTCAATAATGCATACCTCCCTTAAAATTTATGACAATTTTAGAAACACCCCTTCATTTTTCAAAAGTTGTATATACCTCCCTTATGATGTATACACGTATTTGAGAAAAGCTTCGATATGATGATCATATATGCACACGTGGTAGGACAATCACTAAAATCACAATTCCTCAAACTTGATGACACTCAAAATGCAACTATTCGGCTTCAAACACCCACTATGTTTCTGTGTCTTACCACCTAGGACGTCGAGGTATTATAATTTGAAAGTTTTAAAGGTTTTAGATGTCACGATTTGAATAAACGGTCATATCACATGTGTATGTAAGATCGTTCCAATATTAAAGCTTTTCTTTATGTATTGATCATCTTTCTTTCGCATGTTATTAGGATAAATAATAGTGATAAAGTTTAAAATGTCTATACAAACTTTTCTTCATCTTGTGATTCTTTTAACTATAATAATATAATACAAATATCACTGAATTAAAAAATTTAACTATTGTTTAGTGCGTATATAGTTCAAAAATACTTCAACGTTTAATTGTTTTAGATAAGGCTTATTAGCACAAAACGTCCTTACATTTCAACTTTTTACATTTTCGCCCCATATTTCCACGTCTTATTGCGGAAAACATTATTTTCCTCGATTTTCATCCATTTTCTCTATAAAAATATGTGAAATGACAAATTTACCCTCTTATGTAAATAAAATAAAATAAAAAAGAGAGAGAAAAAACAATAAAGAACTAATTGCAACCATAGGCTCAAATTTTTCAAAAATTACAAATGAATCTCAAACAAATAATTAAAAATCAAAACAAAAAACAAAAATAATTTTAATAAACCTAACCCAACCAGCACCACCAGAACCACCACCCCTACCAAAAAAATCCTTACCACCATCTACACCTCCACCACACTACAATCCCCCACCCAAAAATCTCCAAACCATAAATAAGTCAATTATTAAATAAGAAAAAAGTAAGAAAACCAAAAATTTGTCATTTCTCCTATCAAATACAAAAACCCACAAATATCCCCTTCAAGATGTAGAATCAATGTAAAGAAAGAAAACTATTGTATCCCAAAATTGATCAATAACCCCTTCAAAACTCAATCCAAATCACCATGAGAGAACCTCAATTATCATTAAAAAACGAAGTAGCAGAAACTGAAACTATGGTTGGTATTATAAAATTAGAATATTTTCATTTACTATTGTTGCCTCTAGGTTGTTCTTGAACAACTTCTTTTGAAGCCATTTCTAAATCTTCTTCTTTTTCTTCTTGATCGTTATTCTGACTGCCGAAAACCCCTCCAAGACTTGCCCAAAAAGATGAAAGAAATACTTGGAGACGACCGTATAAAAAGAGTTGGAGATGAAAACGGTGGTTTGATGATTTTTTGGTGGGGGTTTGTGATATGGTGGTTGGGATTTTTTGGTAGGCGTGGTGGTCAAGTGGTGGTTGTGGTGCTGGGGTTGGGGTTGGGTTGGGTTGGGTTTCTTAATATTTTTTTTTATTTTTAATTATTTGTTTAAGACTCATTTGTAATTTTTGAAAAAATTGAGCATATAATTGCAATTAGTTCTTTACTATTTTCTCCTTTTCTTTTTATTTTATTTAAACAAGAGAGTAAATTTGTCATTTCACATATTTTTATGGAGAAAATGGATGAAAATTGAGAAAAATAATGTTTTCCGCAATAAAATATGAAAATAGGGGTGAAAATACAAAATGAATAAATTGTATAAACTTTTTGCACACTAAAGGCCAAATGTAATGAAATTTTGTGCTAATAAGCATTTTAGATAATCATATTGCAAAACACAATATAGAGGAATATTAGTTGTAATTTCATCTTAAATGGGATATCAGAAATTTGATATTTTTTTAAGCAAAATAACATGATTACATTTTCTAAATATTCATATGTTTTCATTTTTATCACGTTCTTTTTAATTTTAATAGAAGTGTTAAAAATGCATTGTCCACATTAAATTATGGAAAATGATTGGAGAAAATAGGGGAGCGTCGGGTGTCCATTATGGACACCCTTATGTGCCCCCTATGGTTGTGTAACACAACCCTTAAATTATTGTTAAAGTTCGTGGTGTGCTGTCGTAAGCACCCAAAAATAGTCCTTAAACCTCTAAAACTAATGTAGTAGTGGAAGTAAGGGTCGATCCCACGAAGAGTGTGTAATTCAATATTTTATGCTCCGTACAATGATTGTGGGGGGTTTTTGTATGCAAACAATTGTAAATAACGCAATTAATAACAATGAAAATTAAATTAACGAAAATAATCAAAAGACTAACCTTGGTCCAAGTCAATATCCACCTTCGAAAATCCACAACTGATCATAGATGCAAGGATAATTCAATTCATATCTTGAATATTCACCATTAGAATAATTTTCCTATTTCTCCTTAATTTTAGTTAGTTAGAAACCAGCGTTCTAATTAACCCTAATTATTAAATAACCCCAGACCAGCGCTCAAGATTCAATTTAATAACAGCTTTAAACAATAGAGAAATCGATGAACTAGATAACACAAGCACCAGCGGTTGCATTCAATCTATTTAAACATTCTTCTTAAAATTCAATAACCTCTATCGCAGAAAATCATCAAATCCTAGTGCTTCACAAGTTAAAGGGATCAAACAATTACGGATTTGATATTTAACTCAGCGGTAGATTGCAACGAATAATAAACTAGTAGGCCTCCTAGCAATTAAACATAACAATCATAGAAATAAGTGTAGAAAAATATTCAATACTCAAAAACATGAATTAAATTAAGAAAAACCATTTAGATCTCACAATATGTGGTTCTGAGGCTTCAATCTCATTCGACCAAGTGTAAAAGTTTAGTTACAATTCATGAATATAAGAGAAAAATAGAGAAGAATAGAGTTGGGAGGCGTTCTCCACGTTCTAGTTGTGTTCTAGGGTTTATAAAGTGTAGAAAGATTTGTTTCCATAAATGTTTGATTGAAATTAGGAAACCAGAATTTTCGTCCCGGAAATAAATCATGCGGCCGCATGGTTTAGAGGCTTGCGGCCGCAAGGAACAAGTGAAATCAACACTTTAACTCTCGGGAATGGTCTATGCGGCCGCATGGAATTAAAGGCTTGCGGCCGCATGGTTTTACGAAACTTCCTCCGGACAGACTTTAGTATTTTGGACATAACTTCTTCTTTCGATATCCGATTGAAGCGATTCAAGATGCGTTGTAAAGATAACTCAAAGGGCTAAAACTTTTATTCAGATACAATCTTCAAATTCGATCGTTTACCATGTCCAAAATTGGTCTCAATATGAGGATGAAAACCGATGCAAAACTTTTCAGCTTGAAAGTTGATATGTGAAAATATCTTGGCCATATTTCATCCCTTTGAATCTTTTTTCATCCAATTGACCTCTAACACTCTCGAATCTTCATCACAAGGTTAGACACAAGTTTGGAATATTTGCACTTTAGTCCTTGAACTTTCACTTTCTTTCATTTTGGTCCTTTTCACATATTTCTTCCAAATTACGCTATATCCATAGAATTGCCACCTAAATCAAAATATGAGCGTAATGAGTACATTTTGGCACAAAATAAACATACGAGCGCATAAAATAAGGAGAGAAAAATATGCATTTTACATTCCTATCAGTTCGTAAGGGTAGTTAAGCGTAGTACTACTATAATATATGCTCACATGTGAAGGAAAAATGGTCGATGGAGGCATGTGTTATTCTAAATTGATGACTGTGCAATTTTCGAAATTAGAAGGGATCGAGTCTTCGAAATTGTCATAAATCTCATTGTAGTTATGCGCTATTCAAAAATTGAAATGAAAGATCTTTATGTAATTTTTGAAAAGGGATGGGCTACTCTGGTATGGTCATAAACCTCAGGGAATTATTCAAATTTTAAAGTAAGTGAGATTTTGTAATTTTTAAAATGGAAGGATGCCCTTAAATTTTCAAAAAACACAGAAGAGGTGTCTATAATTTGCCATTCTTTTAAATCGGCCTTCCATGAGGAGTGGGACAAGCCATGCCACTTGACTCGCTTAATCGAAGTATGGCTTGGCTTGTTCCACGAGCTCGCCCTTTGGTGTGAGCAGCTCACAAATATATATTTTTTTAATGAAATTTCATTTTTTTCACTTATTTTGATTAGTTGATTAGCAGCTTGAACAAGCAAATCTCTGCTCGGCTTGCGACTGTAGCTCACTAGCGAACCGATGACCGACTTACCATGCTACCTTTAACTACTTCTATCTCTTATACCCAATGTAAAGAAGAATGTATCATTTTAGCCATAGCAACAAACAATTACAGATAAAGCTTATGTTCCATAAACATTATTGATAGATTAAAAGTTATTTCTATGATCTAGTCAAAGTTAAACTTTAATTTCAACTTTATATTAAAAAATACTACTCATTATTTACACATTTCATGATCCCCTTTAAAAGCTCGTAAAAATTTTCTATGAAGGCAAAATTGCCCAACATTATATAAAGCATTTGTTTGGAACTTTGAATTTCCTTTTTAGTTGTTAAAATTATAGGATGGTATAAATGAGTTGGTGGGGCTAAGTGCATAACAATTTTAAGCTCATGTTTGGTTCGAATTAAAATTTGATTTTAATCAAATCAAAGTCAAATAATCAATATTAACCATATTTTTATAGGTCCACAATTTTTCAGACGCGCATTTTAAAAACTTTTATCACAATCTACTAAAAATCTAATTTTAATTTTCAGCAAACACCCTCTAAATCTCAATGTATGATTAAAATTAACATTTTACTTTGAAAAGTAAAATTTTAGCCATTCAAAAGGAAACCAAACAAAGGCAAACTGCTATCATTTGCTTCTTAATCTTAGACAACACTTTTCATTGAGATAAAGATTCGTAGATTATGAGAATGCCTGGCTGGGCTTATGCTTGAAAATTAGTACCCATCGTATAGCTAAAAACCTAGAAGATATTTAAGCATAAGCTCAACCAAACATGATGTCATTTTATGTATTACTGAAACTAAGTTATAACCTGAAAGAATCCATTAAATTAAATGAAATTGTTAAACAAGATCTAAAAACTAAACTGTTTCTTGAAAATTGGTTAAACCATAAATACTCGTGGCTAGTTTTAACTGGAGTAATTCGATTGCCGTGTCAGATTTTTAATTATGCCCCCTTGGTGAGAATTAAAATCATATTTTTAATAGATTTTGATGAAATATTTAGTAGAAAAGTTATGAGTCCTGTAAAATATGTAGTTAAAAATAATTATTAAGTTAAAAATTTTAATTTATATCAAGCAGGAGCTATATATAAATTTGTGTCGTAGTCGTAAGTAGGGATGACAAAAAAACTCGTCGGCTCGAACTCGGCCCGAAAAAAGTCCAAGCTGGGCCGGTTCCACTTAGCCTCGGCTTGGGCCGAGCCCCATTTTGGGATGCCCGTATGGCTCAGCCAGCCCGTGTTTTAGATAAAAAAAAAAAAAGTAAAAAAATTAATTTTAGGTACAAGCAAGCAAAAAAAGTAACAAAAAAAATCGAGTCGGCTCGACTCATAAAGGTTCGAGCCGAAAGCTCTGGTGGAGCCAAGATTTTTGGTCGAACTTTTGCTCAGCCTGGTTCGGGTCCAAAAAAGTTCGGACCTATTTTGCTTGAGTCGATCCCAAGCTTTGAGTTTCAGCTCGTTGACATAGTTAGTCGTGAGCCACGATGAAAACAAGATTTATATGAATAAGAAGTTTTAAACGAGTTGTCAAATAAAAATAAATGGATGCTGAAATTAACAAGAGAAAACAAGAAAAAAAATTCCATCCAAGAATATTTCCATTGTCATCATCGAGAATTTTGATCACTAATGATATTAATATTTAGCTAAAGCAGGAGTTCGAAAAAGAAAATTACTAATGAGCCGAAGAAGCTGTTAATAAATTCTTTTTTTATTTTTCCTCACTATGTAACACTTATTGGTCCATCATCCTTGTAAAGATCAGGAAGAAGATGACGACCCATTGGTAGCAAGAACATGAACATCACCACCGTTATTATCAATGTGAAAGTGGTGGTTGTAGTGCGTAGGGGCGGCGGTTGTGGTATCAAATGTACTATTTTTACTGTCTGTAGTGCTATGATCCCTCGTTGCAAAAATATTTTTGTTGTTATGCATCCACACTTTTAAGATCCCTTTGTCCACACCAATTTCACGGCAGAAATCTTTTATTGTATCTTCGTCTGTATTCTGCGTTTTCCACCCGACATTCTCCGCAAATTCCAGCATTTTTTCCTTCTGATCTTGAGTGAATTTTGTTCTGGAACGCTTTCTGCGTGTTGACCTGGGGGATGATATAGGGTTAACACTGGCTGAAATCGGCATATTAGTATCTGACGGCGGACCCAACAAGCCGGAACTAAGAGACAGCAGCATGTGCGGTGCTGAGGGGTAGTACGAGGAGGATATTGGAGGAGGGGACAATGAATTTGGACTGCTGCTGTTTGGCGGTGGCAGAGGATGGTGGCGGTGACGGGGATGGTACTCCAGAGCTGCGACTGTATTAGGCGCCGGGAGTGTCAGTGACTCTTCAGTCTTACGGCGGTGGAAGTTGCGGTGGCAGCCACATGCAGCACATTTGAGAGAAGTGGGGTCAGAAGAATTAGCTGTGGCGGAGGGCATGAACTCTCCACAACCGTCCACGGCGTGACCACCCATGGTGGCGGCGTGGTTCTTGAGGCATTCTGTGTATATCACCATCACGGGGTGTTGGAGGTGGTGGAGAGGCGGGTGACGCTTCAGTACTCCATTGGTGAAGGATGAAGGCTTGTTTGTCTGAACCCCAATTGGGGTTTCAGTCTCATTTTCGAGGGTTTTGATAGCGGCCGTGGCAGTTGAAATGCTCAACTCCATGGATGAAACCCCCAAGATTTAAATAACCTCAACCGTTACTAATGTTTCGTTAGTTTTTGGCCTTCAAAAGTTGATTACAAAAAAAGATGATGATGATGATGATGATGATGGTAGGGAGTGGTTGATGATAACTGTAGATAATAAAAATCTTGATTATGTGGTTGTGCTTCTTAACAACTGGTTGGTTTAACTCGGTGTTCTAATCGCTGGTTAACTAGGGAATGAATCATATAATAGTACTAATGCTACCGTTTTGACTCGTTATTATAATTTTGAGTTTTTTTCTTTTTTTCTTTTGAAGTATTAATTTTTGAGTCTTTGTACTTATCTAAGTGGCATTATTGCATTGTAGAATTAATGAGATGTCGCAAAAAGTGATTGGATTGTAGTGTTTAATGTTTTTTAAATTAGTCAACGACAGAATACCACGTGACATTCTATTGATAAATATGTAAAATTATCTGACAATATAGCAATATTTATAAAAGATGAAAGAGAGAGAAGTGAATCTGTACTCATAAAAATAGTAGTTATGGAGCTCAATAATCATTTATTTAAGTGTATACAACTGCACTGAGATGCCAATTGAGAGATGGTGAGTTATTCTCTTGGAGTTAGCATGAACAAAGTTTTTGAGAAAAAGAGTCTTTAGAAGCTCTTGGGGTACACGGTGAGGGTTCACAGAACCAGAACCCCCATCGATACCTCACAATAGGAGGGTGGGTGGGAGTTTTTTGGCAATTTTTTATTACTATGGATCCCGTATGGGGCCCACCATTGTGAGGATAAGTAAAATTTTTGTTAAAGGGTTGTCTGTATCTCTCTTATATATAAAGTGGCTATCTAACGGAATTTTGTTGTTTTAACGGAAAAACTAACGGAATTTCTTGATTTAACGGAAAAACTAACGGAATTTTTTTTAATTTAAAAATATTTTAACTCCATAATTGGGCTTCAAAATTTACAATTCTAAAGCCCATGTAGAAGTATTGGATGTCATGCTCATTTTATAGATACACTTCTCTCCAAAGGTTTCATAAACTTCCAATGTGGGATTGTGCATTTTATATATGCTCTTAACTTCAATAGTTTTATAAATTTCTAATGTGGGATAGTGACAAAAAAAAAATGTTAAAATGCTCATCAAAATCATTTTCAAATGTATGTCTAATTGACTAATTTGATTTTGAATTACAACTAATTAAATTGTAATATTCACTTTCATTCTTTCATTTATTTAATTTTCAAATTTAATTTAAATTGCACTTGATTATTAATATATT
Organism: Fraxinus excelsior; assembly: GCA_019097785.1. Taxonomy (NCBI): domain Eukaryota; kingdom Viridiplantae; phylum Streptophyta; class Magnoliopsida; order Lamiales; family Oleaceae; genus Fraxinus; species Fraxinus excelsior. The sequence goes on along the minus strand of CM032631.1, from coordinate 30,003,033 downwards.
AATGTTAGATATTATTTTCTATAAGTTTAAAATATTTTAATTTAACAAAGTAAACTATTTTAACATATTTGTTTTTAATTTTTAGTGTTGGGACTAATTGTAAGATATATAATGAATCTAATTAGTAAAGATAGATTTACTTTAAATTATTTGTATGTATTTATTGCATTCGGTTCGACCGCAGTTGAATTTCCACAAACTTCATGTCGGAATCATTCTCGATTGTGAATCAAAATCTTTCATCTCCATTTTCAGATATCGGAATTATCAAATCCGCAAACTTTTCGTATAAATCCTATGATTAATGCTCATATTTAGTTCCTTAATTAATAAAAAAAATTAAAATTCTCCTAACACTATTTGGCAATATTATAGTATTATATTAAATGTTTAGTAAGTATTATTTTTAAATATTATATGATTTTATGATATAGTAAAAAATCTATTTTTTTATAATATAGAAAAAAACTATTTTTTTAAAATAAAAATATATTTAATGTCTTAAAAATAATTAAAATAATATTAAAAATACGAAACGTATTATGACGCTTATTTTTCGTATTGACACGCCTACACTTGTGATTCTTGATTCTCAATATCGACGTTTTGCAACGCATTACGCCTTTTAGAACATTATTAATAAATGAATGAAAAATGCAAAAAGTTTTGTACTACTATATTTTAGTCAATAGGAAAAAATGAAACTAAAAAAACAAAATGGATGTGGAGATTATCAATTTAAAAATGCTAATAATTTATTTGGTAAGGTACATTAAACTCAATGAAGAAAAAATATTTATTTATTTAGTTTTGTATTATAATGTTATCTATTATTTTATTATGTATAAAAGTTCATGATTAAATACAAAATTTAATATAATATAATAGTACGAAACACAAACTTATACATTTTAATTTAGAATTTAACACTATTTAAGTTAAAATTAATATATCACAATGTGTAATTATTTATCAATTACATAAACATTACATCATTAATTATTTAATGAACCAAAAAAATTATATATAACTAAGTAAACGTGCATTGCACGTTGTTTAAACCTAGTTACCTTATAAATGTGTATAACCTTATGAACTCAAAACTTTTGCTATCATAAGCAAAAGTATTTCCAAACAATCTCGTCTATTGATTATATCAATATAGAATCAAAGTGGTTTTCATTACAAATATCATAACTTAACTTAACCTTCAATAGTCACGTACATCAATACAATCAAATGACATAGATCAAGTGTAGATGTGTAGCATGGAAATCACATGCATTGTGATCCAAACATGCATATTTTCAATTGGCTCGACCTTATCCTTTAATGAGATCAACCATAAATTTTAAACAAAGTGGAATTGAATTGAATGCTTTATTTCTGAAATAAATCGAATATCCATGGAAAAAATATGTGTATAAAATAGACAACATTCAAATACAAACTCTCACTAAACTTGCATATCATCAAAAGATGTAACACCTAGGTGAATATTATGCTCATGAAAGACCTTGGGTGGTAGCCATTTAATAAATGGATCCGTGATTATGGAGTTTATCCTAATATGTTTTATTGAAACATAACCACTATGATTTTTTTTCTTGACAACTAGGAAGTTAATAACTATAAACTTTGATATTATCAGACTTTTATTGGAATACAAGACTGCTATTGTCACAGAATAACTAAAATGATCTTTCAAATTCATCCAAAATATGCAAACAGTGACAATATTTTGCAGTCATATCTCATGATCAGAATCAAAACATCCAATGATCACCAATTGATCTGATTTTCGTGAATGTGGTCATGTAATCCTTAGTTCTTTATAGATTTCGAATAACCTAATGGGCGCTTTCCAAATTTTCATCCCAGGGTTACTTAAATATCTGCCTAACATTTTAACAATAAATGCTATCTAATTGTGTGCAAACCTAAGTATACATTAAATTCTCAACTGCTAAAAAATATGAAATTTTATGTATTTCTTTTTCTTTAAATTTATCCTTGGGGCATTAATTGAGACTAGACTTGTCTTCCTCAACAATAGTGATATCACCTAATTTACTTATGTATCCCATATTTTTTAAGAACCTTATTGATACAATTCTTTTGTCATAGTCCAAAAATACATTGAGAACAATCTCTATGTATCTATATCCTTAATACAAAATAGGCGTCACCAAGATTTTTTTTTTAATTTCAAAATTTCATGACATAAATTTCTTGGTCTCATGCAATAAACTTATATCATTGCAGACAAACAGTATGTCATCGAAATACAATACTAAAAAATATGCTTACTTCCAATGAACTTGTGATATACATAATTATCAATTAAATTCTTCTAAAAAAATGAGATAATTTTTTGATGAAATTTGTGAAACGATTACGGGAAACCAGTTTTAAGCCCATAGATGAATTTCTTTAATTTATAAACCATCTGACGTAGCTTAAGATGAAAACGTGTCACAAATGTCATAATTGTTCTAAAAGAATTTTATAGAAATCAGAGAAAAAATCTCTTTAATGTCAATATGTTCCTTTTGAGTAAAGTCATTTGCAACAAGACGAACTTCATATTTCTCAACATCACCTTTCGAAACCCTTTTGGCTTTAAATATCTAGTTACAATCAACGAGTTTCGCACCTTCAAACAATGAGATGAGTTCACAAACATCATTGTTACTTGTGGACTTTATCTCTTTATGCATGGCATCAATCCACTCTTGAAAATTATTCATTTGTATGGTTTAATAAAAGTTGATTGATCAGATCTTCTTCCATCAATTCATGTCATCCTTATTTTCTTGGAAAAAAATTATAAAGTCATCCAAAATTGTCTCTATTTTTTATAATGGATTTTATTAATGATATTTGTTCTTGAGGTTGTTGAGTTTGCTTTTTTAGAACAATCTCTTGATTGTGTAAAGAAGATTTTGTAATATTTTCTTGATCTGAAATTGTTTCTTGAACAAGATCTAGAACAAGAATTTGTCCATGATCCTAACCATTGTCAATTGCAACAGAAGAAATATATATTCTTCCACCAAGACAAAATTTTTAACATTGTAACATTATCTCTCCCCGCAATCTCTACATTCTCAATGAATGGAATATTTCTCGTTTTAAAAATTAACCTAATAATGGGATCTTTTAAAAAATTTGTAACCCCCTAACAATTGATTTACTTGGAACTTTATTGAAAATTTAAACTAAAGTCTTTGGTGCTTCTATCTAGAGAGATTCTGATATACTATGTGATGATTCCACATTCATCTAGGAATTTAGTAAAATGCCCTGAACATTATTCTCCTAATTCATCATATCTGTCATAGTATTCACCAATAAGGTAAGATCTGACTTGTTAAATTTTTTTACTGAGTTGATTCTCAATCTCAATCTTGTCTGCCTTGAACATGTTTAGTATTTGATATTTCTCATAAATTAGATATATGTAGGGGTGGGGGTGGGCGTGGGCGGGGTTGAGTCGATTTTTTACCCAACCCAATATGGCCAGTTTGATCAAAAATAAAATCAATCCAACCCATTTATGTGTTTCAATCCAACCCAACCCAATCAAGTTTCGACCGGGTTGGGTTGGGTTGGGTTGGTCGGTTTGAAACATTTTTTGGCCCCTTATTCCATATCCGTTCTTAGAATATTGGGGAACGGCTAATCACACTGCTTTATTATTTTATTTGATTAGTTCAAGTGCTGAGAGGTGAATTTACTAGTTTCTTCGGATGTTGGTCAATATTAACCAAGGCCCAGCAAAATGGCCATGTAATTGTGGTTGGTTAAAGGGATAAATATGTTATTTGTGTTCAACCCAAGCATCTATTGAGGAGTTTGAAATGTACAACAATGGCTGAGCAAGTAGTGACCAATCGCATAGATATGAGTACTATTAAATTTGTATAATATATGTTCTTGGTGCTGTCATGATCCTAATTTTCCATATCTTCCCCGCTTTTTTCACTCTCCTTTTCTATTATTCGCTGCAAAACTTCAAGCAAAAGACTTTTTTGGGCATTTTGAATCATATCAACTCTTAGTCCTATTCTAACATTTTTCATTTTCGGGATTTTAGCCCTGATTAGGAAATAGCGCATTTATCATCTTGTACGCAATCATTCATTCGAAAGGTTGCATTTCGAATCAAACTGCATGATTATCGAGTGAAAGGGGCAACTATTTTAAGGACACAGTCAGTCCCTACTACTATTTTGACAATTCTGCAACTATGATAAAAGAAAAAAAAAATACAGAAACGTTTTGAAATTTGTTACATATTATAACTATGCTAGATCATACCAAAAAATATGTACAAAAATTTACCTTCTTTAATTGCATACAATTCAGCGTACCCCATTTTCCCCTTTGATACCATTTAGTGTAATACTCGCATCGAACCTACTGTAGCATTCTGGGAACCCAAACTTGGAGGTGGGCATGGCCTTTGCGACATCCAACAAGAGCAGAGAAGGACACATAATGCTCTAAGTTTTGCCCACCCCTATATATAGAAAAAAAAATCGACCCAAATCGGTCGGTTTATGTGGGTTGGTTTGAGTTTTGCCCACCCCTAGATATTGGTAGTTATAGTGAGAAAAATTCGTCTATAAACATAATAAATTATTGTTGATCATTCCAAGAAACCGAAGTGAATGGCATACAGATATCCGGATAAATTAGTTACAAGACGACCGAAGTTCTACTAGCACCTAATATCTTTATATTTGTTTGTTTTCCCTTAATATAATTAATATAAACAATTAATTCAAAAAAATTAAGGGAAACAATAATTCCTTCTGACACAATATTTTCCATTCTCTTTTGAGAGATGTAACCTAATCGCTTGTGCCATAATGAAATAGAATTTTTATTGATTAATTTATGTTTAATACCATGTGAATTCACATACATGTTTCTTTATAAGATGTAATCGTATTAAAGAAATATAGGTTATCGTAATCAGATAAAGAACTGGTACCCACAATTGAATTAAGAAAAAGATCAAACTGACTATTTCCAATTAAACAAGAGAAGTCAAATTTGTCCAATATAGAAATAGAAACCAAATTTTGTCTAAAAGACAGTACCGCAAATGTCTCTTTCAAATTCAAATAATAACTAGTCTTTAATGATAACTTAAAACCCTATAGCCTCAATCTCAACTAATTTGCCATTGCCTTACATAGATGAATCTTTCAGTATCAATTGGCTTTTGATTGTTTATGCAACCCCGCATAGACATACTTATGTGATTAGTGGCACCAGAATTTATCAACCAAATGCGTCTTGGTATTGAAACTAAATTAACCTTAAAACAAACCAAAGTGAGAAATATACTTTTTTTACACGCTAAGCGTGGTATTTAGTACAATATATCTTTATTGTTCTAGATTCTTACAAAAGTAGCAGTTAGATTTATTCTTTTTAGGCTTTCGTTATTTATATTGAACCGAACCGAATGCAAGTTTCTTATTCTTTATAACTTGTCCTTAGAGGTACTTGCAAAATGAGTAATATTAGTTTTATCTTACTTTAGCATTTCTTCTTCTTACATACAATATGGAATGAGCTCATTAAGAGTCTACTTCCCCTTTTGATAGTTGTAACAGACCTTAAATTAGCCGAATTGTGCAAGAATAAATATCAAAACTAAATACACGAGCAAGTTATCAGACAACTCAAGTTTTAATGTTTTTAATTTTAAAGTAAGATGAGGCAACTCAATGATGTACTTCCTTATGTTTTTTTTTACCATTATACTTTGGTGAAACAATGTTCACCAAAAGACATGCTAGTTTCGGCATTATCTTCTTTTATAAAGTGTTTTTCAACTTCTTTAAGAAATTGCTTGACATTAGTTACCTTATCGGATACAGTTCTTCTAAATGTTGCTGAAATTCTACATTTCATGATCATAAGACTTATACGGTTTGAAGGATTCACTTATCCGCCCCCTTTTTATTAGCGAAATATTCATCCGTAAGATTAATGGGTTGTTCAATTCTTAATGCAAGGTCTAGATCGATGATGTCAAGAACGATATAAACGTTCTCTTTCCAACCCTTAAACTTTGGTTTAAGCACATGAATTAAACTGCTTATGACAGATATTGTAGAAGTAGATGGATTAACCAAATAAAGAACTTAAACCTAAAAAATATGTTCACATTAAAATCCATATTAAACAATTAATTAATTCAAATAATCGTAAATCCCATAACAAGAGACCAAGCAAAACATTAATATTTAGTCTTTGGATAGAAATAACTTTTAAAGTACTCTTGGTGTGATAATCAAATATTGATAATAAACTATGTCAAACAATAAACATGTCTTTCGATCGATTTATTATTCACATAAAACAAAATCTTACAATTGTCACATATTTATTAACACATGCGTGCATGTAATTCGGTCAAATATTTACCTTTCTTTAGGTTGATGAATATCCGCATGAATTACAAATACACAACATTCCTAATATTCCAAATATATTAATCTAGACAATAGATGTTACTTTGATAACATGTTGTTTCAATTAATTTATTTAGAAAAATTAGTAATTCGAAAGAAATTTATTTTAATCCAAGATTTGAATTATAATTGTCCTTAAATCCTTATCTTTTATTTTTATTTTTGTTTTGTTTTGAAAAAAGTTACGAACAGAGTCAGCGCCGCAGCGCTCTGAAACGGGCACTCCATCGCCAATTTCAGTTTCTCTTGAAACACAGAAATTGTTAATTTTTGCAATTGCCTCGTCCAATTTTTTTTAATAAATAACACAGCCATCCATCCATACATATATTGTTACATACATGCATGGTTGTGATAACTCCAAAACGTTTGATTTTTCATCCTAATATGCAGTAACAATACACTCGCCGCAAACTTTGATTTTTATTTTTTTTATTTTTTTTTATTTTTATTTTTATCTTGAAATTGTCTCAACCAAATAATCATCACCTGCACACCTGTCGTGAAATTGTTTCCACATAAATGCAATCATTATAATTATACCTAAATTCAACAATTAAGTTCTAAAAATTGTCAAATTTGAAAATACCAAAAACTTAAATATTTAGGGTTTGAAATTCACGTCCCAAAATTAAGTAATCCAAAGTATAAATTTCAACCCTAAAATTATTTCTTGAATCTTAATATTTTAACGTGGAATTGACTTTGATACCACTTGTTGTATTTTTCATGAAACTTAAATTTTATAAACTTTACGTAATTGTCAAGATCTTCATGTCAAATTACTAAAAAAGTTAATTAATACAGAACATAACTTGATCCATTGATTTATAATTCTTGAATAATGAATCTTGATTTCTAGGGTTTTTTAATTTAATTGTTCCCATCATTTTTTTTTATTCTTGATTCTTGATCGTGGGTTTTGGATCTTCCTCTTGAATATGTTATCTATATTAATTCTTGTATTGATAAGATAACATAAAGAATGAGAAGATTGTATATGAATTGGGGGGATCATGACCCTATATATAGTTTTCATATGTATTCAGCTCATCCTCAAATACAAATCTTAATGGATCCAGACGTCGATCTGATCTACCCATATAAATCTGCTAATACTTTATTTGGATCCACAAAACCTAATTATTTAATTTTTTATTAGACCACTTTAATTTTAGACTTAACTTTAAAATATCATTTATACACAATTAATTACATATGTCGATTTAAATGATAAATTAAATAATTTCTCAACGACATGTTCATACTCTTATCCTCGTTATTGTACGAAGAAAAACTCTTAAATTATTAATATGCACGTCGGCAGAAAATGAGAAAAGACGAGGAAAAGAAAGAAAAGTGGGAAGAAAATTCAAGAGGGATGACAATTTTGCCATATTTGAAGCGTTGAAAATTAAAATCCAAAGTCGAGAAGGAAAAAAAATAAATAAGTACTGGCCTACACTACTTATCAATTGGGTTCGTGTCTTTATCACTAGTCAGTGCAGTCACTTTTTTTACTTTTCAATTCAAAGAATTGTTCCAAAAAATTAATCAAAGGGTGAAAATCTTGGGGGTGTTTTATAAAGTAAAAAGGAAAATTAATTAAAATATTGCTTATTTCGAATATTGCATGCATAGTAAAAAGAGAACATTTGATTAATTCATATTATATACAAACCTAAAGTAGTAAAAATTGTGATAGACAATAATTATACATCAACGGGGTTAGCAGTATGCCTCTTTTTGGTGCTTATTAACATTCAGACTTTAATTTAAGTTAATATCAACAATTAATTTTAATCACATATTTTATGGGACCCACAACTTTTTTACCACACATTTTATTATTATTATTATTTTTTACCACACAAAGAAATGAAAATAAGACTCTCTCTTGACTCGATTGTCAAGCACTCGACGATATAAAAATGTTAAAGCTTTTTTTTTTTTTTTTCATTTCGAGGGTGAAGCATGTTGGACAGCCTCATGAGCAAGTTATCCCCTTCAAGAATTATTAAAATTGTAGCATAAGCCGCATCTCACTCATATTATGTCAATCCTATGTGTACATCTAGTACACATAGTATGACTCAACTATTAATTCTATTTTGATTTTTGCTATTCTTACCCCACCCCACCCCCCCACCCCACACCCACACACAATAATGTGGGGGTGGGGGTGCCCCGCAAGAACAGCACGGCTCTTCTATTTTAAACTCCTCCACCTATCCCCGGGGCCAGCTGGTCCCCCTGATCAGTGCAGGGAGCTCGTACATATATCTTTATCTTTCGTGTATAAAGGGTTGCAAATTTGCTTGTGGTAATGCACTTTTTTAGGAAAACCCTTTCAATGCTCGATGGGTAAGTTGTTCTGAAATTAGGTGTACGTGGACCGCTATTTTAACACCTGAACATTGACAGGATAAGATAAGGGGTAGAAATGGGAGAACAATAATATTTCATATCAATTTAAATATAAAAATACTAACTAATATATAGGGACAAAATATAATTTTCTTACTTTTTAATTATACAATTTTTACAAGATCAATTTTCACAAAATATATCCTCAAAAAATCTCAAGGCGGGACGGGACGGACACATCTTCCAATAAAGAGATCAAGTTCCTCCTTTACTGAGAATGTATGAGTGTGTTTGATAGATATTATTGAGAAAATAATGTACTTTAAATAGTGATATGATAGAAAATATGTAGTTAAAAAGTAAGAAAAATTTATTAATTTGATGAAAAATATTATTTTATTAAAGTATGTATAGTTAAAAATGAGTTTTGAAAGAATGTAAAAATGCGTGTCAAACAGGGGCTATATATGACCTTTTTTCATTTATATTATTTGATTTTTCAATAATCAAGAACTAGAGTTTCAAAATGATTTTATTGAGTCTTACTGCCAACCAAGATCAAAGGAAAAGATCCCAATCCTCCCCTTGCTTTCTTTCATTTTCATTTTTCCCCTTTTTCCTTTTTTATGGCTCAAGTATCTAAATTTCGCTCGATTGATCTTGAGAAGTGGTGGGCTTCCCCCGGGTTCGCCAACCGTTTAAATCGGATGCAGTCACATTTTATACACATTTGGACCGGACATTTGGGAAGCAATTCTCCTCTTTGTGGATCTCATTTACAACGTGCGGATGAGACTTTTTGAGGGATGATAGAGTGCACAATGACTTCGTCTCCACAAGACATCTGTCTTCCAATATAAATGTTGCCTTCCAGACGTCACGAGAAATCAATCTAAACCAAGCTAGGAGAAGCGCTTGCATGCTCGTTCGCTTAGCAAATCTCTAATTAGTCTTCTCCCAAATTAGCAAGAAGGAAGAAGTAAAGAATAGGCGGTCATGCAATACTTACACTTTTGTTGACATTATATGATATGGCAGGCAATCTTACCATTTATTTGAATAACACTTATTCAAATTAATGATCAAATTTTTTTCATATCACACACAATGTCAACAAAGATGTACAATTTGAATGTACTAATAGCTTAATTGAATAATATAAGTTCCATGAGTTCTAAGCTTTTCCTTGGACTGGTAGAGCCACCATGCTAATCAACATATAATGATTTGGAGGGTTAAATACCTCAATTGCATTAAACTTTCCTAATTGTTTCTCCAATGTAAATGAAAAGTTCCTCGAATTGCTACTAAAATTCATAAAAACATTATTTAATTTACCATTCTATTACTCAGCCATTTTAAAAATTAATGGATTTGATGAACTTACAAAATATTATCATTTTCGTAATTTTCTTTAATGTGTTATCTAATTCGTTAACTTTGAAAACGACAACCGGTAGAGTAGTGGAAGAGATAACATTTTGATAAGTTTAGTAACAAATAAAAGAACTTTTAAAGTTTAATGAAAATTGAAAAATATTTGAGATAGTTTAGTGATAACTTAAAAGACTTTTTAAAGTTCAATATCAATTAAAAATATTTTAAAAAATTTAGTTATAATTGAAATACTTTTCTTAAGAATGAAGAATCGATAATTCTAACAAAGAAAACTCTATTTTAATGCAATCGAGAATCGTGACCAATTTGTTGAATTACAATCATTCATTGAATTTTTTTCCCTTTTCTGTGCAATTTTTTTAATTATTTTTTTATTTTTATCAATACAGATTCTCGACCAAACTCAAGACTTTGAGATAAACAACAAAATGTCGAAAATAGAAAACCTGAACCATTATAACCGAATTTATTTACATCTAAAAATGGGAAAAAAATCCCTTCTATGTGGGGGTGGCAAACGAGCCGGCTGCTCGTTGCCCACGAGCTCATGACTCGTTATAAAATGAGCCGAGCAAGTGGGCGAGCTCAGCTCAGCTTGGCCCACGAGCTCGTCTCTTGCGAGCCGAATCGAGCTGCTCAGCTCATGACTCGCATTTTTTGAATTTTTTATTTTATTTTTCAACTATCATTCTCTCTCTAAATAAAACGAGCCGTTTGTCAAAAAAAAGCCGAGCCTATCGAGCGGGCCTGCTCGACTTGTACTCAGGCTCATTTTTGCAGCTCGTGGATCGCTTCAGTACAAGCCGACGAGTCGCTCAACTCGATTGCCACCATCTTTCTCATGGATTTATTTCAACTTAGAAAGGGGGAAAAATAGGAAGTTTCTTTGTAAACTAGAAACTGGCTCCACCTATAAGAAAAAGTATAAATTCCTTTGGAGTCCCCCAACCTTTTATAATTGTGGCAGTCACGTTCCTAACTTTCTATTCATAACAAACACGTCTCCAAACTTTTAATATAATGTGCAGTATCTATACTTGATGAAGGACGTCTATTAAGGCAATAAATTCTTAGGAAATACACAACGTATTGCCAGATTGAAAGAGTAAAATTGTACCCAAAAATCACATATGGATGGTTGAATTACATTAAGCCATTGTTTGAACCCAATTTTTTCAAAATATTTTTTCAATCATACATTTTCCAACAAAATAATTTTAAACGTAAATTCAATTTTTGTTTTTCTATTTTTCAACTACACATTCTTCAAAACATTAATATTTCAAAATCTATTAACTCAAAAAATGGATAAATGTTGCTCTCTTTTGAAAAATTATTATCATTCAATTAGATGTCACATACGAACAATTGAGTCGATAAAATTTTCTATCAGGTGAGAGTACTGTGTGCATAGTATTAAGAGCTTGTTTGGGACGAATTCTATTTAGACTTTTCGCATAACTTAGAACGCTATACACAGTAAGTGGGTCCCACTCAATAAGGCAACTGTCTTTTTTGAACGTAAAATCCCAGAAATCCTTAACTTGTTGAGAATTTTAAAAACAAATAAAGGGGTACATCACATTGTTTTGTCAAATAAAGTGTCGTAAATTTTTGTTTCCTATCCTGCAATCTTCCTCCAACTTTCCTTTGCTCTCTCTCTCTCTCTCTCTCTCTCATCCTTATTTCTCTTAATAAAAGAGGAAACTCTTGAACCTCATAATTAGATCTCAAATTTTTTCTATCAAGTGAGAGTACTGTGCGCATAATATTAAGCGCTTGTTCGGGACGGATTCTATTCAAATTTTTATTATAAATTAGAACGTTATACACGGTAAGTGGGTCCCACTAAATAAGGCAACAGTCTTTTTTTGAATGTGAAATAAAAAATACTTAATTTGGTGAGAATTTAAAAAACAAATAAAGGGGCACATATATCTTTTCATCAGTTCAGTTTAACTATTTGGCAATTTTTTGAGTCAAAAATAGCTACTATAGTAGGACCCACATAATTGTACAATGGTCTAATTTCTAATTAAAATCTTTTGATAATTGTTGCTAGACGGGCTAAAAGCTTAAGGATATATTTGTTACTAATTGAAGATTGTAGATACGACTATCACTTATAAAAGGTTGGGGACTTCTGAAGGAAATAAAAAACCAATTTTTACGTCATCACATGACAGAAGATTGGTGACATCACACTGTTTTGTCAAATAAAGGTACCGTAAATTTCTGTTTCCTTTCCTGCAATCTTCCTCCAACTTTCCTCTGCTGTCTCTCTCTCTCTCTCTCTGTCTCTCTTATCCTATTTCTCTTAATAAAAGTGGAAACCCTTGAACCTCAGATCTCACAAATATATACTCACAACACACAGTGAGTGAGTTGAAAAAATGAGGATTTTGAGTGAAACCCTACTTACAAAAAGGAAAATATTGATAGAAAGGTTAGTGAAAGGCAAAGATCTTGCAGCCCAGCTTCAAACCTTACTTAATAAGCCACTGAGAAATAATGGGTCTGTCTCTGCTGAGGAATTGGCTTCGAAAATCTTGAGATCTTTCACTGATACCCTTTCTGTGTTAAGTTCAAATGAAACATCCCAGATCGACTGTGGTGACGGCGACGGCGGGGACAGTGGCGCCTCAGCCTGTTCCGGGGATAGTCACGAGAAGAAGCCAGCAAGGTTGAAGGATCGAAGGGGTTGTTACAAGAGAAGGTGATTATTATTATTATTATTATTTTTTTTTTCCTATTGAATTTCTCTTAGAATATATTTAAAGACAACCCTCATCACTGGGGTTCATATATGTGGCCCTCAAAATTTAAATATTTTAGTTTCCTTTTTTATAATTTTCTTCTGTCACTTGACATCAAAGAATATTTAACTAGGGAGATTAAATACTCAGTGGCAGGTTGTAATTCTATTTATTTTTATGAATTTGGAGGAGTTTGCTGTGTGGGTTAGATTGGATTAATGCCACTAGTTAATGTACATTAGTATTTTCCATGTACGGAAAATGCAAATTTTCATGTAAATTAATTTTTTTTATTTGTGAAAAAATCCAATTTATTTATATGTATTTTTAATTTGATTTCGCAGGAGGACCTCAGATTCAAAGAAAACAGTTTCTCCTACACTTGATGATGGTTATGCATGGAGGAAATATGGACAGAAAAATATTCTAAATTCAGAATATCCAAGGTGAATATATATCTCTGTGTATTTCATATTTATTTCCTTTCTTGATTTGATTAAATAATTAAGTCAACAATTTCTAATCATTTGTGATATTAAGTTCAAGAAACAAATCATTTGGATAGATTTTTGATATACAAATTAATGAAATTACAATAAAATGATATTGATTAGCATAAATTGAATCGAATCAATAATTGTTTTGCAAGTAGTATGCTTCTCGGCTCGGCTCGACTCTTTCTATTTTATGCTATAGAGTCTTGTGTAAGTACTAAATTTATGCACTTTGTGTGTTCACAGATGCTATTATAGATGCACTCACAAGTATGAAGGCTGCAAAGCAACAAAACAAGTTGAAAGAATAAAGGAAGATCCCATTTTGTATCAAACCACATACTTTGAGCATCATACATGCACTAATGAAATGAGGGCTCCACATATCATTGTAGATTCAGATCCTGTGGAATCCCTTAATTTAGTCAGTTTTGAATCATTGAATCAGGACCATCCATCCTACTCCATGATCAATACTCCTGCAGCCAAAAAGGAACCTAAACAAGACACACAAAGTGACACGTCTGATGTGAAATCATCACTTGAGGATTCTAATCTGTGGCAGAAAATAGTGCCAATGGAGCAAAAATCGTCTGGTTATTCGCCGCTATGGGATCCGAAAACAAGATCTGATGATCATGATCATGATCTTGATCAAGAAGTTGCTTCTAGTTTTTATTCACGCACATCAAATAGTATGCATAAGCTAGATATGGAAGGCGTGTATCAGTTTGCCGATATTGAAAACATTCATTTTGACTAGTTAATTTCCTTTATTAGCTTCTAAATATGTTTTCCACTGTCATTTATGTACTGTACCATTTCTGATTTGGATTGTTCATAAACATATAATTTTATGCCTTAGTTTTAAAGTTCTGTTTCTTTTATCCACTGTTAATCGGCACTCGACTAGTCTAGTATTATTTGAAGAATACAGAATTGTTCGTGCGGTCGCACATAACATGTCTCATTTCAAGTATGAACGTGAACGTGGCCGTGGTCGCCAAGTTAAAAAAAAAAACTAGATGGAAAAACAATATACAAATAATTCGATATAGAGCCATAATATTGCCAGAAATTAGTTGGGATAATGTTTTTATAGAAAATAAAAAGTAGACTACGTGTTCAACCCCTAGAGAAGTAATAGTACTCTATGATTTGTTTTGATGGAAAATGGGAAAAGACAAGAGAGAGTAAAGGATTCCATTTAGTACTAATTTTCTTGAGGAGACAGGGGACCGGGAAAGGAATAAAAGTAGAGAAAGGAAAATGCTATTTGTACACAGGGATTGATACCTCGGTGTACAGCCCCCTCACAAGAGAGGGGGCCCACGACCAATAAAAAAATCGTGGGCCCCCTCTCTTGTGAGGGGGCCTGTACACCGGGATTGACACCCCGGTGTACAAATAGCATGATCCGTAGAGAAAACATCTTCCTCTCAACTTTGCCAATTAATTGTGAAATGATATTATGTTCCAGTTTAGTGCATATTAAAATTTTCATTTTTATTTTTCTACTCATTTTCAATAAAATAATATTTTTTATCACATCAATAACTTTTTTTTTTCAATCACACATTCTTCATCAATCTACTATTCTAGAATATATTCTTTCAAAATAATGTGACTCAAATACACCCTATATATACATAAAAGTGAATTTTTCATTAACTTAAATCACCACGAGCCTAGGATTAAATAAATCGAGAAATACAATTCGACTAAATGACCGAATTCTAAACTAGAGTAGCAAACTCACGAGTCGTCTTATTAATGTTAAAAGAAATTTTTGAGAACTCGTACTTGTCGTTTTTTACTTATATTTAAAGGAACTTATGAGAGGTGGAAAAATAAGATAATAAGTGAAATTATCGTTTACGAGAAACAATAATTAAGTACACGCCCAGTTGCACACTATTATTCAAAAATAATTAAATTCCACTGTTGAGGAAATAGTTGATGTTTAAATTTGCAGCAGCCATGCATTATTCTAATTAATATTTTGAACCGACCATGAGCAACTAGATGTTCATTTGTAATTGAATATTTCAACTAGTAATCTCGCAAATCTTAAATTGCAAGTAGATAATAAAATACCACATGATCATCTTCAATTTGCATATATTACAATTATAAAATCTCTTGGCATGTAGTGAGGGGCACACAAACAAACAACCTTAATGTTTCAAAAATACAAGGGATTAATGCCGATGAAGGTTTGACGAGCAATTTCATTTTTAGTTCAAGACAGTCTAACCAGTATCGCAAACAATAAATTTAATTATTACAACATATTGTAGAGAACATTACATATGGTTTGTTTGGTAAAACTTATGCTTTTGCTTCTACCTTTTAATTTTCGTAGAAGAGTTTCACAAGAAAGCGACTTTAGGTTAGTTCTCTCTTAAAGTTCTTCGAATCAGACAAATCACTTTAAAAAAAAAAAATTATTTAAATATGTTCAAAATCAATTTCTTAGTGTCAGAGACTTTTTATAGGTTGAGATTATAATCTATCTAGAAAATGTCGTGCATAAATTCTTGTAGAATACATGAGCTATTTATAGGTGCTTTAGATGTTCTAGAAATGTATCCCATTGTCCTCCACCACCACCAATAGTCTAGATGAATGGCAATGTCCACTAACATGTATAATGATGCTCCATAATATCCCTTGACATTTACGCCCGGTTTGATTGGGTTATATTTTTCATAGAAGATAGAAATTAAATTTCAATTCCACTTTTTTGCATATTTGATTGACTAATTTTTTCATGAAATTGGTTTTCCACATTTTCTCGATTTTACACATTTTCTTAGTTTTGGAGGAAAAGCTTTTCCACATGGGTTTTGTGGCAAAAGTTTTTCTAGGCAATTTTTAAAATTTTTTTTGGCAATGGAAACAAATTTTATCCCTTTAATGGACAATTTTCATGGAAACAAAACCAAACGAATACCAAAAGATCCAAAATTTCAATATTTTGCAGGTGAAAAATTATACAAATCAAACACAATTAATTAACCAACCTGTAAATAGTTTTTCCTATAATCTGTACTTAACCAACCTGTAAATCAACAAAATACCCATAAAACCACATATGAAATATGTTGAAAATCATGTCCCCCAACATGTACCAAACAAAGTGATATATACAGCAACGAAATATTAACTAACTACCTCTACTATAAAACCCTAATCCAGTATGTAGCTTCGATCTCCACGTCGCCTCGAAAATTTAAAATATGATATATTTGTATTAAACTTTAGCTAGCTATCTCAAATAATATATACTTGCTCAATGTACATCCACCTAATTTCCAACCAAACACTTAACCCCAATTGAACATACACATAGCCGAAGCTTATGGTGCTTTTGGTTTACTGTTTTCAAACTATTTTTAGTTTTCAATTTTTGCAAAATACTGAAAACGTGTTTGATCCGATATTTCTGAAAATACATTTTCAAAAATCCAGATAAATCTATAGTATAAAACTGAAAATATACTTTTGACATTTTGAGTGTTTTCAGTGAAATTTTGAGAACACTTGAAATATGGAAAACAAATTTTTAAATAAAATTTTATTTATGTTAAAATTTAAATACTAAAAACCTTAAAAAATAAAAATATAAAATTCTAACAAATAGAATTTTAAACATAAAAATCAAGAAAAATAAATTCTAAAAAATGAAATTATAAAAATTTCTAGATTATATAAAAAAATTAAAGTTCTTAATGGATATTTGCATAAAAATTCTAAAAAAATATTTAAGTGAACACAGATAAAAATATCCCCCGATTCATATTATTTATTATTTATTTTTATATTTTGAACTTAAATCAATTAATTTTTTAGTTTAATCTTGTAGGTCATAGCGAGAAAAATATTGTAAAATTTACCACTTTATAATGTATATATTACATGATAATATATTAGTATAAAATTGTTCTATTTTTACTGAATAATCAAGTTTCATAGAATAAAATGTTAAAAATTAATTTTTCAAAATTTCAAATCAAATGCGTCTTCTAATTTTCTATTTTAGAAATAATTTTTCAAAATGAAAATCCAAACGCATTTTTAGCCCCTGTTGACACCCATTAATTTCTCTTTCTCCTTCTCATTCTCATTCTCATTTTTCATTTCAACTACACATTCTCCTAATAAAATAATATTACACACAAATCAAAAACTTTTCATCAATTTTTCACCACACATTCTTACATCAATTACTATTCCAAAAATTCTTTTCTACTCAAAATGGGTTTCAAACAGGGGCTTAGTAATCTTATAAAATAGAGCCTTAAAACAGAATATTGAAAATAAACTGAAAATTCAAAATTGAAACACAAACCAAACGAGATCAACAAAACTCAAATCAATTGACTACTTAATTCCAAACTAATTTCTCTTTCCTTCACCCACTTCCTTCAAAACTCCAATGGCTGCCCCTCTTTGAATTTCAACCAGAAAATCTTTATACTAGTCAATGCATTCTTCATTTTACTTGTTATCTAAGAATTAAAATATATTTATAAAATCCCACTTTTCAATAGCTTCAAAATTTGCCTACACGTTAATAGACATATGGGTAGACTAATCTTTAACCTGGATATTGTCATTGTTACTTTTGTCAGTATATTGACATATTTGTTACTTCATCTAAATTATTTATCATAACTAGCTACGTGTATATACATATGTATTTAATCATCAGACTACTTTGATAGATAACAACATTAAAACTGAAATATTTATTTAACTTGCTAAATTTTTTGTCTCGTTTCTGTACCCGTATTCGACGACAGAGATAGAGCATTAGTTGCAGTTTTCACCCCACTTTGACGACCAAGGGAGGAATTCCCTGAGTAGAGAGGTACC
Organism: Fraxinus excelsior; assembly: GCA_019097785.1. Lineage (NCBI taxonomy): Eukaryota > Viridiplantae > Streptophyta > Magnoliopsida > Lamiales > Oleaceae > Fraxinus > Fraxinus excelsior. The sequence goes on along the minus strand of CM032631.1, from coordinate 29,984,640 downwards.
CAAAAATAAAATAAAAATAAACAAATAAATATGTTATAGCTATAAATGAAACACGTCTAAAAATAACCAGGAAATATGCTAAGTGTACATAATTATTGTATATAAGGGTGTACATAACCCTCACATGAGGTACCCCCCCCAAATGTGGACCCCACCCCATGTGAGGGTTATGGACACCCCTATGTACAATAATTATGTACATCAAGCAAAGTCCAAATGACTAGTATCATAATGAAGTACAACATATGCGGAGTAAAACAAAAACAGTTGATGACAAATGAAGGACTCAGTATTTTGTTCAAAATTTGACCATCAACCATAAAAAAATCAGTGAAGTAGTTAGGAGTTTCTTAGCAGGAATTGGCCGCTGCAGCTCTAATCCCAATTTGTTGGTTCATTACAAAAAGGTACGGCTCAATTATTAGTGTTTCTTTTCTCTAGCAGTATCCCAATTCTCATCAATGGATGAGAAGATGAGCTCCATGCTATTGTTACTGCTACTACCAGAATTAAACATAGCATCAGCAAACTCCGCCACCGGCTGGTAGTCTGGAAATCGAGGGCCGGACCGTCCTGCACTGCCAGCGGACTCGATATTGCCGCTAATACTAGGCCTGGCACCACCCATTGTACCGCCGGGATACCGAAACGCTAGAGTATCGAATATGGTGGGTGTAGCTTCCACTTCTGGCGATGGCTTGACTTCAATTGACAACCAATGGCTTACGGGTGGCTGCACGGCAGTGGTTTGTGGGATTGTCCCGTGTTCAACGGGTGGTGGTATGGTGGCAGATGGTGCGGTGGAGGTGATGTTGCACATGTGGTTACCTCGATATGTCACCTCGAACGTGTAGAAATCGTCGTCGAGCCGCTGGACTTGCTTCTTGGCCGGGCATTGGTAAAATTTTTGGTGGGTGCATCTGTAGTAGCTCCTGAAATTTGAGGACAAAAATTGAAAATGGCCAAATAATTGCTCAAATTCGTTTCTTCAAGATGAATTTCAACAAATGATTAGTACGAAATATCAAATGAAGAAACCACGCCAAGACTCGTTCATTAGCCCATTTGTCACCTTGTCTATTCCATGTGGTACCATTTTAATTTTCATTGACTAGGTCACGTAGCAAAGGAGCACAACTATAACGACTGGTAACATGCCAGGGAACCGGATAGGGACTGTAATTCTTTTTATTGGTCAAAGGTATAATGGAAGATAGAGAGATTTGACCCAAACAAAGTTGTCGCATAGCTATGAAACGCGTTCGATCCTTAACCCTTCACCTCCTATTTGAGCCCCATTTTTTAAAATCTCATTTTCTTCCCCATTTTCATTTTCAGTCATACATTCTCTTAATAAAATAACTTTGCACATAAATTCAAAACATTTTATACTTTTTAACCACACATTTTTTGAAAAATCAATATTAATAAACTCATTTCTCACAAAAAAAAAAAAAAGGTTCAAACTGATATCATTTAAATTTGTCATCTAATTTGATCCATTAGAATGCAATGATAACTGAATTCACTAGAAGAACATTGATTTTAAGTATAAAAATACTAACTAAACATAAGGTTTTGGATAATTCTCTTAATAAAGTTGATATTTTAAAAATTAGACCCCAAGTATTAATATAATATCAAATCTCATTAAGCCCAAAAGAACAATTTGATCCATCTAAAGCTTAAATTAACATTCGGATGTTAATTGTTGGTGTGATCAAACGAACCACTATCTTGCATAGACATAATACGGGTAGAAATTTCATAATTGAATATAAAAATACTAATCGATGTCTAAGAAATTGTGTTACTCTTCTTAACAATGTTAACCTTTTAAGGTGAAACATAAATCTTAATAATGAAGAACCAAATATTAACTGTAAGTATACCTTGGATGTTTACATCCCAGAATCTCTTTCTGACCATATTTTCTCCAAGTGAAACCATCTTCTGGTGGAAGATCAAGATTTCCCATCTGAGGAGCAGGTACCCTTCTCACAATTTTGTTAGCTTCATCCTTTCTATATAACCAAAGTACAAGAAACTATTAATACAAGGTGAAGATGCCACATATTTAGAGTATTTTTACACTAGAGCAGTTTGACATGCATTAATTATATGGGTTTATACTTGCAAAAAAATTAACATGAAATAAGAAAAATGAAACGAAAAGAGAAATGCTAGATGTGCAACATTCGTGGATGAAGGCAATTAGTGAGTATTTCCATGAGAAAAATTAAACGAAAAGAGAAATGCTAGATGTGCTACATATGCGTATGAAGGTAATTAGTGCGTATTTTGGAACTACTTTCTTTGGAAACTTAAGCCGTTAGAAATGAGACAAATTAATTCGTTTTAATTGTGTTTCGAACTCGTCTCTTCCCGTAGATGAGTGTGTTTATTCTTTATCAAAGGCATGAAATGTACACTATGTTCATGAAAAAAGGGGAAGGTGAGACTTGAATTGTACACCTTTGTCTATCATGATACCATGCTGCAAGTGTGTCCGTGTGAGATAAATCCAGTGTGATCGATATTTTTCTAGTAAATGCACCTATTCTTGCATGAACTTTCAAGAACTTCTTGAATTGGAACCTGAGGGAGAAGTTCTTTGATTCTTCCCCTTTAATTCCCATGTTATTTCTTGAACAAAACATCACTCTCTTCCAGGAAAAATTGAGAGCAGAGAAGTATAAAAACAAAACAAAGCACAATGTGCCCCTCTGAGGGTCCTCTTGCATAAGAAAACAGTCGTGCACATTATCAAGGAATGAAGTTTCTTACCTTCTTCTGCGTCTTTTAGAAGATGGAGTCCACGGGCTGGGATTCAATGCATCCATTGGCTTAATCTCCGGCCCCCTATCGCCCCTCCTCCCGTCTGCACCACCTTCCACATCCCTTCCACCAGCCATTTCATGTCCGACGAGTTTCAAACAGTTCGCGTCGTGGTAAGCGCTGCTGCTACTGTGGCTTAAAACAGCTTGAGCATTAAGTAAATCCATTGCCCGATTATCAGTACTTGTGCCGGCACCACTTCTTAACCATTCCTGAATTCCTATGTCGAATTGCCGATGAACAACTTCACGGGATAATCTATCTTTTACGCGACTAAAAGCCCCAATGATCTCATCACATGATCTTAGGAAAAAATCAGGTTGGTTAGCCAAATTTAGCAGGTTTTCTTCTATGGCTTTAGCCAACTTACACCCATATAAAATCAAACCTCTGTTTTCCTCCATTTATTTTTTCTTGGGCTAATTTGCGTTTGGACAATTGAACATTATAAGCTCATTTAAAGGAGTAATAAAAAATATTTAAGAGTACTATGTTTCTGTGTAGGTGCCTTTGGGAAAAATGCACCGAAAGTATTCAAAGTATTTTTGCATATTTTGAACACGCCGAGTAGAAGAAACCTTAGGAAATCATGACCAAGTCACTGGTCTATTTCCTAGCAATTTTTCATGTTTTTACCCACGAGAAGTCCACGAGAAGACTTGGCCTCATTGAACCAAAATGTAAGGATCCCATGAACAAATTCCTTAAGTTTGAAAATTTGACTGGTTATATAATTAAAATGGGTAAAAATTAAAAGATTATTTATTGTGTATTAGAAGGTGTCTTTTACTGAGATTTTGATATATTTTAAAAATTCTTCTAAATTCAGGTGTCCCCAATTGAAATTTTACTGAATTTTAATGAAACTCACTAAAATCTTTGTGTCTACAAATGGGATTTTAAGGAATTCCATTAAAAATTAGGGTTTGAAAACTTGACTTCTAAAGTTAAGACCAGACCATCTGGAACTGGGGAGAAGTCAGATTCTTTGGATCTTAGGACTATAGTTTCTTCGAAACAGCCCATGATAAATAATTTTGTTCTTTGGTAAATTTATGATACCTTGGAACTTTCCTACTGTTCCTAGCTTGTTGGGAAAATTGCAACAGCGATTCTCAACCTTTTAACGAATTAAGTCTATGTCCTCATCTTATTTCCCTCTACCACCGCCCCATGCTATCCTCCCTCCCATCTTCCATATCCCCGCTAGGCGCTAGTAGGGTTGGCAAAATGTTCTTCTGCCAATCACGGAACCGCGGTAGGGAGTGGGAACATGGTTCGCTCTTCAACCCGTCCGGACTATTATTTTTTATGAGTTTTTAAGTTTACATTATATTTAAAAATGAAAATAGGTAAATAAATAAATCAATCGGCTGGTAGGAAATTGGGATATTTTGAACCTTGTTACGAAGTTGTTTTTATATCATTCAACAATTTTTTTGACATAAAACTGTTATCAAATACAAAATGTGTTAACTAATGGAAAGTGTGAGGATAAGAATGATATGAAAAAAAATGTTAGGGATATAAGCGCTACAACGAACAAAGATTAAGAACCTTATGTGCAATTAAAATATGGTGTAAGAAATAAAAATTGTGATATGAATATAATTACGTTAGTAAGGGTTCACATGCACTAAAGATGAGAAGTTAGAGATCTAAATGTTAGAATAATATACTTGGGGATCTAAGTACTTAATTAGTCAAATGTTAAGAACAGCAGCTATAATTTTTTTTCATTTTTGTTCGCCTTTTTTCTGATTAATTGGACTGAGGATAAATTCAAAGGAATAGGGTTTTTTATTTTTTGGCCCCCTTGCGGCATCTACTTCCAAGGAATGGTAGGGATTTGTCCAAATTGAGTCTAGGCTGAATTTATACAAAGTTAGTAGAGGATCATTCAAATATTTTCTCCAACGGTCAAAAAAATATTTGGACTTCAAGAGCCTACAATTCGCACACGATGTTGTTCATGTTCATGAACATTTTCTTTCAAGTGTCGTGTAGTCGAGCATAAGTAAATCCTTTGCCGAAGCAGGTCGCCTGGCTATAATTTTGAATAGTACACTCCACTTTGTGAAGGCTAGCACTTTTCTTGTTCATTAGGGCAAAAACATCTCCATACCAAGTTGTTGGGCGTTGCATTAGAAACTTCCAAAAAATTGAGGTTTTGTTCCCTTTGTGAAGGCTGGCACTTTTCTTGTTCATTAGGGCAAAAACATCTCCATACCAAGTTGTTGGGTGTTGCATTAGACAAGGATTAGTTGTTTGTTCGAATTGACTAATCCTTTCCATTAGTTGACAAGGATTAGTTGTTTGTTCGAATTGACAAGGATTAGTTGTTTGTTCGAATTGACTAATCCTTTCCATTAGTTGTTTGTTCAAATGGATATCAACGTTCAAATCATTGTGAGTGATTGATGACTGATTGTCGTTTATACATTTGCACTCAGATGCGCAATTTGGAAGTGAACCCACAGGGGACATTGGCAAGTGCGGCACAAGTGCTAACATGGAGAAGGCATATCGAAGAGTTTTGTGTTTTACACGCATTGTCCTTTTTTCTACATGGCTCGAGTTGAGTCTTATTAAGAATTGTGGGTCCTAACTATATAAAGTTCGACCATATCGATGGTTATGTTTATCTCCTAGATAAACAATTTGACTCCATCTCTTGTCAACATAAAAAAAATGACTAGAAATGTCAATATCACTTGAAAGCCCATAAAAATGATTGATCTTTTATTTTAAAGAAATTATAGCCATGTTTTGAATTGTGATTGACCCAACTTTAATACGGTCATTTAGTGTTGTTTAATCAAATCAGAATATTGAGATATTAAAAATATTTGAAATGATAAACTGTACTATAATGAATACCTTGTTAAACTAAAAATGCAAATAATGTTGAAAATTGGATATCTGGATTCAAAATCTACAAGTAAATTTGGTTTACTATTAATAGTATAGTTGTTTTATGAAAATCCTCAATGCAACTTGAGAATTAAAAGAAATTAGAGATTTCAACAAAGTTAGAATAAAGTATGACGACTTCAAAAATTTTGGAAGGATTTCCTACTTGGTGACAACTTGTGCTTGTTATATGATCGAGATTGCTAGCTACAAATCACATGACATAGAATGTAGTATATAATTGTAAGTCTTGGCATCCGGTGTAGACATAATACTATTTGACAGTTGCTCTGAAATTAAATAATATTGATTTTTTTTACTGAAGGATAACCTAACAGATCCATTTATAAATGAGTTATCCAAAGAGAATAATTTACCCATTGACGAAAATGGGTGTAAAGTCAATTAATGTGTGAAAACCTAACCCAGGCGACTAGGAATCCCACGGAATAGGTTCGATAGGAAAACTAGTAATGATTGACTCGATAAGTAGCACTTCGGAGTTTTAACTCCCCATTTATATGATTCAAATATGTGATGTCTACCAAAGACTAGTTAAGATAAGTTATACTTTTAATGATGACTAGATCTTGTAAGTAGTACAAGTGAAGTATTATAGGATACTCTTTACAGAATATCACCTATGTGAGTGCGAACTTGACCAGTTCTATGAGATTTTTACTTAGGCGAATTATCTAGTGCACTTGCAGAACCAAGAAAGTTCAAGGCTGAAATAATGAACACAATGTAGAACTAAAGTTTGATATGAAAAATAATGTGTTTGATCTATTGTTTAGGCTTGCAATAACGACAAACAGTTCAAAACGTTGCTTAACTGATTAACCAAGTAAGTCCGATATTAAAAATTAAGATATTAAGATAGGTCATATGTCATTTAAATATTATTTTCATTACGCCCTTTATGTCACACTGATATCCTCGTACATTCATACAAGTACGTAGTACCCTAGTCTTTACATACAAAATTCATTTAAAGTAATGGCGGTCAAATATGCACGTGAGTTGTGATTTGTGACGATAAAATTGTTGGTAAATGGGTCGTGGATAATCTAGATGGGATGACTCAACCCGCAAAATATTAAAAACCAATTCTAGGAAATATGTTCCTTACTTTTATCATCATTTGCTTGTTTATCTATAATCGCTCTCTCTAATTTTTTTTTAAAGTCAACTAAGCATAAAATTTAATTGTAAAACAAAAGTACAACATACTAGGGATTGATTTGGTACCTTTTAAAAAATGAGAAAAAATTTTAAACTCACGTGTAAAATATTTTATTGTGTAAATGTGTGGTTGACAATAAATATGATAAATAAATTAAAGTAGGTTAAAGATCACCAAACAGGAGTTAAATAAAATCAATAAAAATAAATAGCAAAAGAAATGAATGAAATTGAACACTAGAATGAAACACGAGGACAAGATAGGAATTTTTTAAAAAGATATATGAAAGTAGTTTCATTTAGCAGAAGAAAAAATAATTTAGCAGAAGAAAAAATAATTATCTGTTGCTAATTACAAATTGTCTTGTTGTGAGTTACGAATTGGTTTATTCAGTTCATAATCAAAACTTGAACGGTCCACGTTGATCCAAACCAACAATTTTTTTTCAATTTAACGGTCTAACAATTTATTTTTGTTCACCCCTAAATTGTCATTCCCACCAATGCCTTTAAAGTTTCAACAAACTCAAACACAACCGAAGTTTTACATTTACTCGAACATGATTTTGAAAGATCAAATTTATTAGTAACATCTCGTCGCACGTAATAGATGGGGTGGGGGTAGGTAAGGATGGATAGGGTCAAGGGTGGAGCTAACCGTTTGAAGTTGGGGATGCTAGAATTGAAGATATATAGATGGAGTCACGGGGGTTTGGGGCAGCGCCCACGAATTTTTTTTTTGTATATCTTATTAACAAAAATACCAATATTTAATTTAGCAAAATTATACTTTATGACATGTGTTCCTTTCGAGTTCTCATACTTTGAAGATGGAAACGAAAAATGAAATCGGTAAGTTTAAAATTTTTATTTAATTTGAGGACAAAATGATAATGGTAAATACAAAAAGAACTAAAAAGTAAAATTTTAAAATAAATAAAATAAAATTGTCAAAAATTTGGGAGGGTTCGGGTCCCCCGGACCCCCCTAGCTCCGCCAGTGGGTAGGGTAAGAGGTTGGGAACACATTTTCTTTTTATCTTTTTAATATTTTGCGAGAATTTATGCTTACCAACTCTATTTCTGATGGACTGTAAAGATTTGAATTGCAACGCATGTAAAAAGGTCGAGGATAACAATGCCAAAATTTAAAGGTTAATAACTTGTTTACGCATTTCACAAAGGAAAGAGACCTCCACTGTAATTTTTCCTTCTTCAAAACGACGTCACCTCGACGAACAAAAAGCTTACCGTACACCTTCATGCACAGAATAAAGCACGGTAAACATTTTTTTATTATTTTTTGCAGTTATTTCGATTTATAATCCACTGCTTCGCACTCTTTCCCTTTAGATCCACCCTCCCGGTCTCTCTCTAGCTCTCTGTAATTATATACTGTTCAATTGTATTACGGGAATCTCTCAAACGGATTTGATCGGGCCTGGCCTGGAAAGATGCTGAAATTCCTGAAAGGTGTAGTGGGCGGATCGGGAGCGGGCCTCAAAGATCTGCCGTATAACATCGGCGAGCCTTACTCCTCTGCTTGGGGCTCCTGGGTTCACTGCCGTGGCACCTCCAAGGTTATCTATTTTTCCAGTCTTTCATCTCCCTATATATATGTCTATAGACTATAGTATATGCGTACACGCGTGTCTATGTTTTTCTGGGTTTTGATTGAATGTGTTGATTTCATTTCGTAATTCTCTCGAATTTTGCTTTGTTAAATTCCAATTTTCTGGGATCAATGCTGTTACAGAAAAGTACATTGATGATGCCGTTATCCACTTTACTTTTGTTGCGAACAGAATTTGATTTTATGGAATAATGCGGTTGTAAGTGATGAAATGACAGAAGTTGTCTATGCTTTTACTGGACTAGCCATAACTGGAGGTTAATATATTTTAACAATTTGTGTATATAGGAAACATAGTAGTATTCTGATATTCGGGAAAAAGTTAAAAAATTCCTTATCCCAGTTATCTGAAGAAAAGTAGAACAAGATTAGGGTGAGGTTTGGATAGTGAGTAGTTTTATAAGCATAAGTCAACTCAAGAATAATAGAAGAGGAAGAGATTTATCTGGCGTTGCTGTGACCCCTTGAACTACCATTCTACGAAATCTTACAACCTAAATTTATTTTTCTCTCCCTATAAAACATTTTTAAGCATGGTTAAATTTCATCATGTTAATTGTTAAGCGAGAAGGGGGTCAAATACACTTTTGGGTCGCTGGCAGTTGAGTTTAGTTTTACTGATGTGAGATGTCATGTTAGAGACGAATCTTAGAATTAATAACTATTTCAATGGGAGTAGAAATGACTTGCTGCATGCACACAAATGCTGGTGATAGTGAATTTTTTAGCTCTTGAGGCTTTGTTTGGAGGATGGATGAAAATCTCCTGCATTGGAAAGTACTCTCAGACTCGAAATATCTCAAAAACTTGGTAACAACATTTCTAGTTATTTTCTCTTTTTTGAGTTTTATAGTTATTTTTATTGAATGAACATAGTGAAATGAGGATGTTAAGATAGATGCATCGTGTGCCCATATTAGAGTTGATAAGAAAATAAATGAGAATATATGCCGAAAGTAGTGATGGAGATGACAATGTTTAAAATGTTCAATCAGGTACCGAGGCATTTTACGTTTATGAGTGAGGCATAAATCTCAAGAAAAACTAATAAAAGAATTCAAAGAATATGAAAATAAAAAATGCTCATTAATAAACCATAAATAAATTGACCATCTTTGTAAAACAAATTAATAAATTAACAATCCAACAAACATAGAATAAACTAATAAATAAGTTCTCAAATATATTACTAGATGTAGAATTATCAACATATATGAATTCCGTATTGCCCTATCATCCTCCTTGTTACTGTGAATATCTTCTCATTCTTTGTAATCATTCTCTTGCAATATGACTTCCCTTCCCCTTCTGTGTAGTGGTAAAAAAAATTTTAAAAAAGGTTTTAGATTATAAAAAATTAGTCCATAAAGTTGAGCAATAATAAAAAGCTCGAAAAAGGCAAGACAAACAAGCACGCTCTGTGGCAGCTCTAAAGCTTGGATTGGATGTAAGCTTCAGTGAATTGAGGCATAAGTCTTCACCAATAGCTCTTAAGATGTAAGTTGGAGGGCAACCCAAAAATCCTCAATATCTTTGTTGTTCACTGTGTTCTTTCCTCTCAGAGTTGTCAACTTCTAGCAAAAAATGTATCAGAATTGTATCAGAACCATATTTTGCATCTGCCAAATCTTTATTCAAGAAAAAAACTACCAACGAGTTATATAATTTTTTTCTTAAGTAGTGAGTTTATAGTTATTTTTTCATTAATTGATAATGGAGTATATTGAATGAAGATTCTCACTCTTATCAATAATTCTTTCCAAAGTTAATTTCTGTGTTTGGTAGATGTACAAGTGTGCATCCACACGGCCACGTAGTGACAGGAATTTCTATATTTTCATCCTTCCGTGTCATTGCAAATTCTCAATGTCAAGTTTTTCGAAGTTTTCTTTGGTATGGATTGCTTTAATTGATTTATTCTCTTCTAAAGATAGCTTACGTGTTATTACTGATTCATTAAGAACTGATTTGCCACTTGCAAAATTCAAGTATACTAGGTTATGTTATAACCACCTTTCATAATCATGAAGCACATATCCTTTATGCTTCTAAATTGAGTTAGCCATACCTTTGCATCTCTATGTAGCGGGAGTAGATAATATGAGCTGTTCATATAGGTTGTGCAAGACTATATAGCCACATTCTGACATTAGTTTGAAATTCCGAGCATTGTTTTCTTTTTGTATAATTGTAGTGACCATGGCGAAATACAAGGCCTCTAATCATTATTTTCTCTCTTTTCCCTTTTTTTAACAGGACGATGGGATTCCTGTATCAATATTTTCCCTTTCGGGAAGCAATGCAAATGATGGTCATTTAGCTGCCGGTCGCAATGGCGTCAAGCGCCTTCGAACAGTAAGCTTCTGATTGGTGCATTTTAATATATGGGAAGCATACTCTAGAAATTCTTTGCCATTTTCTGTAACTTCTTTTATTTGGGGCACATTAGTTCTGGTGCGGGAGCGTGATTGAAATTCTTGAAACAAGAATAAAGTAAAAGCTAGAAACTATGTAGGAAATAATATTATTGTATTGTATTGAATTGATTATTGAAAAATGTACAAAGCCTTTATTTATATAGGTAAAATTATTCTCTAATCTTATTGATATAAGGAAACTAAAATAAAATTCTAATTTAAAAGAAATTAGAAATCAAATACTAATCAAGAAAGAAGAAGATAAAATCTATTAAAACTGGAAATCTTATTATAAAGATCCTATTATAAATAACTTTTATCCTATTCATAGTAGGATTGTCTTACATTACTCTCCCATTTGAAAAATAACTCGTCGTCGAATTTGGTTGCAAAAAGAAATTCAATCAATCTGGAAGAAAATACTCAAAAATTTGTGTTGATATTGATATAGAAGAGATGTCAATTTCTTGATGTGCTCGATAAACTTATATACTTTAGTTGCATTGTTTGAAGTCATCTTTATTTTTGTCATGACCATTCTATTTTCTTCATGAATATTTCCTACACGACATTTCTTCGTAAATGAAGCATGAGAAAAATTATCATCCTTGAGTTCGCTCTTGGTAGAGGTCACTGATGCTATTTTTTCAGTACAAAAGAACTTGTACGAAGACTCAAATCTTCATTGTTCATTATTTCCTTATTCTTATGCAATTCATTAGCACCGATGCTAAAAAATGTCAACAAATTTTTTATTCTCAATTTGACAAGCCTTGCTTTGATTCCTTTGTGATTGAAAAATTTAATCCTCCTTCTTCCGTTGGACACTTTCGAACTTCAACTTGTTCATCATCGGAGTGCAGCTCGATCTTAGGGCTTTCAATTGCAACTTCCATATATACGAGATCAGTAGGTTTTGAATTTTCAACTTGCACATGCTTTTCTACCTCTATTGTAATATCAAGGTTCGTAACATTCTCATCATTTTTAATGACAACTTTTTGAACTTTATCATCTTGTCTTATAAATTTTTTGCTAATTGTTTACATTGGTATTCACAAATTGCTCATCACATTGACACCAAAACAATCTTCTCATCATACCAGCAAAACACATACATGTTATTTCGACCTATGTAAGTAGCATATACATTATAGTATCATGATTTTCTCCAAAGTACACGACAATCATTCATCTCTACCACATTACATATAATCTAATATTTGTACTACTTTTCAATTGTAACACCCCGAGCTCTAGGGCTCGTGATATTACTAAGATTTTAAATTTGTAAAATTCTACCTAGATTGTTCAAAAAAAGAAAAAAAAAAAAAATGCGGAAATTAACTTGGACTAGAAGCATTAAGGCTTCAGAGAATCTGTTGCAAAACCAAAGAAATTTTCTTTCGGGAAGTTTGAATTTTCAACTTGTACAGCTTTCTGAAAAAAATTTTGTTCAGCAAACAAATGAAATCCAAAATTTATAAAATTTAAATTGTAGACATCTTACACATAGGAGAATTACTGGTTAAAATTTCGTATGCAAATTCAATCAATAGATAGGTCAAAATTGTTTATAAAACCGGATCCATTTGTTCTTGGGTACATTCTGGCAGCCCTCAGGAAAATGTCCATAACTTGAGTTTTATTCAATCAAAATTCATGATTCCAAGTCTGAGAGGGATAATCCATATGGCTACCTTCTCCAATTGGAATCACCTTAAAATTCCAAGTATTTTAGACGGGGTGAATTTTTAAACTTAGGGGTGGAAACTGAAATTATTTAAACACTAGTTTTACAACTAAATGAACTAAATAAACCACAATAAAATATCATATCCATCTAGAAATAATTTCTATAAAAAATTCAGTTTTTAAACTTTCAAGAAATACTAACTTAAAACATGACTTAAATGATGACTTTTGGAGTTCACATCAAAGCATCACCGCTCCCTCCACGCCGCCATCGATCGCTTTAATCTAAAATTGTTGGGGGGGGGGGGGTGGGGTTGGGTGTTTCATAGAAACAACTAATAGACTCATACACACGTTAAATCCAAACATATCATACGTTAAGCATATATTCATATCATTCAAACTTTTAAAGAGTAAGCATATCAATGATTAGGTGACGTGCCAACATTTGGTACACTGCTACGCCACTAAATTAACATTTCTAGTGCACTACTACGCCACTGGCTCATATTTAAACCCCACAAGGAGTCACATATAATATATAATCACATTTATACACGCTGAAATATAACATGAATTGAAATAAAATGGGGTTTGAGTCTACCTCTTTTGAAACAAATGTAAAGGTTTGAGTACCGTGTCCTTTTATTTGAGATTTACTTCCTGACAATATTATCTATATGTATATATATTCATGTTGCTATGTTATCGAGGGAAAGGAGATGGAATAATTTAAAAAATGCGAAGCTAAAATTAGGCAGATGTGTGGTATGGATGGTAGGAGTGTTTATCATGCATGCTAATAGCATTGGACTTCTAAGAAAAAAATAGTTTATCCTTGATGAATTTTTTTTTTTTAAAATACTAATTGACTAACAAATTGTTTCAAACTCTCCAGCAACCAATTTGTTAGGATCAGGATAAATGCAAACTAACTCAAGATAATGGATAGCCTCTATACATCACACGCAAATTCCTATTGGCCCAAAATAGAATCTAAAGGAATAAAATTCTTTTAAAAATTCAGTAAACAGAGTTTTACTTTACTTTCCTCTAACTTGATTGTCTTGATCCGAATTGACTTCTTCTCGGGTCTAATATGCATGATTAATTATAAGGCATTTAACGAGCCCAATATCGATATAGTAATTCTGACAACTACAATAATATAAGGGTCCGTTTGATTGACGATATTTTCCCTGGAAATAGGAAAATATTTTCCTACTTTCACTTTTTGACTGTTTGATATGCTAAATTTTCCACGGAAAATATTTTCCTCCCTTTTTCTAGGTACAACCCTTTGATGCACGAATGGTGAAAATGTTTCCAACTTTTTTTTTTAGCAATGGCAACCAATTCTATCAACCATTGTAAAAAAGATTTTCATTTTTGTTGACAATTTCTATGCAAAACAAAGTCAAACGAATATGGTAATTTTTTCTAATTGTTTTAATTTTTTTTTTTTTTTTACTTTTTGGTAATTGGAACAAATTTTTAACCCAATAGTAGAAAATATTATCACTTTAATGAACAATTTCCATAAAAAAGGAAGTCAAACGGATTTCAAACTTTCAACATTTTCCATGGAAAATTATACAAATCAAACACATTTAATTACAATTCCCCGTAAAACAAGTTCTAGGCAAATATTTTCCCTGGAATTCGTTTTCTTTCCACCCTATTTTCCATGGTGCAATCAAACGGACCCTAATAATAAATCTTGCGATTTTGTGCATACAATAGAAACTAAAAATTTTAACTAAAAATCACGACTTATGTAAATACTAACTCTAATAAGATTAAGTGACAAAACATAACTTAAACCTACTATAATTTGTCATAAAATATTTCAAAGGCAAACGCGTAATTAACATAGATTAGACTTAGCGTACTTAATTACATGACCACTTAAAGCACATAAATTTGGGAAAAATTTACAGCGACGCGAATGTATTTCTTATAAAAATTTGGGGAAAAACTATCGTTTTTTAAATATGAAAATTTTTGGTCGTTACACCAATAGAAATGAAAATTTTACATACCTCTATATTTTTAATTTCTTGCCTCCTTCTAACTTGTTAAGTTTGATAGTAAGATGAGTATTTTTCGGTCTTCAAATTTATAGTTTTAACCAATGCTTTGGGTAAAAGTTTTCACTACTCTCATGATTTATTATTACTCTGCATACTTTGTTGTTGATGGTGCATTGTGTTCTAAAAATCTTATTGTGCTTCAAATTGGACTCTTTTAAATATTCTTGATATACTTTCGCGAAATTCTTGATAACTTGTGTGTATTCAAACTTTGATTAAGGTTTTCACTCGCTTTTATCCTATTTATAATATGATTGTCCTACATCAGTTCCCCCTTAGATTAAGGCTTTCACTTGCTCTGTGGTGCAGAATAGGTTGAATACGAATGACTTCTTGTGGGAAAGGAAACCTATCACTTGATTTTTTGTTTCGGCACAACAATTCAATTATTTAGAAGTGTAGTCCTTGTCAATTTCTGAATGTAATACAAATATACAATTTAACGTGGTTCCTCTCCCCATTTCTTGTGGTTGTGACTATTGGGTTTTAGATGTGAGTTTTGGTGGGATTATGTTATCGGATGAACTTAGAATCTCTGATGTTCGAACTCTTCGAAATAGTTGGAGTACCCGTGTTGGACACGACACGACATGGGTATGGATATGGGATATGTGTCGGATCCTCCAAATTTCAACCAGATACTTTGTCGTTTTTGCTTCTTCTTCTTCCTTCTTTTTTTTTTCTTTTTTTTTTCTTTCCCACTTTTGCTCTCTATAAACGTAGCGTCGTCACCAAGAGAGTGTAGAAAGGCGTCGGATTATATTTTACCTTCTTTTTCTTTTTTCTTTTCATTTTCTTCTTTTTTCCCCTTCTTTATTTCTCTGTATCGATGGTTTAGGGTTTTGTTTGTATAAAATAAAAATGGGTTCCATATAGTGCTACATAGTGTTCCGCTAAGTCTAAATTACAATCAAGTTCCTCATTTTCTATATAACATTTATTAATTTTCATAATTGAAAACTAAACCTCAAAATTATAATTTATTCGTCTTAACCCCTTATTAAATACCAATTTCTTTCATTGTGAATAATTAATTTTGGTGTATTCAAAATGACATCCTGAATTAGTAAAAAAAGTAAAGTTTGAAAGACGTACCCACATACCCATATTTGAGATTTGAACTTTTTTAGTCATGTCCCCGTATCTTACATTTTAGAAAATAAAATATCCGACACTTAGATATGTGTTTGGACCCGAGTCTGAGCATCATAGCTTAAAACCATGCAAAACGCTTCCCCTCCCTTATGTAGTGCCATTGTCTAACATTGAGGACCGCCAAGAAAAATATCCGACATTTGCTTAGTTCCTGTTAATATATCTCTGTTGCTCTTTTCATTACCTTGTAAGGATACATCTTTATCTAATAATCAGAATCTCCACAAGATTGGTGGAGATAATATTGTCTGGCATCATTGTCACGTGAGCCCGTTGCACTAATAATAATACTTTGTACAAATGTTCATCCTTAGTGACCCTACCGTTCTGAGTCCTTGAGAACTTTTTGTCAACTGCACAATTATACTTTCATCACTTCAATTTGAAAAACTACTTATTTTTCTAGCTACTTTTGTTTTAGAAACTATCATTCGCATGATTTTTTTTTTAATGTTTTTTTTATCTTTTTCTTCATGGGAATAAAAATTACTACCTCAAAAGTATTCCTTCCTGACTATGTTACTGATCTTTTTAGTTTTTCTAGCTATAATGATGTTGCATCTGAACTTGCTCGTGCTTCAATATCAATTTAATGGCCTCAGCATCAAATATAGAAACAAAGTAGTTAATAGCCCTAGAGATGAAATGCAAGTTGATATCATAAGGGATAATTGATTGGATGTAGCTTAGAGCCTATGTGGAGACAAAAAATGGTTCTGTTTGATGTTAACAAGCTGCTTAGGGAAAGGAAAATTAAATAATGCTTCCTTGGTCAGCAGTTGATTTGGGATATATCCACTTAGGTGAAAAGTTATGATTACAAGAAGATGTTGGATAAAGCCAAAATCATGAATTACCTTACCAAAAGGAAAGATGAAGCTAACGACCCAGTCATTTACAATCTGTACTACAAACGAATTTATATAAAAAATAAGGCTTGAAGGAGTACTTCGTGTGTCAATGAGCTTGTTAGTCGTTGAAGCATCTATGCAATGCAATGCAATGGGAAGAAATCTATCCCCATTATGAGTCCTTGATTTGTGATATATCAAAAGTGTAATATCTTATTATTTTGTGCACTTCTCGATGCACGGTGAATGGATGTATAGTCTTACACATTATTCTTTCTTGTCCTAGTTCTGAATGACTTATCCTCTTTCAGGTTAGGCATCCAAATATCTTGTCGTTTCTTTACAGTACTGAGGCAGAAATTTTAGATGGTTCGAATACAAAGGTTACAATCTACATTGTTACAGAGCCTGTTATGCCTCTGGCTGAAAAGATCAAGGAATTGGGATTAGAAGGCAGCCAAAGGTGTAAATATTGTTATTCCATTGCGCTTCTTTTTATTTTAACATTTAATGACCCTGATGAAAACAAGTAAAATTGTTTACATGAAATTACACTTACAAGTCGCACTTGACAGGTAGTAATATTATTCTTTTTGTTATGCTATGGAGGACATCTTGTTTGTTATACTCTCAATCTCATAGCTTAATATGACTTCTTTTTTAATGAAAACTTTGCAATCTGTATTCCTTAGATATTTATTTGTTGCAGTTTTATCTGCAAAACTGAGTTGGTAGTTTGCTTTTTTATATTGGAGTTACAATATCTATATTTAGTTACATTATTTTTTTTAAGCATTTATAACATTTTGCCAAACTCGCTGAGATATTTTTGTAGTTTCCTTGGGTCTGCTCCTCTTGTATACTACGCTATAAAATCAACTTCTAGTCTTTTACTTTCCTTTTATGGCAGGGATGAGTTTTATGCATGGGGACTGCATCGGATAGCTAAAGCTGTGAGCTTCCTAAATAATGATTGTAAATTGGTATGTAATCAAGTCAAGTTTATCTGTTATTCATATATTCCAACAGTTGGAGGCAAGTTGACATTCTATTGTTTCATCTTGAATATTTTTTACGTGCACTATAATCTTTAAACAAGTTCTTACTTTTGTTGGACTGCATGCATTATTTGTCGATTTCTTTGCCTCTGTTAGCTAGATAAATTAAAAGGAGTATTACATTTTTTTGATAAATTAAAAGACGGAGTATTAAATTTAATTACATCTTTTCAAAAAGAGTGATATATTAGTTGCTGAGGCATGAATCTGCCTGATAAAGTTTTCTAACAGAGGCATGAAGCTCCCCCAAGTGCTATAATTCTTTTCTTACCTGTGACCTAACTATAAACCAATGAAGATCTCCACGGAAATAGATATGGTTTTATGTGTCAGTTCCTAAAATGTTCTAACTTATTTTTATTTTTTCCTTCTTCTTCTTTTTTAATCTACTTCTTATGACTATATGAGTGGTTATTTGTGAATTTTTCGGCTGCAATTTCTTTTTTTCATCTGGTTTCCTGCTTTTAGCAATATACATCTAGAATAATGATTTTCTGTTTTGCTACTGCAGATTCATGGTAATGTTTGTATGGCTAGTGTTGTTGTCACTCAAACTTTGGACTGGAAATTACATGCATTTGATGTTCTGTCCGAGTTTGATGGGAATAATGAAGCTTCAGCTGGACCAATGCTGGTAAGTAATGAGTTTGGTGTAACTTTTTTCAGTTCTTTTCAGCATAGTTTGTGATGAACAAACTCAATTTTGGCTAGCCATGCCGAGGGAGGAAAAACTAAAAATGTTGCAGAGTATAATAATCATTATGAATTAAAATCCTCCCCTCTAATGAATATTCTTTCTACCAAAGATCTTTCCTAATTAAAATTGTCCATATACAAAATTTTCTTAACTTAGTGATATTGAATAAAGCAACATACAAGACTGCGTCATGCATGAAAGCATATTATCTACTAATGAATGTACGTGCAGATGCATAATGTTCTTAGTGAAAGCATTTACTGTTTCCAATAAAAGAATCTTGTACGTGTTTAATCCTTCCAAAACATTTTTTTTTATAATAGATGACAGTTGTTCCACCAAATGTTACTTCAACGATATTTTATAATGTGTTGTAAGAGGCATATTTCTTACTCATCTGACTTCTATTTTATGGAAAAAGATTGCTGACATATTTGTTGCATCTTGCAGAAAGTTGTATTTTGATGATTTTCATTCTATTAGCTGGTCAGGTTACTGGTTTGTGATTTATAATTCTTCATTTTTGACACAGCAATATGAATGGCTTATTGGTTCACAATACAAACCAACGGAGTTGTCAAAATCTGACTGGACAGCGATCAGAAAATCTCCACCTTGGGCTATTGATTCTTGGGGTCTGGGTAAGTGTTCAATTGCCCACTCAACTATTGTATGATTTGTGCAAACAATTTTAGCAAATATATATACAGAGGCTTAATTGAAAATGAAGCGAATTATTGATTGTGTCATAAAGACCCTTATGCCCTCATCCCAATCGTTCCCAGGAGGAATATGTGCATCTATAAGATCTTTGATATGCCTTCCACAAATGTCTTTGTGTTGATGTTAATGATCTCTAAGTCAGAGACATTGTTCGTATCAAGATCAGAGGCTTTAACCTGATTTTTTGGTTGGTTCCAATGGCGATCTTGGTTGATCTTACTCTCGTTGGAACTGGTAGGATTGGGATTGTTATCAATTTTATCCTCGCTGACAAAACCACAATCATAAATGAAAGAATAAATAATTATTTGGTATATTAAAGCCAAAGCTAAAATTGTTCGATTATAAAGCCTTTGACGGGGAAATGTGTTAGGTACTTTTTAGGAGGAATAGTGATGGGGACCCCGAAATATGTGATAACAATTAGTAATAGTTTTGAATGTGGTTGAAATTAAATTTAGCGAGTTATGACCACCTACATTTTCCATTTACGAGTTTATGAATCTAGGAGAGAATCTTGTTTGCAATTCAATGAAAAACAATTGAAGGTTGTGAGGACATTTTTCGTATTGACAAAAGGTCACCCTTTTACCATACTTCAGCACTTCTGTCTGTTGGCGTTCTTTAAGTCTTAGTGGACTCGGTTCAAAGAACCTCTCTGACTTAGTCGAGCTCTAGAGTTGATAAATAGATAGAACAAGGTTTTGTTTTGGGTTTATCTTATTTTAGAAGATTTACAGCATTTTTCTTGATAATTACTCTTATTTATTTATTATTATTGTAATTGGTAGGCTGTCTTATTTATGAACTCTTCTCTGGTATGAAGTTGAGCAAAACTGAGGAGCTGCGCAATACTGCTAGCATTCCAAAGGTGAGCCTGTCTTTATTGTTCTTTTTGTTCAGAGGTGTTGTTCCTTATTCCTTTTTTCTGCCCCTTGAAATTGACTATGATTTAGCGCCTGAATGTCTGAGTATCCAGTATGCATTACACAACAGTGAATCTGTTAATTCATTGGTTGCTTCAACTATCATTTGATGTGATAAATTCATTTTCATCTGGAATTGTTTATTCAGTCTCTACTTCCAGATTATCAGCGTCTCTTGAGTTCTATGCCTTCTCGCAGGTTGAATTCATCAAAGCTTCTGGAAAATAGCAGTGAGTTCTTTTCCTCTAATTTTTCAGCAAGGGGGGGGGGGGGGGGGGGTGAATTTAATTTAATTAGTATTTAGTCCTGGACGTCAAATTTTCAGTTTTCACTTGTAGTAGGTTGTTTCTGATTTTATTCACAACTATTGCTGTATCTAAATATGTTGGCTTTCTTATCGCTGCTTTTAATTTAGAGATGGTGTATATAGTATATTGTTGAAACTTTATGACTTATTTTAATTGTGACTGCATCAACTCAATCACTTAATATGTGACAATGTTACTGCCAAATTACTTTTTCCCTTCTGGAAAATTATTGTTTCTTTGTATGCACCTTTACTCCACAATTATGAAATGTGTATATTGCTGTATGCAACTAATTCCTGATGATTTATTATGTAGTTCGTACAAATATTGCATGTTGACATCAATATTGGTTCTTAAAAGTTTGAAGACCAATATGCAACTGCCCGTTCCACCTCTCTCTTGTGTCTCTGTTCTCATGAGTTTCTGGGCTTGTCAACAGATGGACATAAAACACAGCATGTGATTCTATAAATGGATAATAATCAATAATAAACATGCTGTCCTACTACATTTTTTAAATTACAACTAATATATGCAAACTAATTGATCTAACATACTGAGTAATTTATTCGACTAGACTTGGTTACATGCTTAGTCTTGTAGGATTCCCCACCCTTCCTTGAATTTCTGAATCCTCCCTTCCTCCCCCAAGAAAAAAGAGGAACTTGCAAAAACATTGGAGTGAAGGTAAAAACTGCCATTGTTACCCATCATTTTTCATTTGGTTTCAAACAAGTGAAAAAGATCACATTGATTAATTGTCAACATTTTTACTTTTGATGGGTATTTTGGTTTCAAGCATATAAAAAGGGATCACGTTAATTAATTAAGAGCATTTTTTTTTATGGGTTCAGACAAATGAAGGAAATATCGCATTAATTGAACTGGTTTAGTCAAACTCCATGGTCTCTGAACCTTGCTGTATCAACTTTTAGCCCGTCTTTTTCTCATACATAATGCCTCTAAACCTCCATTGACCTGAGAAATTTAATTCAAAGATATACCAAATATTTGTATGCATGTAATTGACATTTAGTTTTTGAATCATTTCTGGTTTTTTACATTTTTTTTTTGTACACTTGTATATCCTTGTCAACTTGCTTTTGTCCTTTTGGCCATTAGTTTCTTTGATTTCATAATTTCTTCTGTGGTAGATTGAAAAGACCACTGGAATTCTCTTCTCCTTTCTAATCTCTCTCTCTCTCTTAAATGACTACTGGTCCTTGAATGCATACATTCTTCCTCTTATTAATAAATTTTCCATTTGAAATATAAATGAATTTAACATAACATTGCTGATTCAATTTTTGTCTTCCTGTGAAGAGTGAATTGCCTAAATAGGCACTGAACTTTACGCAATGCGTCCAAGGGGTCACTGAACTTTAAAAATAACCCAAGTGATCACTGAACTTTGCAAAACGTTTCCACTAAGTCACTGAACTTTAAAAATCATTTAATTCATCACTGAAATTTACAAAATATTTTTACGAGATCACTGAACTTTACAAAATTTTGCCTAGGAGATCACTGCATTAGTGACCCATGAGAAACATTTTGCAAAGTTCAGTGACCTAGTGGAAACGTTTTGCAAAGTTCAGTGATTATTTGGGTGAATTAAATGATTTTTAAAGTTCAGTGACCTAGTGGAAACGTTTTGCAAAGTTCAGTGATTATTTGGGTGATTTTTAAAGTTCAGTGACCCCTTGGACGCATTGCGTAAAGTTCAGTGTCTATTTAGGCAATTCACTCTCCTGTGAATGTAGAAAGTATTTTTCATGTTCTAAAGATGTTAAATGATATATTTGCAGAATATTTTCAAAATAAGTTGGTGGAGACTATACACTTTATGGAAATTCTTAATTTGAAAGACAGTGTTGAAAAGGATACCTTTTTTCGTAAGCTTCCAAATCTTGCCGAGCAGCTTCCTCGTCAGATAGTGCTGAAAAAGGTAACTTGCGGTATTTTGTGGGGGCGTTTTCATCATTTTAAAGTTCTAAACCATTGCATTTTCGGCTTCTTGCAGTTGCTTCCATTACTAGCATCCGCCTTAGAATTTGGTTCAGCTGCTGCACCTGCTTTGACAGCATTGTTGAAAATGGGTTCTTGGCTTTCAGCTAAAGATTTTAGTCTCAAGGTTCAAATCTTTCGTATCTTTTTGCAACCTTGTATTTCTTTCTTTTACATGCCTGAGCTTTACCATACCATAAATTAAGCCCATGTTGGCCATTATTTGGCCAAACAGTTTTTTGAATAGTGATTTTTAAGAGAATGCGTGGTTAAAAAGTAGAGAAAAGTTTTGGGTTTATTTGGAGAATATTTTATTGTGCGAATGTGTGGTTGAAACTTGAAAGTGAGTACGCAGAAAAAAGAGTTTCAAATAATGGTTATCAAACAAGGGCTAAGTGTGTACTTATGATTAAACTTCGGTTTTAATTTATTGAATAATATTCCTAATCTCTGTTCGTAGGTATTACCGACAGTGGTCAAACTTTTTTCATCAAATGATCGTGCTATTCGAGTTGGCCTTCTGCAACATATCGATCAATTTGGCGAGTCGTTATCCTCACAAGTTGTTGATGAACAAGTATGCAGTCATATAGCGACACAATCAAAATATTCAATCTCCCCTATGATTCATTCACAATTTATTATGTAGGATAATGGGGTGGTAGAAAAGTCTAATGTTTGTTTCTCTAGGTTTACCCTCATGTTGCTACCGGCTTTTCCGACGCATCTGCTTTTCTACGGGAATTGACACTCAAATCCATGCTTGTTCTTGCTCCTAAGGTATGTACCTTGTTTTTCCTGTCGTTTACATTTAGTTTAGAGACTTGTAAGGTATAAGATTCTCTAATAGGCTTGGGGAGGTTAGTAATTTTACGAACATGCATTAATTTGGAGAATTTGCATAAGGCCAGAATTCTCTGTTTGTGCGTATAAGTTGTTATAAATTTTATTGCTTAAAAGTCTTTCTGGAATCTCTGAATCTTCACTCTTCTTTGCTCATTGCTACTTCGCCAATAACCATTGGAGTTGTCAAGAAATCTTTTATAAACTTTTGTACAGGCATTTCTCACAGGTGTATGCACTGGTGTTGAAGTCGACATTAGGAGCATTTTTTCTGTTTGGTAGTTGATTATTTTCTCGAAATTGGATAATTAGAAACTCGATTAGTGGAATTGCTGGCATGAGATTGTGGGACGGATCCATAGATGCATGGATTGTGACTGATGGTTGAGCTAGCAGCATCATCTGGTTTTGATTCCTGATACCTCTAGTTTTTGTTTCTTTTTTCCCTTTACAGTTGTCTCAGCGCACTATATCAGGGTCATTACTGAAATTCCTGTCCAAATTACAGGTATACACAATTATGAGTTATGCAATCTGAGTGTAAATGAAACTGACATTCCTTTTGCCAACAAAGTTGAATTTTGTTTGTGAATTGTGTATATTGATACACATGATTTGTTTTTGACTTTTCTATGTATTTAGGTTGATGAAGAACCGGCAATTAGAACAAATACTACTATATTGCTCGGAAATATTGCAAGCTACCTTAATGACGGGGTCAGTGCCATGATCCTCCAATTTTTCCTTTTCTATAACGATTAAATAACCTTGAAGAAGTTGATTGTTGAGTGAGTCAAAGGTCAAAATTGTAATATATTTCTGGAATAAATCTATCTGTGAGAAAAATTGCTAATTAAGAATTCACTACAATGCAGATGAGGAAAAGAGTTCTGATAAATGCATTTACAGTTCGAGCTTTGCGTGATACATTCTCTCCTGCCCGAGGAGCAGGTAAGCCTGCTGTTTTCTTGACCTCACTTAGGAAAAGTTATGTGTAATTCAGTTGATTTCGCCCTGCTGAGATTACTCTAGGTTAAGACAACAGTCTTTCTTCAATAACTCCAAATTTCTCTCTTTCTCCCTCCCCAAAATAATAAACCCCTTTTTGTGCCAGGTATTATGGCTTTATGCGCCACTAGTTCTTATTATGACGTCACAGAGATTGCGACTCGAATTCTACCAAATGTTGTTGTGCTGACCATTGATCCTGACAGGTATTCCTTTTATTATGAGTCTGTGTTAGGATAGTCCTAGTGTTTCTCTTTTGAAGTGTCTGATTCTCCTTTTCATTAGAGGTTTTATTTCTGAGTTTCATACTTCTATGTTCTAAGATAAGACATGCTTTGCCATCTTCTTTTCATTGTTTTCCCTTTCATATACAAAACAATTACCAGTAAAACTGACTTGTGGTTACTGAAAATAATGGTGGCGGTCCTCATTACAATCTTATTCGTTTTCATGACAGTTGATGGATTTAGTAATGATTATAAAGATATAACTAATGGCTCATAGAAAGCTCGAAAATACTGCCTGACCTTACACTTTTGACCATTGTAAAGATATATTTCTCAATATGATGCATCCTGTCAATTTACACAGGGTATACACCATGCCTGTAGTGTCTTTGTACCTCTCACAAATTTGCATTACTGGAAACCATATTTCTGTTCACCTAATCGCTGGAAAATTTATTATCACTCTGTGCTATGAAATTCGCTACAGCATGTTTGTCTAATGGTTTTATGGCTGAGATTTGGGCCTGTGGACTCACGCCCATGTGGGCTGAATGCTGGATATATATTTTTCATTCTTATTTCCCTATTTATAATGGCTTCTTGTCCCTGTAATGCTGTGGCATCACATCCTTGATAGTTCCTTTTTTACACCTATACTTTGTTATTTTAGTTCCCTGTGCACATTATTTCTGTTGATTAATGAGCAATTCATTCTATTAGTTGTCTTGCAAGTATAGGTTTTTGAGATTCACTCTCCTTTATTTGGTGCAGTGACGTTCGATCAAAGGCATGCCAAGCTGTTGACCAATTTTTACAAATAGTGAAACAATACCATGAGAAGGTTTGTAAAAGATTTTTCTCAACTCTGCTTCCTGCCTGTTGGTGAAAATTATCTGCAGAATTATAAATGCTTTAGTTCATGTGAAGTTCTAGAGATAAATTTACTGATTTTGTCACTAAGGGACGTATCCTTTTACCTTGATTCACCCAGAAGACCTCCTTGAGAAGCTTCTTTTTCAACAACAGATCTTAATATCACATGCGTCATTTTAATCATCCTCAAATTTTAAATGGAAATATTCTAGTAGTTTGTATCCATATGCTAGTTGGTTCATGGCTTTTGTTCATTCGTACTTTAGCCTGAAAATATGCTTTGCCAGATGTATGGTATTATATTTATTTCTTTCCTTTACTTGAAGTTCAATGATATCAAATGCTAATCCTTGAAGGCCAAGGCTTAGCTCTAGTGGTAAGAGCGAAGCCTTACCAGGTTGATGACCTGGGTTCGAGCCTTCTATACCCCTTTTTATTGAGAGAGAGAGAAGGTAATTCTCTACCCATCTTCCTCCCTACGGTTCTATTCGGATGTTGGATTAACAGTGTCTTTTGATTCTTTGTAGACAAGCACTGGGGATACTATGGGTGCCTCAAGCACTGGAGTTTCATCAATACCAGGAAACGCAAGTTTACTTGGGTATGTTAAGTTGAATTTTGTCATGTTAGTTTTGTATTGACCTGCACACTTAGCCACTGTTTGGCCTCCATTTCTTAAAACTAATTTTTTTCTCCAAACTTATTTTCGATCACACATTTCATAAGATCCACAGTTTTTATCTAACTTTTCAACCATATATTTCATCAACTTTTACCAAAATCTACCAAAAAATCTGATTTTTATCAAAACCAAACGGAGCTTAAAATTCTCTTTTTCAATACGCAATTGAAGAGGTCCTGTGATCATTTTTGTGTTTTTCATATTTCTTCATTTTCTCTGAAAATTGACATTGAACTTTATGATTGTGTCAACTCGTGTTGACTTGAAGACGATACTCTTCTCTACAAAATTTCGGTAGATGCTCATGCTCCATAATCCTGCTATCTGATTGAACCAATCAGGTCCTAGTTGCCTCTGTTGCCAAACTAAATTCTTCTGTCCTTCCTGTGAACTGAGCTGTGTAATATCGGGGTTGAACATTATAGTTCTTTTTTTCTGAAACATATAACGAAGAAAGATCTTTCTTAAATACATACATCCTCTAATCTTTCATTTGACCGAAATGTTGCTGTTTCCAGTTTTCTCAGATTCGATTTTACATAGGAGGCAAACACTAGACCTATTATGAATTGTGCAAGCTAATAATTTTTTGCACAAGAACACATGCTATATCAGCTTTATTTTATTACGGATCTGGAATATATTTAAAAGATGATGCGAATCATAGCCTTCTGTATAAAATATCTGAGTTAGCTTCTGTGAATAGACGACTTCATGCTATATATCTTCCAAAGCTCTGTAGATAATTTTTGTACAACGAATCTCTTGTTTAGGAGAACCATTTTTTTGGCCCGAGCAAAATTCATCAAAATCATGTTGTCTGTACTTTATTAGGTATATATAAATTAAGATCAAGGTAACCATTGTTTGCAAATATTCATGTTTTTCCAGTATGGCAACATCTTTTCAATTTTTCTTATTGATTATATAAATTGAGGATATGCTAATTTGGATTTTTCCTGACCCCATGGCATTGAGCTAAAGAGCACTGTATTTTTAATGATTGAGTGAAATATGAGGGTTCCAATCGGTTACGTTCTTTATGATTTCTATCCAGCTCATATGGTCACTTAATATAATGCGACTTTAAATTTTAATATTTCTGATTCTTTTATAGTATGTGGATGACGGTATCACAATTTTGATGCAGATGGGCCATGAGCTCTCTGACTCTAAAAGGGAGCAAACCTTCTGAGCCAAGTGTTATTGCTTCATCGAGTGCAAGTGCACCTATTGCTTCTTCAATCTCCAATGCCAGCTCCGGTGAACATTTTGCCCCTTTTATTTCGTTCACATATGTACATTTTCTTTTGGTAGGATACTTAAAATTTGTTCGAGCGATGCTTTTCTAGCTAATCACTAGTATTCACTTGTGTAAATGCATCTGCCAATTTATCAGTATCTGATAATGTTTCTTGACATCATAGACTTGGATGGTGCACATGTACCGGCAGTCCGTGTAAGTTCTAGTACAGATTTAACTGATCAGCCTGCACATGTGTCCCCTACCTCATCAACTGATGGATGGGGAGAACTTGATAATGGCATTCATGTAGATGATGAGGGTGAAAAAGATGGTTGGGATGATGTTGAGCCACTAGAAGCATCAAAACCATCTTCAGCTCTTGCAAATATCCAAGCAGCCCAAAAACGACCCGTCTCACAGCCAAAACCACAAGGTACTTCCATAATCTCCTTCCAATCTTAACTACGCTAAAATTTCACATCTTTAATAAAGCTTTTGGTTAGCTCATTCCATGAGCTCTTATGAATGCTGCGATGTGATATCATCCCAACTCCCCAGCCCCAAGGGAAGATTTGACACAGTGATCGCCCACGTTAATGATTACTTATATTAGGATATGTCAATTAGAGATCTGTAGTTAAATTATATTATTTAAGAAGTTAGAGGCTGCTAAAGATTCAGGATGAATGGCATGGTCCTTCCTATTTATGTGCTCGTGTCATTTTCTTGCTAATGGTGTTCTTTCTGACCATCATAAAAATTCCCACTTACTGGACACGCCATTTTGATTCAGTTACAAGTTCGAGACCAAAAGGCACATTAAAGACGAGTAAAGATGAAGACAATGACTTGTGGGGTTCAACAGCCGACCCTGCTTCAAAACCTTCAAACTCAAAAACAAGCATAGTTGACGACGATGACCCTTGGGGTGCTATATCTGCTCCAGTTCCGAAATCATCATCAAAGCCTATGAATCTGAAATCTGGTGGATCAGCTGATGATGACCTATGGGCTTCGATTGCAGCCCCTGCACCCACAACTGGATACAAGCCCTTGTCAGCGGGGCGAGGCAGAGGTTCTAAACCTGCTGCTCTAAAATTGGGTGCTCAAAGGATAAACAGAACATCATCAGGGATGTAAACATGATACGCTATTTTAGAAAAAAATTCTGTAAATTTTTTCATCTAGTGACTTTTTGAGTTATAATGAAATAGTGCCTCTAGGTGTGCTGAATTTTTCTTTCAAATACCACATGTGGGCTGTGATAATGTTGTTTTAATCAAATAGTTCTGCTTTGTAAATTTAATTTTACACTTGTAAAACGTGCTTGCATGTTTTTAACCGAATTTCAAGTTGTAAAACTTGCTTGAAAGTCTCAAAACGAGGTTGAATTATTTGCCTTTTGATTGCTTGCTTTTCATATTGCCTTGTACCCGCTTCTTGGTCAAAAACTCGATCACCAAGGAAGGAGTTGGATGTTCACAATCCAAAAACCCAATTTTGAGATGTATATACTTCCAAAATCAAGTCATCGCGCTTGTTTTTCTTTCTATGTTGCCATACACATTCATTTGATATATATATTTTGTGTTGAGGAAGTTGTATATATGAGAGTTATGGGTTGTGGGAAGTTCAGTTTCAAATTCAACTTCCTCACCTTCTCCTTCCAATAATACTCTCATGCAATTCGAGACTAGTCAATCCACGTGAGCGACTTGTTTTCTTCCAATATCTTTCACTCGCACATAATGGGCTTAACTTGATTCTATTAATATCAATTATATTTATCTCAACATTTTCAAATTGTTACATGTAAATGGATCGTGCGAACATCTAGTTAATTTAAGAGCACACAATACTACACACATGTTAGGGATATATAGTAGCTCTAAAAGAGAGAATATATTTCTTGTTTTACCTCAGATATATTACGCATGGGCTTGGCACCCATTTTTGAGAAATTATAAATTTTGAAATAGTGATTGATTGAAGAATGTGTGAATGAAAAGCTTTAGATTTATGTTTAATATTATTTTATTTGAAAAATGTATGGTTATAATTAAGGAGAATTTTTTTTAAAAAAATAATGGGTGCCATACACTCTTTATGTAGCACCAGTTTTAGTATTTTGGACACCGCAATTAAAAAAATACTCAACTTTCTAATCTTTATTGTATTCACAATTGTATTGCAAACTTAAAATGTTAACACAATTGTTCGGCCAATGAATACAAGTTGAGGGGTTAAATAAATAGTCTTCATTTCCTACTGGAATCCCTTAATTTCAATTCAGTTGCTCTTCTAGACATGTTCTATCAAATCGAATCAACCACAGTTATTAACAACATGCTAAAGTAGCAAACACCAAAATAAAATTTTGAGAAACGGTCAAAAGTCATAAGGATATATAAGTGAGGACATATGTGCTTTAGAGACTAAGAAGCATGAATCAGTTCTTTCATTTCTCATTAGTCGTTAAAGCACATGTGGTATGAAAACACGTGTTAAGATATTTTCTTCCTTTAGGGTGTATGTCTAATTTTACAAATAAAATACATTGTACATTCATAGTTCATATATTCCTCGATATCTAACATGAATTCTCCTTATATTTATTCCTCTGACCAATTCCAATTGAGAACTCAATCTGGCTATAAAACAGTTCTAATAGATAGCAAAATCCATACCGATTATTTATTATAATCTCAACTAGATATTTCATCAAGATGACTAGATCATATACATAACATGATCACTATGTCTCATCTCAGTACACTCTAAAATGTTTGAGGCGATTGCTCATATGAGTGAGCCAATCTCAACATATCGATATACTTTATATATGCATGCAAAATATTATCACGGAATACCAACAATAGATTACACGTGAACTCATAATTGTTCATTTGCGAGCACATAAAACTCAATCAAGAGTTTTCTGATACACTAAGTATCATATCCTACTTGATTTTAGAGATTCGACATTACCAACAAGTATTTCTAAACATCTTTAGAGTATAGTGATTATAGACCATCATTTACGTAGATATATTGTAAAAACACTTTCTTTGTTAATATCTCTTACAAAAATATTATCGAGTGTTTGGTTCCATCATGATATTTGAGATCCTCAATACATAAGATAATTGCATAACTATCATGGATTTCATATTCACACTAGTATCAATAAATGCCCAATACATCTATATCAAACAAATTCTTCAACTGTCAAGATATATACTACAAGATATATTTTTTGCTGCTCTATATAGCAAGATTGCACAAGTCTAATAACTATTTGTGTTTGACTAACTCCCATCCTTAATCGATATTTGCATATCTATTTCAATCACAAGTTATTCTTTCGACAACAAATAGAATAATTGACATTATCACTCTTCAGGTATCACAATATCCTTTCTAAGTACGACATTAATACCTATTGACTAGATCCATGGCATGATAAATGTTAGAGCAAGTATACATTATTGCATATTTCTAACTCCAAACCGTACTAGACATGGTTCTTTAGATTTTCTTTTGTGTACTTATAAAGTTTTTGGACATTTATGGAGACTTATATTCCGATATAGGAGTATCAAGATAGTAGCAATTCCACAGTTAAAAATATTCTAGAGTATTTATAATATACAATTCTTGTGACAGAGTAAGAAGACTAATATAATTTTTTTAATACAAAATGTACAATTTGCTAAATCCATATCTTTCATCCCAAAGATTAATGACAACTATTTCAAAATGGTCTCAATACACTCCTCCTCATACTTAGCCAATATAGTGTCATTAACATCAAAAATCAGAATTACAACTTACTATCAGACTTTTACATAAATACAATAAACTTCATCCACGTGATAAAATTTTGTAAGAAACTTAAACCCTATTAAAATTCAAGTACCAGTATGAGATGATTGTATTATGCTATAAATATAACTATAAAGTTACCACAATACTATAGAAGCCTTTAATATGAAACTTACAAATCGATTCATGTAGATCTTTTTAATCAATTCTCAATTGAGAATGAAAATACAGTCTACAAGTCTATTTGATGTAATCTAAATTTAAACACACTATCATAGCTAGCGTCAGTGTATATAAGTGAATCTCACTGCTAAGAAAAAAGTTTGTCAAAGACTCAATATACTTATATTGAATGTAACATTTCTCTAAAAAAATGAGCTTTATTTATCATAAACTCATTAATTTTTCATTTAGTTTTTAAGAATCCAAACGTTCGCAATAAACACAATGTCCAGTTAGAACTTTCATCACATCTCAAATTAGATAGAAATTCTATACTAATTTTTTGTCTCAAATTTGTTCACTGATTTTTTGAAACAATAATCATTGAATCTAGATAGCTCTTAGCTCCGACTCGAAACCAAGAATCATTGAAATTAGAAAGTTATTAGATAGCTCTCACTCAAAAAAAGATTACTATCACTTGAATCAGAATAACAACTCTTGTGAATTCAAAACTGATTCACCAATATACATAATATTAATTTCAATAATATACTTTAAACTTTTCTCCCCCACTTGGAAAAAAATATCAAATGTCACATCTTGTGGCCCAATATCCATCAGAAATCTCACTTAAGTACCTTTTTGAACTATCATGCATATCTCAGAGCAATACATCTCATTCTTAACAAGATCACGTTTTCAAACTCATTTGAAAAATCCAAAAAAAAAAAAAAATGACATAGTTGATCATAAGTATAAGATAATTCATATTTGGTTACTTACATCTCCAAAGCCTATACGATTCTAAAGGTACTAATATATAGAGAACTCCATTAAGTTATGGTTGCACTTAATCAGCCCTATTTCCAAAAACAAATACACATATTGGACTATATTATCTCAAGTATCATCATATTTAGCAATACTTCATTTTTCTACCCAATGCACCATATAATTTTTGGTGAATAAGGAATAGTCAATCAAATAAGAATTTCTCTTTCATTATCTAAATCATTGAACTCTCGTGATAGAGATTCACGCTCTTAAACAGTCCCCGAACTCTTCATTTCCATAATCTGATTTTCTACTCTACTTTAGAAAAGTCTAAATCAGTACGATATCTTCAACTTAAGAAAATTAGAGGCACGATTGAAATGTATGAATCCATATATAAATGTAATGAAAATATGAAGTTTTATCTCCATCTCTCTTAATCATAGTCCGCAAAGAAATTCAGATGATTTACTCTATGGAAGTTTAGCTCTTATAGCTTTGAATGGTTTTCTCAACTCAAAACCTTAAACCATTGCACAAATATCCAGAAACATAATTAAACATCACCACTATGAGTAGGAGCATAACTACTACGTATAAATTTGAGTAAGAGACCACTATTATAAGAACAACACCTAAGATCAAGTTTGTCTTTGATGTTATCTTAATATGAAATAGGAGGTCAGCTTCTCCACTTTGTAACAAGAAATTGCACGTACCAGTCATATAAACCTCTACTCCATATTCATTATTTGTATATATTTTTTTATACCAAGTCAAAGACTCGACAATAGGTTAAAAACACTTCTTGATCTCATATAGAGTGAGTTTCTAATTCTTGAATCCACCATCCACATAAGATAAAATCCAATATGTATTGTGTTGACACGTAAACAACATTAAGAGGAACATATTTAAGTGTAATATCATTTAGTCTAACTACATGAAGCTAAGAGATTCAAATGGTATGGTTGAAACACTTGAGCTTTTATTATATTGGTCCTATACAAAAACTACTTTCACGTACTTCTATCTGATATATTCTTCTTGGTCCATTTTACAGTCTTCTAACTATCTGTATTTGTTTTAGTGCATTTAAAACTTAAGATTCGAAATCTTATGCGAATTAGAAAATTGTTACACAAGCATGTTCTCAAGATTTAGCAACATAAAGTCCTACGTCTTTTAACTCACAGTGGATAGTGTCAATAGAGAAAATTGACGCTTCAATTTATAAGTCACATTGACCTTCAAATCTCCATCTATTGAGAAGAGACTAGTTTGAAGTTACTACTCACCAATTTTTATTTATTAATTTTTACCAACAAAAAATGTCAACATTATGTTAAACATATTAACTTAGTCACATTTGAGGAAAAAAGATCATATATAACATAATTTAACAATTCAAATGCTCAAATACTAGAATCTATCTTTTTCTGTACTTGATAAAGTTCTTGATCTTTATTTTCTAGAGTAGTATGACCCTCATCTGGTCTTTTATTACGTGGTAGATGCTCACCAGAACATCATGTTCTTCTAATATACTCAAAATCTTATCATGCCAAATGCTATAGCATTTAGTTTCTCACCTTCATTAAGGTCAACAACTACATATTTTGATGCCATGATCTATCGGATTTTAGAGACATTTTTTATTCTCAATCAATGCCCATTTATGCACTTATACAATTTTATACTAATGCATATTAACGCATACGATAGTTCAACGTTAGGCATAGAGTCGAAAGTTCACTATGTTCCCAAACATTGTCTACAATTCTATCGTTTTACTATCATAAACTTAATTTCATAACGCAAAATTTCATAGGTTTTAAGTGAGAATTACGTTAATTCTTTCACCTTGAGAACTCTCACTCAATTGGTGAATCAAATAGTTCTATGTGAGATTTTCTTTAAATCTTTAAATCACTGAACTATCACTCAATTGACAATTAATAGGTCTAAGTAAGAATCTCATTAATTCTATTGACCTAAACATTCATAATAATTCACGAATTAATAGATATCATGTAATTCAATAATGTAATTCCATAATTTCCAATAAAGGCATAAATATGCACATTTATCCAATTATAACATGTATTATGATATCACAATTTTTATTTTTTATTTTGAAAATAATTCCAATTATAATCGAAGAATAAAATTACCTCATTTAAGTTTTATTATTCAGATTGTCAACTACGCTTTAATATCTATTGTAACACAAACCCAACAAATAGAAAGTGACATCATAATTCTCATATTCTGTTTATAACCAAAAATGCCCCAAAAAATATTCACGTATTCCACTAGGTTATGTTCCAGATCCATTTATTAATTTTAATAAGCACGTAGCTTTTCGACAAGTTCCATAACCCTTTCCTTTCTTGCCTTCTCTCTCTAAGGATACTACAAATGTGCATAGATCTAGTAATATCCGATCATGCACAAAAATTGAAAATAAGTTACCATAGATCACATAACCTAATCAAAGAACCACACAAATTATAAATGTATATAAAACATGGTATTTTATATACTTTTAGAGTATTTTTTATTTTTTTAAAAAAATAACTCCTATTAGCCAAATACCACTTAATAAATATATTTGATTTTATAAAAATATGTTGATAATTTAATCAAGTCCTAAAATTATTTTTAATAATTTTTATAAATATATTTCAATAATAAAATAAAAAAATATTTTTTACTATTTGAAAATTATTTTAATTGCATAAAAAATCAAGAATAATTGAGGGACCAATTTGAAATTTTCCAAATTGAATTTGGAATAATCAACATCCAAAAATAATTTTGGGACCAACATACAACTTTCAAATTGGTATTAGAATAAACAACATCCAAAAATAGTTTTGGGATCAAAATGCAAATTTTCAAATTGTATCTAGAATAATCAACATTCAAAAAAGTTTGGAGACCAACATGCAATTTTTCAAATTGCATTTGGAATGTACCCACCTCCACGCAATATCTATTATTATTATTATTATTATTATTATTATTGTTGTTATTGTTGTTCCGTTCATCGTCCAGAAATAGGTAGATGTTTCAAATTTTCGAACAAAATTTGGAAAGTCGTAATTTCTTCAATTCTAAGCCAAAATTAATGTTTTCCATGCCGTCGGAAAGGTCTTGAGAAGATCTATCAAATCATACCAAATGGACATCATGAAACTTAATGTGTAGAAATTTATCATGCGATGAAGTTTTATTTTTTCAACTAGGATTCAGATTTTCTCCCAAAATAGAAATCCAAACAAAGTGAATTTCTCTAGATATGTTCTCCATAATATCATGAACATATGGTATAAATTTTATGAATTTATATGAAATATATCAAAAGTTGTCATTAATGATGTTCAAGCTTTGGAAGAAAACAACATACATGCATTTTGATCATTCAACCCATTTTCAACATTTATTTAAGTAAGAAAATAACCTACTTATGCTCTGATACCAATATAAAATGTGCTTGCATGCTTTTAACCGAATTTCAAGTTGTGAAACTTACTTGAAAATTTCAAAACGAGATTGAATAACTTGCCTTTTGATTGCTTAATTTTCACACTGTTTTGTATCCGCTTCTTGGTCAAAAACTTGATCATCAAGGAAGGAGTTTGATGTTCACAATCCAAGAACCCAATTTTGAGATACATATGTTTCCAAAATCAACCCACCACACACGCGCGCACACACACACGCTCTCTCTCTCTCTCTCTCTCTCTCTCTCTAGAGAGAGAGAGAGAGAGTTTCAAATTCAAAATTTTCAACTTCCTCAACTTCTCCCTCCAATAATACTTTATACAATCCGGGTCGGATCAATCCACATAGGGGACCTGTTTTCTTTCAACAACATGGCCGGATTAACATTTTTGTGGTTGTTTCAGAAACTTGAGCATTTTTTGCTATTAATCCGAGCCTAACAACTTAACGTTATATTCATCAGACGGAAGTCCTCTTAGCTCCAACAAACTCGTCTTTTGATTGCATTCCTTAAATAAAAAAGATAGCGTATCTACGAAGAAGATATGTGCAAAAAAAAGTAGTATGGAAGTTGATGTTAAAAAATGGGTAACTTGAAGTGATCAGTTAGTTGCAACTTGTTAATTGAGAATTTGATGTTAAAAAATGGGTAATTGAAAGTGATCAGTTAGTTGCAACTTATTAGTTGAGAAATTGCATTCATTCATTTTAATACAAGCATTCTTCTTGCCTTTCATGTTAGATTTTCATCTAAAGTTAATAATAATAGGATAATCATTGTTTCAATAAAAAATATTTTCATTATCGTGCTCTTGTGCATGTACATATTTTCAATTGTGCTACATGAGCATTATTTTTGACATCATGGTTAACACTTTTCCAAATGGCTTAATCTGCACCACTGATTATGAATTTGAAAATTCCATCACTGCATCCTCCACATAGGGGGATGTCACTTTGAATGTCTACCAAAGTATACATCCAGCTTTATCTATATATTTTCATTTTCTGCAATCAATAACAAACTAAACTATCTATATTCGAAAACTCCTAAACTCATTTTTTGAAGGGAATTTTTTTGGAGAATATTTGATTAAATTCGAAAAAAGTTTTAGATTTACATGCAAAATATTTTACTATAAAAATTTGTAGTTGAAATTGATTTTTTTTTCCTTTTAAAAAAAAGAGTTTTTGGAGAATAATAAACAAAGATATGCTAAGTTTATATATATATTTCACATATCAATAAATACATGGATCATGGTTTGAATTGAACTTTTAAAAAAAAAACAGGTTTCAAAATCTTCCTTTAAAACATCTCCAATAGACTCTCTATTTATGTGGAGAATATCTTTAAATTTATAGAGATTTTTCTTATAAACTCCAACAATATTTTTTATTTTGACTCTTCAATTTATTTTTCTTCAAGATACTTTTTTAATTTTTCTTCATCTTTTATTTAATATATTATTTTTATGTTTCAATAATCAATCATTCAAATAAAATTTGAATTATTTAACAAATAAAAATATTAAAATATGTAGTTTATTAAATATAAATATCATAAAGGAAAAAGGGTTTTTGTGTTGGAACCCAAGAAATTGCTCAAAACTGAATATTTGAATTGCAATGGAATTCTCCAATTTGGGCGGGAGATAAGACCATGATTACAATCAAATTCACCCATAAACTAATTGTCTGTAGTTTAAGAAATCAACCCACAGCTACCTCCTAAATAAACTCAACAATACTTCCTAGTCTTGCACCCAAAGACAAGCACTTAGTGGGCAACTAACTTCCCTTTGAACAACTCTAGCTTCCATGTCTGCATCCTTTTGAATTGGTCCTCCATGTTCTGCTGTCAACATATCCAAGTATCTGGGATTTGGTTGGGAAATACTTGAAAATAGCCATAATCAATGAATAACCTTTCCAAAATAGCCTTTGCCATTCAAAGGAAGTAAACTACCAAAAATACCCCCAAATATAAAATTTATAACTAAGTCATTATAGAATAAAGAAAAGTGTAATCAAGTCCTAAAAAGAATTATTTAAAAAAATTATAATACGTTTATTTTTTAATTAACTTTAGAAATCACGACTGATAAAAATTATAAAATGAAAAAACCTAGAGCTAAAAGAGGACCATACAAAATTAAAAGGATCATAAAAAATAAAAAAGAATTTGAATTTGAAAATGAAATTGATAAGATATGATATCAAGAATAATTGTATGTGTCTCAAGAAGTATTAAGATTTTTTAAAGAAAACTTAACAGAAAATTTTGCCAGAGGAATTGTAAGATCTATAATCATAAAAGATATACAAGATAAATTAGGAAAGAGAAAAAAGAATACCTCAAAATATAATATACATTTTGAATCAAGTATAAACATAATAACATATCTTAATATTATAAATTCTCAAACATTATTAAATTTTGAAGAATTACTTAAAAACCTATAAATGAGAAGACCAATCACAAATAGATTACCACAAAATATAAGAAATTAAGGTATAAATTAACTTTAAGATTCTATATATCTATAACTAACAATAGATTAGATCTTTTTAAATTAAGAAATTATATAGAATAAGGATTCATTTGATTTATTAGATTTTTATATTATTATTTGATTTTAATTCTCTCATAGTAGCACCCCTCAATTGTTGGTATCAAAGCCATATAGATCATGGTAATTATAATTAAAAAGATAGATAATTATTATAAATTAGAAACAGAAAAAAGATGTTATATATGAAAAAATTATGGAAGAATTTGAAAGCATTTTGTATGATTATGAAATATATGAATCACTATAAAAATAGGTATTTACTAGAAGAAAACGATTCAAAGAATAATATAAAATAGGTTTTCAGGAGAATTAAATTAATGAAATTAATGAAAATAAAAGAAATCTTAGATAAAAAAAATTAGAAATAGTAAGAGTAATAAATCAACAGATATTAGATGAGCTCTTAATCCCTGGAAAAATAACAAAATCTCAAGAAAAACAAATATTAAAATTAAAACAAGAAATGTATAAAGAGAGAACAATCTATTGTGAAAATCAAAAGAATTAACAAATACTAAATTTATAAAACAAAAGTGTGATAAGATAATAAAAGATTGCAAAGATATTGAATGTGGAATATATTACTTAAGCCAATCAAAGAAAAGATAACAAATCATTAAAAAGGTCAATAGGTGAATATATAGAAGAACTAAAAATATTAATAACTGATGTTCAAAACATGAATAATGAAATAAAAGAAGTAAGAAATGATATAAATATACTAAAACTTTAAGTAAGAGAATTGAGGACGGAATTGAGCTCTCAACCTGTGAGAAAGCAAAACTTTTCTGTCTTTTATAATCTTGCACCAATTCCAAGATATATCAATAATATCCCATCCCTTTCGTAAAAAGATGAAGTTCTAAATTTCCATTCACATAGATTCTTGATAGATTGAAGAGGAAATTTCTTTCTTATTTTAACAACCAATATAGTTTTTCTTTAATCAAGTCTAAGGATTTATCTTTATAAACGATACAGTAAGGACAAGAAGCTGAAATAACAAAGATCTTGTTAAGGTAAGAGGTCGTTGGAAGGAACATTTTGCATATTCAAAGCCTGAATGTCACTCGGTTCTAATAATAACGATCCAGATCAAAATTAAGGTAGAACTACTATTTCTTGTTAAATTTTGAAAAAATCCTCTTAAGATCTTAAAGAATCGCATGGATTATTCATTTTAATATTTATTTACGATGCTTAAATTATTGTCTATCAGAATGTTTATATCATTATACTATGATGTTTATTTTAATATCATTCATTCATACCAGGATATACAATTGAATGATTATATAATTTATTAGAAAGAGTATTAGAAAAAATAAAAAATATTAAATCTCAACTAGAAAATACAGATATATTATCTGAAAAATATAATAAACTTATAAAAGAATATGAACAAAAAATTGCAGATTATACAAATTTATTATATCGAAGAATGAATTTATATTTTAAAAGAAATATAAGATACTAATTTTTAAAACTATTCATAAAAGGAGGGTATGTCTTGCAATAAAGAAATCCATTTCATTAAAAGTAAAATAGATTTTTTTCATAAAAAACTCAAAAAGCCGAATTGACCCGCCTAATCTGAAAAGTGGTAATTACAGTAAACCCTACTTTTTAAGATTCAAATTCCAAAATCAGATTTGAGCTTTATTTTTTCATAAATAAGATATTTTATATATACAAATTTTTTATATTTAATTAAATATTACTAATAATATTATAAAAATTAATTTATATACACCCCCACGCACCCCATCTCATGCACCCACCCATACCGTAAATCCCTAACTTCTCAGATTTCCCATTTCAGATAACTCCCTCACCCCTAGCTATCTCTCTCTGGCCACCATCACCATTGTGCCTGCCGGAGATACCGTTGGAGATCGCGGTACGAAGCTCATGGCTCCACCACCGCAGTGGCATCGATCTGAAGCAACAAGTGTCCGCAGCCTCGTCAGCTCGAAACAACCATTCACGGCCAAACTCGACAGTCGTCCGCCGATTTTCACTCCAGCAGTCATATCCTCTCTTCTCCCCGGTGATCTCCTCTCCATTCCATCCCACCACCGTCATTTCCTGCCTGTGCTTATTTTTTTTGTTTTGATCGTTGGTGGTGGATCGACAATTTGGGGTAGGTTTTATTGAATTTGGCACTGAGGTGGTGCTGGTTGTGGATCGGCAGCAACTAGACGAGGACGGCGGAGGACAACAACTAGATGAGGAAGGCGGAAGCGCCACTTGGACCAAGAAGAAAGACATTCTTTCCTTTTTTTTTAAATTTTTGAGTCTGCTTGTGGGGTTGTGGGTTTGCTGATGGCGATAGGTTATCTTCTAAAGGCAACGGGCATGTTGTATTAATAGTTGGTGGCGGTGCGAATCTGTGTTGGTGTGTAGATATTAAAAGGTGTCTTGGTAAAATCGTTCCGACGAATCTGTGGTGCAAATATGTGGTTTTTGGTGATTTGAGGTGGTGCGTCGGTATTTCTTGGTGGTCTTGTGGTGGTGTTGACGATTTTTTGTGTGGGTGGTGGCGGCGGCGCCATTGGTGTTGATGGTGGTGGCACCACGTAGAGTGGAGTGGGGTTGGGGTATGATGGAGTATGGGTTAGGCTGTGGTGACGGATACGACGACGCTTATGGTGAGGCTGTGTTGGCGACGTTAGTGATTGTGGTTGTGGTGAGTTGCTGGCTGTGGTAGTAGCAACGGAATAGGATTAGGGCATGTAAGACGGTTGTGGTGGTGAGGGGTGCTGTATAGTCTCTATGACCAATGTTGTGACTTGAGCCATATGCTGTGACCTATGTTGTGACCTAAGCCATGTGCTGTGACCTATGATGTGACCTGAGTCACGTACAAAATATTATATCACCTATGTTGTGACTACCAACAAAACCCTGAACCATGTGCAAAAATATTCTGTAACCATTTGAAATAAACATATGACTATCAACAAAAACCTGAGTCATGTTCAAAAATATTCTGTAACATGTGCTGTGACCATTTGAAATAAACATGTGACTATCAACGACTATGAACAAAATCGTGAGCCATGTACAATATATTCTGTGACTTGTGCCGTGACCATTTGAAAATAACCTGTGACTATTAACAAAAAAATATAACTATTAACAAAAAAATGTTATCAATCATTATAACAAACAACAATGCGTTGCGACTTGTGACATGACTTATGACTTGTGACCTGAGTTGTTGGAATATTCGTCGGAGTTGGAACAATTGCCGGAATCAGAATAGTCATCGGAATATTCACTAGATTCGAAGCAGTTGTTGGAAACGGTCGCCGGAATCGGAGTCGTCGTTGGAACGATCGCTGGAATCGGAGTAGTCACCGGACGGTCGTCGGAATGGCGGGGTGGTGGAGGTGGGTGAGTTGTTTTATATATATATATATATATATATATATATATAGGTTAAAAATCTGATTTTTTAAATGTGAAAGATGTTTTGTTATTTTTGAAATAGTGTAAAGTTAAAGTAGGATTTATGAATTTTTCCCATGTGAAAAATCTCGCGATTTGGTTTCCTAATTCTCCGTGGCCCATCACGCACCCTCCCTTGAACATTGACCTTGCCCCCAAGGTCAAAGTCTGGAAATTGATGCTGCATCGTTCGGTTACCTCTCGGTGGCTCTTCTTCAGGTAAATGCTTCCACTTAACCAATACTTCATATACAATTCTGCTTCCTTACTTCACCCAACGAAAATCCTTGACAGCTTCTGGTTCCAACATCAAGTAGCCTTTCTCCGACATTGGAGGTGCCGTGAACCTTGAGACTTCTCCTTTCCCTATGCGTCTTTTAAGGCATGAGATATGGAATATTGGATGGACTTTAGAATGCTCTGGTAGCTCCAACTTATAAGCTACATCACCAATTTTCTCCAACAATCGATATGGTCCAAAATACTTGCTAGCAAGCTTTTGGTTGGCGCTCTTGAACACTGACTGCTGCCTGAATGGTTGCAGCTTAAGGAAGACCCAATCATTCACTTCAAAGGAGTCATCACGACGATGAGCATCTGTTTGCTGCTTCATTCGGTTCCTAGCCTTATCCAAGTTCTGCTTTAGACGCCTAAGTAACTCATCCCTTTCACAGAACTCATTGTCAACTTCTTGTACCAGTGTGCTACCTGGTAAATAACGAGTAATTACAGGTAGAAGATCTGAAATGGGGTTAGCCCAATGGCACGGTGGAATGTGGTATTATACCAATATTCATCCCATGGCTACTGACTGCTCCATTGCTTTGGTGCCTGACTAGTTAGGCAACGAAGGCACTGTTGGAGGCCTTGATTTACCACTTCTGTTTGCATGTCTGTCTCGGGATGATAAGTGGATGACATCTTAAATTGTGTTCCCTGCAAGGATTCGAGGAATACCAGACGAGCCACATTTTCGACATACACATCTGCTATCTTTTGGCTGTAAAAGGGTGGGTTACACTGATGAAGCTGAAGAAGACCCGCTGGCGACTGAGAGTCGATCTTATTCCGTTGACACACGTCGGATGTAGCAACATAATTTTGAACATCATTCTTAAGTCCACTCCAGTTGAAGACTTAGGCAATCCTTTTCCATGTTCGCAATACTCCGGAAAGGCCCCCTGATTTTGTGTTGTCAAACTCTTAAGAGTAATTGTTCGCAAA
The DNA here is from genome assembly GCA_019097785.1 of Fraxinus excelsior. NCBI lineage: Eukaryota > Viridiplantae > Streptophyta > Magnoliopsida > Lamiales > Oleaceae > Fraxinus > Fraxinus excelsior. The sequence continues at coordinate 29,941,736 of CM032631.1, read as the reverse complement.
ATAATCTCACAAGCGTACGGGATTGTTGTACAAGTAATAAATGTGATAAGTGAGTTATCGTCCCACAGGGAATACGGCTTAATTTTAGTGCAATCGATATATCTAAATTTGAAACAATAACAAGATATGGTGGGTTTTATTTAACTATGCTCTAAAACTACGAAAGCAATAAAATTATGATTTTTTAAATTAAATGTGAAAGAGAGTATTGAATTTCCGATTCCACTAAGTGACTCTAGCATTCAATTCTCAACTTGTGATAATTAATTCAATTCTTGCATTGGTGACGACCAATAATTCCACTTCTATTTATTATTCTTTTCCAAGATATAATAAACCTATATTGATCACGACACGATCATATTCCTAGTCCGCATTCATATAATGAATATGCATTAAAATATAGGATTATCATATAAGATCGCACACTTCACAAATATTATTCCTAATATTTATTCTTCATGTGTTACAGATACAGTGTTCTACTTATTGTGAGTTTTTCAACACTACAAATAAGCAACTTATTGCCCTAATGGTGCGCAAACATTAAAACAATATGAAAAAACATGTATATGGAATCACAATACGAGAATTAAACTAAAAATCACAAGTCTTGAATTAAAAACTAGAAATCAAATAGTTTCATCATCCATCCAATACAAATAAACTTAGCCTAGCATCGTGTTATGTAAATCACAAAATAAGATTTGGAAAAACATCACCCGGAATGAAAAATAATGAATGAAAACTGAAAACTCAATTTCTTTTTTGTATTTCCTCAATCCGGATTTTGAATCTTCAATATCTTGTGATAATTGCCTTTGAATCTTGTGCTAAACCCTTTCTTTTGGTGAAAAATTGGATTTGATATGCTCTGGGTCGTTCACGCCGTTCCTCCCTTCAAGAAAGTAGGTTAAAATTGGTTTTTATGGGAATTTGGATAAAACCAGAAAATTTGGCCGTTCAGGCCCAGAAATGGCCTGTGCGCGCGTGACGTATATGTCCTTGCCTGCGCGCCGTGTATATGTTTCACTCTCGGTAAATAAAATATAAGCCCGTGCGCGCGCGAGACGCGCAGGCAAAAAATCTTCCAATTGTTGCAATTTGGTTCCCGAATTGCATTCTTTATTTATTTCGATTCTTTATTTATATTTTCTTGACCCTCCATCTTCTAATTTCGTGTAATTGACTCCAACATCTCTCCAATCATCGATACTAGGTCCGAATCATCTATTAACACTTCACGATTTAGTCCCCAAACTTTGGATTTGGTCTACTTTAGCCATTTTTCAACTCATTTTCTTCAATTCCATGGTTTTGCATCTAGATGTACCTAGCAAACAAAAAATATATAAAATTAAGCCTCAAATCATCTAACGTAACAATAATTGCTTTAGTTTAACGGCACAAATAAGTGTATAAAATACACTTATCAGTAATTTCAGATTTGAATCTGGTAGGATAGCTACACGCCATTTGAACCATAATAACCCGTCCTTCCACTCATAATTAAGCACCTTTTAAAGCACAGCCTCTATTCGATTTGTTATTTCCTGAGTCCATTGACTTTGAGCCATTTCTCTTCTTATTTTCAGCCCATATAGTAAACTGCGGCTCTGAAATTGCCCATAAAGTTGGCGATCCCATTTCCCTGGATAGTGAATCAGCTGCACCATTTTCCTTTCCATGTCTGTAAACTATTTCATATTTGTATAGCAACAACTTAGTGACCCATTTTTGTTGTTCCGGGGTGGCCACACGTTGCTCCAAGAAGAACCGAATGGCTTCAATTATAGCCAGCATTTCCTTTGAATAAATTGGCCAAGCCTTCTTTCTTGGACCCAAGGTTCTACTAAAAATGCTACTGGTCGACCTTGCTGGGATAGTACAGCTCCAATACCTGCATCTAAAGCATTGGTTTCGATCACAAATATTTCTTTAAAATTAGGAATAGCCAATATCGGGGTCGTAATCATGGCGGATTTGAGTTCTTCAAACGCTTTCTGTACTCTGTCATCCCAATGGAACAGTCCCTCCTTCAATAATTGAGTTAGAGGTAAAGCAATAATTCCGTAGTTGCGCACAAACTTGCGGTATTATCATGTAAGTCCCAAGAATCCTCTAAGCTCAGTCACGTTGGTGGGTCTTGGCCTTTCTTCATAGCAGCAATCTTACCTTCATCCACTTCTATACCTTTATTAGAAATTAGATGCCCAAGATAATATACCTTCTCTTGCCCAAAAGCACATTTAGAAAGTTTAAGAAAAACTTGCCGGTCTTGTGGAATTTTGAAAACTACTCTATTGTGCTCCAAATGTACCTCCCACGAGCGACTATATACCAAGATGTCGTCAAAAAACAAGGACAAACTTGCGCAAGAGTGGCTGGAAAATGGAGGTCATAGTGGCTTGAGATGTTGATGGCTCGTTGCAAAGCCCAAAAGGCATTACGAGGTATTCATAATGTCTATTATGTGTTCGGAATGTTGTCTTATGTACATCATGATGGATTCTGATTTAGTGATATTCGGCCCTAAGGTCGAGCTTGGTGAAGTACTTGGCACCATGTAATTCATTGATCATGTCGTCCACAGTTGGAATGGGAAAGCGATCCTTGATAGTTGCTTCTTTTAGGGCTCTATAGTCCGTACAAAAGCGCCAATGCCTATCTTTTTCCTTAACTAGTAGGATCGATGATGAAAAAGGATTGCAACTAGGGCGTATGGTCCCATTCTCAAGCATCTAGTCACTTGTCGTTCTATCTCATTTTTTTGGCAGTGTGCATATCTGTAGGGGCGCACATTAACAGCTAAGACTCCTTCCTTCAGTAGGATCCGGTGGTCTACTTCTCTGGATGGAAGCAAGGAGCTTGGTTCTTTAATTAATCCTGCAAATTCTTTCAACAACCTAACAATTCCAGTGGGCATTTGTGGAGCACTAGTCTCAACTTTTTGTGCTTCCTTAACAACTAATGCAAATAAGGTGCCCCCATCCTCCACTTCATTCTCAAGGGAATGTGTTGAATATAGTTGACATTCTTACTTTCACATTTCTTGTTTTAGTAGGCTAGATATTTTGTATCTTAACTCTTAAGTTTAAGTGTTCAATTTGATAACTTAATCTTTGTAAAAGTTATCCTAGTTAGATCTTTTTCATAGATGGTTTGTTAGATTAAGAGGTGGAAAAAGAATCTTTGTAATCTATAAATACTCAATATGTGTTGGATTGAAATAGAGCTTTAATCTTCTTTCTAAAAAAAACAAAGAAAAACAGAGTATTTGCTTGGGCAGAAAAACAGAACATAACAGTAACAATCCTGGTGAGTGTTTAAACATATACGGTGAGAAGAGTGCAAATACAGTAATTTCAGTGTAAAACTGGTAAGCACTCTGTTTTACATTAAAATAGAATTTCTTTTGGAAAATCCGGTAAGTGCTTTGCATATCCGGTAAGACAAGTATAAATCCGATAAGTTCCACTCTTTGATTCATGAATTTCAACATGGTATCAGAGTTGAATTGATCTTAGAAAGAGACTCTACGAGAAAAGAAGAAGCTCACAAAGAAACACTCAGCAAAAATCGACAGGAAAGAAAATGACTTCAACTGGTTTTTCAGCACCACTACCATTAACCTTCAATGGAGAAAACTACAACTTCTGGACTGCTAAAATGAAAGCTTATCTTAAAACTTATGATCTATGGAAGACAACTGATACTTGAGTTGAACCAAACCGTTGAGGGCTAATCTAGCAGTGGCTCAAATAAAGCAGCATAGTGAAGATGTAGCAAAAAAGTTCAAAGCTCTCTCTTGCATTCAGTCAGCCATTTCAGATGCAATTTTCAGAAGAATCATGACTTGTGAAACAGAAAAAGAAGTCTGGGATGTTCTGAAAGAAGAATATCAAGGTAATGAAAAAACGAGACAAATGCAAGTTCTCAATTTAAGAAGAGAGTTTGAGACTTTGAAGATGAAGGAGAATGAAGCTATTAAAGATTTTTCAGATAGGATGATGAAGCTAGTAAATCAAATCATACTTCTGGGAGATGATTTGCCAAATAAAAGAGTGGTGGAAAATATTTTAATTAGCCTAGCTGAAAAGTTTGAATCCAAGATATCTTCATTAGAGGATTCTAGAGACCTGTCAACTATAACTTTACCTGAAGTGGTGAATGCTTTGCAGGCAACTGAATAAAGAAGGCTAATGAGGCAGGATGAACAATTAGAAGGTGGCCTTGTTTGCTAAAGAAAAAAAAAAGCTCAAAAGAGCTTTGGTGTGAAAAAACCTCAGGTTGAGAAAAGAGAACCTGAAGGCAGTATGAATGAAAACAAAGAGGACAAATTTGCGCATTGTCCTCATTGTAAAATAAAGGGCCATTCTCCAAAATTTTGTTGGTATATGCTTGGAGTTCAATGTAGAGGCTACAAACAATTTGGTCATATTGAGATGGTGTGCAAAAACAAAAGAAGGAATCAACCGCATCAGCAAACAAAAATAGCAGAAAAACAGGAAGAAGGGCTAGATGAGCATCTGTTCTGTGCTATCAAGGCTTGTAGTAAGGTTGAAACTTGGTTATTGGATAGTGGTTGTACTCATCACATGACTGCAGACTCCAACATCTTTGTAGAAATGAACAAAACCTATAAATCCAGAGTTAAAGTGGGAAATGGTGACTTTATAAAAGTAAAAGGCAGCGGAGTGATTGTTGTTCATACTTCAACAGGTATAAAGCACATTTCTGGTGTTTTATATGTGCCGAAACTAGGGGTGGGCGTGGGTTGGGTTGGGTCGGTTTTTCTCCCAACCCATACCCAACCCAACACGATCGGTTTGACATAAATTCAACCCAACCCAACCCATGTAAAGATTGAAACCCAATCCAACCCAACCCAACCAAATGTCGGTCGGGTTTGGTTGGGTTGGTCGGGTTAGGTTGAGAGTTGGGACGATCTATGAACAAACATTAAAGCCACCAAAGTACTAAATTTAAAGCAACATTAATATATTGCGTTAAAGAGAGATGGATTGGAAGATAGATCTCATCCAAAATCACAACCAATGTTGATGATTTGGTGAGACGACGCCCGCCGCGTGAGAGAGATGATTGAAGATATGTTAATATTTTTTTTTGTCTCACTTTTTTTTTTACCGGGTCTCTCACCTTTATTCTATTTTAGTTTGGCAAAGTTTTTTAGTTTTTTAATTAGTGGATCGGGTTGGGTGGTTTTTGTCGGGTTGGATGTGTTAACCCCCAACCCAACCCAACCCAACCAACTTAACCTTGCAACCCAACCTAACCCAAGAAAAAAATGGAAAAAACCGACCCAACCCGATCGGGTTGGGTTGGGTTGGGCGGGTTGATCGGGTTGGGCGGGTTTTTGCCCACCCCTACCTGAAACAGATCAAAATCTAATAACTGTAGGGCAATTGTTAGAGAAAAATCATTCTTTAATGTTTAAAAAAAAGGTATGCACTATATTAGATAAAGATGGAAATGAGTTCATGACAGTTCAAATGAGAAATAGGAGATTTCCTATAAATTGGAAAAATGATACTACACAAGCATGTTTAGCTGAAGAAAATAAAACTTCTTTATGGCACGGACGATTTGGTCATGCTAGTCATACTTAACTTAAGCAAATGTATGATTTTAATCTTGTTGAAAGCATGCCTAAAATCATTGATGAAGGCTGTGTTTGTGATATGTGTCAACTTGGAAAGCAAACAAGATTGCCCTTTCCAAAGAATCGATCAAAAAGGGCTGTTGATAAACTTGAGCTAGTACACTCAGATGTATGTGGTCCAATGAAAGTGACTACATTGAATGGCAGCAGATATTTTATCCTCTTCATTGATGACTTAACAAGAATGTGTTGGGTCTACTTCTTGAAAGAAAAGTCTGAAGCTGTATATGTGTTTCAAACGTTCAAGAAAATGGCGGAAAATGAAAGTGGCTGCAAGATAAAGATCATCAGAATTGACAATGGCACTGAGTACAGCTGCATGCAGTTTGATGATTTCTATAGAACTGAAGGTGTCAAGCATCAGTTAACTATTCCCTATTCTCCTCAACAGAATGGAGTCAGTGAGAGGAAAAATAGGACAGTTATGGTAATGGCTAGGTGCTTGTTGATTGAAAAAAAAGATACTAAAAGAATTTTGGGCTGAGGCAGTTAACACTGCTGTTTACCTTCTCAATCATTTGCCATCAAGAGCTTTGGAAAAAAAGCCTCATATGAAGCTTGGTATGATGTCAAACCAGATATCTCACACTTGAAAGTGTTTGGGCATGTTTGTTACACTCATATTCCTGGCAAAAAGGGATAAACTCGGTGAAAAAGTTGAAGTTGGAATATTTCTTGGCTATTGCAATAATCTTAAAGGATATAGAGTGTTCAATCCTCAAACTAGAAAATTAACCTCCAGCAGAGACATTAAGGTGGATGAAGATGCTACTTGGAACTGGGATGAAGGTTTAGTAGTTAAAGAAAAAGCTAATGATATAACTCCTCAAATAAAAAATGATGAAAGTAAAGAGGAAGAATTGGAACCTAATGTCAATGATATTGATTCAGAAACAGAAGAAGACAGGGTAAGAATGAGACCTCTAGCAGACATTTATGCATGGTGTAATGCTGCTATAGTTAAACCTATAAGCTTTAATGAAGCTACAAAATCTTCTGACTGGATGAAAGCAATGGAGGAAGAGATCAATATGATTGAAAAAAATGAAACTTGGGAGCTAGTTGAAAGACCACTGGACAAGAAAGTTATTGGAGTAAAATGGGTGTATAGGACTAAATTAAATCCAAATGGTTCAGTTAACAAACTAAAAGCAAAACTAGTTGTCAAAGGATATGCTCAACAATTTGTAGTGGATTACACAGATACCTCTGCTCCAGTTGCAAGTATGAAACAATCATATTGCTTATGGCAATTACAGTTCAAAATGGCTGGAAAATCTATTAGTTAGATGTCAAATCATCTTTCGTAAATGGCTATCTAAATGAGGAGATTTTCATAGAGCAACCTGAAGGTTTTCAATTAGAAAATAGTGAGGATAAAGTCTATCTTTTGAAGAAAGCCTTACATGGATTAAAACAGGCTCCAAGAGCCGGTATAGTCGAATAGATGATCACCTTAGTTATCTTGGTTTTAAAAAGAGTTTAAATGAACAAGCTCTATATGTAAAATAAGTGAAAACGTAAATGATTATCATATCACTTTATGTTGATGATCTCTTGATCACTGGCAATAGCAAAAGATCAATTAGAGAAGTGATTGATAAATTGAAGAAAGTTTTTGAAATGACAGATCTAGGTAAGATGCATTACTTCCTTGGAATAGAGATTTGTCAAGATCAGCAAGAAATTTTCATCAGTCAAAAAATGTTTGCTAAAGATGTACTAAGGCGATTCAACATGAAAAATTGCAAACTTGTTAGCACTCCATTAGTTCAAAATGAAAAGTTGTTAAAAAAAGATGGTGCAAAGCAGGTTGATGCAAAGATTTACAAAAGTTTGACTCGTTGTTTATTATATTTAACAGCCACCATACCTGATATCACTTATGTTGTAAATCTATTGTCAAGGTTCAGACAAGAGCCTAGTGAATTGCATTTTCAAGTTGCAAAAAGAGTCTTGAGATATATCAAAGGAACTGATGAAATGGAGATTTGGTTTAGGAAGTCAGAATTGTGCAAACTAACTGGCTACACTGATAATGATTGGACATGAAGTTTTGAAGATATGAAAAGTACTTTTGGCTACATATTTTATGTTGGTTCAAGTATTATATGCTGGAATTCAATAAAGCAAAAAAATTGTGGCACAATCAATAGCTGAAGCTGAATACATAGCTGCTTCAGAAGCTAAAAATCAAGCAATTTGGCTGAGAAAAGTTTTAGAAGATCTGAAGTATAAACAAGAAGAGGCCACAGTTATCTATTGTGATAATCAATCTACAGTCGCAATGATAAAAAACCCAGTATTCCATGGTAGAACCAAACATATCAAAATCAAATACCATTCAATCAGAAAAGCTCAAGAACAAAAAGGGATAAAGCTGGTACATTGCAAAATGGATGATCAACTAGCTCACAATTTGACAAAATCTTTAGGCAAGGCTAAGTTTGAAACATTAAGATTTGATCTTGGTGTTTCTAGTAGAAACTTTGTGTCTTAAGTCTTGAATTTAAGTGTTCAATTTGATAACTTAATCTTTGTAAAAGTTATCTTAGTTAGATCTTTTTCATAGACGGTTTGTTAGATTAAGAGGTGGAAAAAGAATCTTTGTAATCTATAAATACTCAATATGTATTGGAATGAAATAGAGCTTCAATCTTCTTTCTAAAAAAACAGAGTATTTCTTGGGCAGAAAAATAGAACATGACAGTAGCAATCACGGTGAGTGTTTAAGCATATACGGTGAGAAGAGTGCAAATACGTTAACTTCAGTGTAAAATCGGTAAGCACTCTGTTTTACATGAAAATAGAATTTCCTTTGGAAAATCCGATAAGTGCTTTGCATATCCGATAAGCCAAGTATAAATCCGGTAAGTTCCACTCTTTGATTCATAAACTTCAACAGAATGCATAGTAATGGTTGTTGAAGAAGGATCCTTTTTGCCGTGCAGCACTTGTGACTCTCCTTGCCAATTAAACTTTATTGTCATATTGTGCCAATCACATCGTACCGAACCCAGTTCTACTAACCACTGTATGCCTAAAATAATATCCTGCCCTTGTAATGGAAGAGAAAATAAAGTGACAGCAAAAGAAAAACCTTGGATCTCCAATGATACTGCCTCGTGTTTCTATTGGCATGGTAACTGGCTTCCATCCGCGATTCTCACATTAAAACTTTCTGTGGGAGTTACTGGCAAGCGTAGTTGTTGAGCTACTCGATGGCTTACAAAATTGTGGGTAGAGCCACTGTCTACCAGCATTATCACAGGGTATTTCTCAATAAAAGCCTGCAGCTTCATGGTCGTGGTTCCTTCTATCCTGAGAAGGCATGGAGAGTGATCTCCTCTTGTTCTTCTACTATTTCCCGTTCCAATTCTTTAATTATTAGCCTAGAATTTGTGGCGTTGTTATTGGTATCACTTTCCTCATCTTCAAGTTATCTTTCTTCGATTAAGAAATGTTGTGGCGTCTTGCACTTGTGGCCTGTAGTGAATCGATCATTGCAATTGAAGCAAAGTTCTTTTTTCCCGCTTTCATTGCATCTCTTCCCACGAAAAGTGCTTAACTGGAGAGCCAACGACTTGTTTCGGTGTTCTAGTTACCGTTACGGGTATCGAAGCTGGGAGAAGTCACGCAGGTGAGGCAACCCGTGCCACTTCTATGTGTCCCTCTCTCTATTTTCGCATGAGCTGGTCGTCCCTGCCTCTGTTTTCGCATTTTAGAATGATGTTGTGATTTTTATCTAATAATGACAAACTAAAATTGGCAATTGAACAAATGCAAAATTCAATGAAGTTATCAGGTTATAAAATTCCGGGGAATGATTTCATCGCATTATCAACAATGTTTTTCAATCTAAAATTGCTAACTCAATCAGATTTTTCTTAATTTATAGGCAAGAACCCTAAGTTAATTCTATCCCCTCTCTCGAATGCCGACTAGAATTTATTTCTACAATTTAATTCCAATATCTCTATTCCGAATTAAATATATATAATTTATAATGCACGTGGTTCTTAATTCAAACAAGCGTCAAAGATCCATACTTTCTCTCGAAATCCACGAAATCTAGATTATGTTGTTTTATGATCACGTTTAAATTTCCTTCTCTCGAGGCCGAAATTCATGCATCAATTCATTCAACTAGTGGCCAAGTAATTGAAAGCATTAAACACAAACAATATAAATAAATTGATAGAAAAATCCAAAAGAGCTAGATAATTAAGAATTAAAACATGTCTCAAGTCGATTACATCAAACCCTAGATCTAAAGTATTAGTTGATGATAATTATAATTGACAACAAGGAGTTTAATACGAAAAACATAAATAAAGAGACAAAAGTTTAGAAAAATTGATTGTTGCCGTTTGATTTCTTATCCAACTTGTGTCAATCTTTCCTTTTTCAATGAATTTCTTCAAGAACTTTGCCTTGTATTTCTTCCCTTTTCTAGCCGTCAAGAACCCCTCTTTAGGTCTTCCAAAAGTGTATTTATAGTTCCCTAAGTTTGCAAGATGAGTTGGAGGTGGATTGGGCCAGTTTCCTCTTTAAAAACCTAATTTTTTTCTTTTACTCGGTATGCGGTGCCGCGGTGCCAAGGGCTGGCACCGCCTATGCAGTTATTTTTTTCTTTTGCTGGCGCCGTGACGCCACCAGCCTTGCAGTTTCGTTTTCTATTTTGCACATCCTTCAATATTTGTATCATAATTTTTTCATCTGATATCCGATTGAGGTGATTCAAGGTGCTATGAAAAGCTGATTCAAAGAGCTACAACTTTGCTTTAGACATCATTCTCTAATTCAATCAATTTATATGCCAAAAATAGGTCTCAATATGAGACTAAAACTCCGGAGCATAACTTTTAGGTTGGAAATTGGTTGTGATCATATTTTGATTAAATTTGATCCCCTTGACGTCTTCCTTTATCCAATTGACTCTAAGCACTCTCAAATCTTCATTGTGAGGTTCGGCACAACTTTTAAGTATTTGCACCTTAGTCCTTGAACTTTGGATCTCTTACAATTTAGCTTATTTCTCCAATTTTGCCAACTTTTGCTTATTTCCTTCCATTTCATCAATCTATATCACAATATCAAAACACACATTAAAATGCCCTAAAACTCTCTCAAGAATAACAAAATAACATATTTATTGACATAAATATCATGAATGTAGAACACTCATCACATATACATCTAATGCATATCCTAAAGGGGGTAGTTGAGGATATTCTCGTGAAAGTTAATGAATTGGTTTTTCATGCTGATTTTTATGTACTTAACATGGGTAGTAGTAATCAAACTATCCCTATTTTGTTAAGACCGTTCTTAAAGATATCCAAAACTAAAATAGATTTTTAAGATCACATTGACACATGCATACACGAACAAGATTAAGGTAATCTTTGTTACATAAGTTAGTCACACTTACCTTTTAATTAATTATAGCAAATAACATACACAACAAAAAACGCAAATAGCATAAACTTATGAGTTTTTTCAAAAGTAAATGAACCATTGTGTGGAGTAGTTGATTTTACATATCTTATGAATATATTTGAGTTAAGTTTATTCATCTTTGCTCCACTAGTTCGATGGTTTTTGAGTTACATATCCAAATATTTCTCACCTTGACCCTAAGCTACATTATAACCCTTGAAAATACCTTATGATTTGTGTTATGTGTGTGATCTAAATGGTGACGAATAAGAAGATATGCAAGCATATGATAAATCATCTTCATTGGAATGAACTTGAGCGAAACACTTACCTTTTAAACACATGAGAGTTAAGTGCTTATATCTGTGAGGGCCCACATGTTTGGCTTATTCCATCTTCATATGAAAATGCTAGTTAATTGATTATAAGTTGCATGAGAATGTTGTTCATGATATGTTATACGTTTTGAAAAAGTTTGATTGTTCTATTTTCATCATGGCATTACGACCTGGGTGTTTTTGGGAAACTAAAATTGATTTTTACCCGAGGACGAGCAAAAGTTAAGTGTATGAAAATTTAATAGGAATGTAAAATGCATATTTTTTCTACTTATTTTATGTGCTCATATGATTATTTTGTGCACAAATGTACTTATGAATCTCATATTTTGATTTAGGCGACAATTTAATGGAGATGACGTAATTTGGAAGAAATATGTGAAAATGGACCAAAGTGAAAGGAAATGAAAGTTCAAGGACTAACATGCAATATACAAAAGTTGTGTCGAACCTCACGATGAAGATTTGAGAGTGTTAGGAGTCAATTGGATGAAAGAAGATATCAAATGGATGAAATATCGTCAAAGTATGATCACACATCAATTTTCAATCAAAAAAGTTATGCATGAATTTTCAGTCTTAGTTTGAGACCCATTTTTGAAATGAAAAACGATCGAATTGGAAGATGATATCTGAAATAAAATTGTATCCTTTTGAGTTATCTTTCTAACCCATCTTGAATCACTACTATCGGACATTGGGAGTGAATATATGACCAAAATACTAAAGGCTGTCCGACAGAGAAAATTGCTAACACTATGCGGTCGCATAATATTAATTTCTTGCGACCACATAGACCATTACCGAGAGTTTAAGGGTTGAATTTATTTATTCTATGCAACCGCATGACTTTCTACTATACGGTCGTATAGAAGACTTCCAAGGCGAATTTTCTTGTTTCCTAATTCCAATTAAACATTTATGGAAACAAATCTCTCTATACTTTATAAACCCTAGAAGACGTCCAGAACGTAGAGAACGACTCCCATCTTCATTCTTCTTTATTTTGCTCTTAGATTCATAAATTATAACTAAACTTTTACACTTAGTCGAAGGAAATTGAAATCTCGGAACCACATATTGTGAGATCTAAATAATTTTTCTTAATTTAATTCATATTTTTGAGTATGAATATTCTTCTACACTTATTTTCATAATTGTTATGTTTAATTGTTAGGAGGCCTACTAGTTTGTTATTTGTTATAATCTACCGCTAAGTTAAATATCAAATTCATAATTGTTTGATTCCGTTAACTTTTAAAATACTAGGATTTAATGATTTTCTGGAATATAAGTTATTGAATTTTAAGAAAAATGTTTAAATAGATTGAATGCAATAGTTGGTGTTTGTGTTATCTAGTTCATCGATTTCTCTATTGTGTAAAGCTGTTATTAATTCGAATCTTGAGCGCTGGTCTGATGTTATTTAATAATTATGATTAATTAGAACGCTAGTTTCTAGCTAACTAAAATTAAGGAGAGATAAGAAAATTATTGAAACAGTGAATATTCGAAATATGAATTGAATTATCCTTGCATATGTGATCAATTGTGAATTCTCGACGGTGGATGTGGACTTAGACCAAGATTAGTCTTTTGATTGTTTTCGTTAATTTAATTTTCATTATTATTAATTGAGTTATTTACAATTGTTTGCATAAAAAAAAAACCCCCCAATCATTGTATTAAGTATAAAATATTGAATTACACACTATTCATAGGATCGATCCTTACTTCTACTACTACATTAGGTTTAAAGGTTAATGTATTACTTTTGGGTGCTTGAGATAGCACACACCACACTTCTTCTGCAATATCATCACATAGGCCACCTAAAAAAGTTTCCACAAGAGTAGATTGAGGCCACCCAACCACCCTATTAGTCAACCTCTCAAAGTCACGCGGTAGTCCATGAGTGTACCCGTTTGTCTTACTCTAGAAAGTGCTTCATCAAAACATTCATACTCCGTAGGGCCGAATCTAATCAAGATCTCACTTCAAACAAATCGCAAGTAATCTCCATTCTTTCATCCATTTGGACACTCTCAAGCCATTGCCACCACTAATTTGCTTCTTCCTCTAAATGGAAAGAGGCTAAAGTCACCTTTTTCTCTTCCCCAATCTCTTGAAAGTCGAAGTACTGAGAAGCTCTATTTAGCCATTCCGTGGGATCATCACCAGAGAATTTTGGAAAATCCATCTTGGTGAATCTGGTATAGTATGAATGGTAAGAACCCTTTTCGAGTGCTAGAGCCCTTCTCTTGATGCTGGGATGATTTTTCCCAAGACATACGAAACCCATATAAGGAGTTGAGGACCTCATTTAGCTTATTCTCCATTGCTCGCATCTGAGCTCTTGTTTCCATAGATTCACTTGATGATCGTTGTAAGCCATTACTCACATCTTGCAGTTCAAACTCTAACCTGTTGAGTTGTTCCTTGTTGGTAGCCTTGACAACCTGGCTCTGATACCATTGTCATATAACTTGGAAGAGCCAGACCACAAAAGCGAGTCAATGTGATTGGAGAACTCAAGCCTATATAAATCCCACAAAGGAAGCCCATTCCGATGCGGGATCTAGATTCCTATAAATTCCACTGAAAATCATAACAACTACTATGCTTCCGATTCGGCGTCCACATCGAGCAGGTGCCCATACACCCTAAATGATAATCGAGACCAGAAGGCACGATCCCTATTCTGATACCAAATCTGTTGGAATCTAAGAAATTGCTCAAAATTGAATATTGAATTACAGTAGAATTCTCCAATTTGGGTTCAAGATAAGACCACGATTACAATCAAATTCACCTCTAAACTAATTGTTGTAGACTTATTTAAAGAAATCAACCAACAGCTACCTCCTAAATAAACTCAACCAACTCCTAGACAAACTTAACAATACTTCCTAGTCTTGCGCCCAAAGACAAGCACTTAGTGGGCAACTTACTTCCATTTGAACATCTCCAACTTCCATGTCTGCATCATTTTGAACTGGTCCTCCACGTTCTGCTATCAACATATCCAAGTATGGTTTGCTAATTCTTCGAGGCCTATCATTTGCTGCATATACACTAGGGTTTACATTTAGTGTACATAATGCACTTGAGTATTCATAATGCTCTCCAATTTGGGCTGGAGATAAGACCACGATTACAATCAAATTCACCCCTAAACTAATTGTCTATAGACTTATTTAAAGAAATCAACCAACATCTACCTCCTAAATAAACTCAACCAACTCCTAAACAAACTCAACAATACTTCATAGTCTTGCGCCCAAAGACAAGCACTTAGTGGGCGGCAACTAACTTCCCTTTGAACAGCTCCAGCTTTCATGCTTGCATCCTTTTGAACTGGTCCTACACGTTCCACTGTCAACGTATCCAAGTATAGTTTCCTAATTCTTCGAGGCCCATCATTTTGCTGCATGTACATTAGGGTTTACATTTAGTGTACATAATGCACTTTAGTATTCATAATGTTCAAGTGACATTTCATCCATGACTAGTGAAAAAAATCGTGTATAATAATTCTAGTAAAAATAAGAGGGTCCCTCTTAATATATGTCATATTTATCACAAAAAAGTGTGTAATAATTCAAGTAAAAATAAAAAGGGGTTCCCTCTTGATATATGTCATATTTATCACCCTCTTCAATACGCACACTGGTGGCTAAAGTAATTAGCAAGATTCGTTATCTTTCCTCATCTACACCTCTACACATAATTACTATTCACAAGCCCATAGAATTTTTCTAATTTATTCACACTTATACAGAAAGAAAGGAAAATAGACAGAAATTGAAGCAGATGCTGTTTCGCAAAGGGATGCAGTGTGATCTGCAATGTATAAATACAAATGTGATGAATATATTTGTTGGGTTCTTGTTATTACTGTTTGTAGTGAGCAAAAATGGAGTGGATGCATCGATCCACGAGTACAAGAACGAGGCATTCATTCCTAGGTTCAATTCCTTCTTTTTCCATGGTGGCAGTGAGGGACTCTATGCTTCCAAGATTCTTGAACCCCCTAAAACGACGACGAATGATGATAATGCTAAACCCCTTAATGGAAAGTCCTTCATCAGGTAACGAAGATTTCTATCAAATAGATGGTTTAATTGAATAAAAAAATGTGGAGTTTATAACTTTTTTTTTTTAGTGCTGTGTTTTGTGAAGATTTTTTTTTTTTTTTTTTTCTGGTGATCTGGATGGGTCTTACATGTTTTGTTACAGCAAATGTTTATTTCTAATTAAAGGTCTTACTGAGTGCTGTCTGAGGAAATCCTGTTTCTCTTTGCATTTATTATTGTATTGCGGGTGCTTTCTGCATATAGAAAATCACTCTTTTTTTTTTCCCCCTGAAGAAACCAAAGCCTATTCCACATGATTTTATGGACAAGTACGAAGAAAAAAAAGGAAGAAAGAGGTTGGACCTTTGAGAGTTTGGCATACTAAAAGTAATTCAATTGCTAGCATCCCGAGAAAAATATGGTCTATGTATAATTTAATTTGTTCAACATAATAGCATAGCTTATATTAGGGAAAAAAATCGACTCCAGATAATATGATAAAAACATGTAGCTAACAGTTTGGTTTTTATTTTTCAGGCTAAAGCTTGGGACTTAAGTTGAAAAACATAAATCACTTAGACTTTGTAATCTCATTTTGTGATTTGTTTCTTCTTGTATCTTCTATCTGTAGGCCATTTAGTATTGAAACTTATTTTTTATATGTGAGCTATGTGTATTGAAACTTTTCAAAATTCCTTTCTAGTTTTTCCCCTTAATTGTTTACTTTCCATTTATGACTTTCCAGTATTTATTACTTGTGTGTTTTGTAATCATTTATAATAAATAGAGTGATCATTACAATTTATGAAATTAGATTTTTAAAAAGTTGAAAATAAATTAATCTCTTTCCATGCCACATTGGTTCAGGTTTGAGTCTATCATATTTAGGAGACCAAAAGAGATTGCTGACAAGCAGAATGAGATGCAGCAGAGTACTGGAGTGATAGAAGCCATAGTAGTTGAGGTCAAAGATAGGGATAAGATTGGGGGTGCTTATATGAGTTCTAATGCAATATGTTGCAATCCTGCTCTTGCTAAGGATGCATCTTGCAAGTTAGGAGAGGTTATCATCCGCCAAGATTCTGATAATCCAGACTGGCCAAAAAGGCTGCAAACTTCCTTTCAGGGAAAAAATGAAGAGGCTAACATGATTCTTCAAACTGTGGAGATAAATAAAACAGGAATGTACTATCTGTACTTTGTGTTTTGTGATCCAGAACTCAAGGGCACCTTAATGAGTGGTAGAACTGTGTGGAGAAATCCAGAAGGTTATCTACCAGGGAAGATGGCCCCGTTGATGACATTTTATGGTTTAATGTCTCTAGCATACCTTGCTCTTGGTCTATTATGGTTTTTGCGCTTTGTACAGCATTGGAAAGATATAATACAATTGCATTACCAAATCACTGCTGTGATTGGTCTGGGAATGTGTGAAATGGCTCTTTGGTACTTTGAATATGCAAACTTCAATGACTCTGGAAGTAGACCAATGGGAATTACGCTTTGGGCAGTAACCTTCAGTGCTATAAAGAAAACCGTCTCTCGTCTTCTTCTCCTAGTGGTTTCAATGGGTTACGGTGTTATGAGGCCCACTCTAGGAGGCATAACCTCCAAAATAATTCTTCTTGGCGCAGTTTATTTTGTGGCTTCAGAAGCCTTGGAGCTTGTTGAGCATTTGGGTAATATCAACGACTTTGCTGGAAAATCAAGACTCTTTTTGGTGCTACCAGTTGCACTTTTAGATGCATTCTTCATTATTTGGATCTTTTCGTCATTATCCAAAACTCTGGAGAAGCTTCAGGTAACAGTAACATTTTTTTCCCTGCTCAGCATGTTGCATACATTCTATCAACGAAATGTTATCTTTAAACTTGACCAAGTACGCAAATGTTCATCAATTTGGGGAATACTTGCATGCAGATTATAGAAGAGGGGTGGGGGTAGAGCACTTTGCTTCTTGATGGACATAGTTGTGCTACACGAAATAACATACTAATACTTAGAAAATAACATGTTTTTTTCTGGATGCTTTCTTAATCCTGTTTCTTGGTTTAAATCTAGATGCGGAGAAGCATGGCCAAACTTGAGCTCTACCGAAAGTTTACCAATGCTCTAGCAGTATCCGTTCTTCTTTCAGTTGCTTGGATTGGCTATGAAGTAGAATCTCTCTCTCTCTCTCTCTCTCTCTCTCTCTCTCTCTCTCGTAACATGAGACCTTACGCACTTTGTCACCTTTGCTTAACCGACACCAAGCAAGCTTTAATAACCTGCAAAATCTGGATATTTTTCATCTGAAATCTGGAGGGCCAATGGTTGGAAACTATGAAGCATGGATGCCAACATGCCCGCAAGTAAATTTTCAGAAGAGTTGGACACAGATATGTTTGAAAGAATTCAAAATACTTTAAAATTATACATTTATATCTTTACTTTTTTGTATTATTTTATTTTTCAATAAAATTAATACTCGTTGAGTGAGGGTTGCATTTTGTATTACTAGTGTCGATGAATAATTATGTTAATGTATCTAAAATGCTCATAATAGATATGAAATCAATTTGACATGAAGTTCATATTAACTCATCTGTTCTACAGAATTTTTCGATAATCGATTTTTTTCCTAATTTTGTCAAAATTTAGAAATGGGACTTGTCAATGTTCTTGACATTTCAGATTGCTTCTGTAGCGTGTCAGAAACTGGAAAACGTATCGGAAGTATAGGCGGCACCACCTGGTCTGTCCATGTCTTGTGCGTCAGAATTAAAGTTTTATATGCAAAATATGACATGCCAGTTTAACCCTGTGGCTTCTTGAGCATGTGTCTGAGCCTGTTGGTGTCCAATGTGTGTTGGAGTTCCATGCTTCATAGGTTTGAAAGTATTTGCCAAATTATATAATTCACCAGCTTTTCCATTTTTCCATACCCTGTGTCCTCATTGATTATTAAAGCTCACTAACCCACTACCACTGATTCAGACGTGTAGCAAAAAAGAGAGTAAATATTTTGTTTTTTATTCTGTCAACACTGTAGGTGAAAAACTTGTGACTCTTTTTTCATTGGTACAGTTGTACTTCAATGCAAGCGACCCCCTGAGCGAATTGTGGCGAAGAGCCTGGATCATCCCAGCTTTCTGGACATTGCTTGCATACTTACTATTGGTGGTTATATGCATTCTCTTGGCTCCTTCGCATAACCCAACGAGGTAAATCCATTTCTATACTAATAGGACATATAAAAGTGAGAATTAATTTAGATGTTTCTTCCACATGTTAAAGACTTGCATCAGCTTAAGTACCCTCAGTTGTATACACGAATCTAACTTTCATGTCACTAAAAGAAACCAACAAATCACACCATAATTAGAAACTTCTGGTAAAACTTCTCCGATCCCATGACCTAACACAAAGTACATTAGATAATCTAGGAATTTTCTTACCTATAATGGGCGCTATCTGGTTAGAATACTCTAATAGACTCTTGTTGGCATTCCAGCAGTCTTGATTTATTGCAATATTGTCCAGCAATACAGCAAGTTTCGTGCGTTATTGTTCCACTTAAACGAACTATGAATTGATTCATCCATGTCAAATGACAAAATAACCACAAACGTGATACTGGAGAGTATTGGTCTAGTAATAAGATTAACTCATTAATTATGACCTAAAGCTTTAATTTAATTATTAAAGAATTTGTAGCTATTCTTTATGTGATAAATTTAATTCAATTAACAAACATAAATTCCAAAGGGAAAAAATAAATCAGTGATTGTCATCACACTATAGAATCGGGACACGCTACTTTTTTTTTTTTTCCAAAAATTGATCTTCTTTCACTAAAATTCTCTTTGATTGACTAGGTTCACTTTCATGCTAGACTTTTTTTTTCGTTCAAATTTATTGTTCTCTAATAACTATATTTGAACCAAAAGGTTCGATTAATGGCCTAATAAAATGTCATAATCATTCTCATACAATAAACTGTATTTGAATAAGACAATAAACATTTGTTAAGAGATGATAAATTGATAAGTTGTTTGATATTTATATGAAATTCTTGAAGAATTCTGCATAACCTTCTAAATTATTGTATAAAAAATCTTTATTTACGTTCAAAATAATTTGATGATTGATGTAGCTAGTAACAAAACTTTGATTAGTGCTAAATTAAATATAAGTTATATAATTACTGCTAATATATTTAGTTTTTAGACTGGAGGAGCGGAGGGCAAGGATTGTAAGAAATGATTGTAAGGTGTTGAATCTTGTGATGAGAGGATAAGGGTCTGGTATGGCCTAAGTTAGTCAAAGGCAGAGTACGGTGGTGAAACGGGTGTCAACATGTAAGAGGGAAAAAGCGGTTTGGTGGAGAGTGTGATGAATGGTATGAGTCTGGGTACTGTTAGCTAGATAGCAGGGGATGTTGGGGTGCAACTGGTCCTGCATGTGAGGGGAGAGAGAGAGGAGTCTGATTCATACTAGGAGGAGGAAGGAACAAGGAATAGGTAGGATTTTGATAATAAAAGAGGACAGCTAAACTCTGAATAGTTTTACAACATCTCATTGCGATTAGTTTGTTTCAGTTTCTGATATAGTGTTTTAGCTATAAATTGGAGCAACAAATGGCCAATTTCGTTTTGTGGATATGGTGAAAGGGTGGTGGGAGTCTTATCAATTTGAAGGCACCCCTAGCTTCATTCTGGCGAGGAAACTAAGAGCCCTCAAGCTAGATTTGAAAAAATGGAATATGGAGGTTTTTGGTAATATTCAAAATAGGAGGAGACAAGCTATGTCCGAACTTAATGTGCTAGATGAGGAGGCCGAATTACGTCCTCTATCTAGTGAAGAGAGAGCTCAGAAAATTAGGCTTGTGGAGGAATTGGAAAGGTCTTTTCTACAAGAGGAGATCAGTTGGCGCCAGAAATCTCGAGCCCTTTGGTTACAAGAAGGTGATAAAAATACTAAGTTTTTTCACCGCATAGCTAACTCCCATCGTAGGTATAACTCCATTTCTTCTCTGATGATTAATGGAGTGTTGACTACTAATCAAGAGGCAATTTCGAATCATTCAGTTCTATCAAGATTTATATCATGAAGGAGGGTGTAGGAGACCTTTACTGGATGGCCTTGAGTTTGCTATGATCTCTACTGAGGATTCGGTGTGGTTAGGGAGACCCTTTGAGGAGGATGAAGTGCTGGGAGTTATTCAAGGGTTCAATGGAGATAAAGCTCCGGGTCCAGATGGTTTCTCTATGGCTTTCTTTCAAGTCTGTTGGGCTGTTGTACAATCGGATATCATGGCTGTATTGAGGACCTTTCATGTATCTGGATCCTTTGAAAAAAGTCTCAATGCAACATTCCTAGCCCTTATTCCTAAAAAGGTGGGGGCGGTAGAGGTGAAGGATTTTCGTCCTATTAGCCTTGTGAGTGGGCTATACAAGATTTTGGCAAAACTCTTGGCTAACCGATTGAGATGTGTGCTGCCAAAGATAATTTCACCTTCCCAGAATGCTTTTGTTCAGGGGAGACAGATTTTGGACTCGGTTCTCATTGCTAGTGAATGCCTGGATAGTAGATTGAAGAAGGGGGACCCTGGTGTTATATGTAAACTTGATGTGGAAAAAGCCTATGATCACGTTAATTGGGAGTTCCTTCTCTACTTGCTTCAGAGATGCGGATTTTCGCAGTTGTGGATTTCGTGGATTCGTTATTGCATTTCTACGGTTCGGTTTTCCATCCTTATCAATGGAAGCCCAAGTGGTTTTTTCGCGAGTTCGAGGGGCCTTAGGCAGGGGGACCCGTTATCCCCCCTACTTTTTGTTATTGTTATGGAGGCTCTTAGTCGAATTATGGACCGGGCTATCCATAGAGGTCTTTTTTCGGGTTTCATGGTGGGTTCACCTCTTGATCAACAAGTTTGGATCTCTCATTTGCTTTTTGCGGATGATACTTTGATTTTTTGTGATGCTGATCCGATCAAATTGGAGCATTTGCGATCTGTTTTTTTGTGGTTTGAGGCGGTATCTGGGCTGAAGATCAATTTGGGTAAGTCTGAGATGGTTCCTGTGGGCGAGGTCCCTAATTTGGAGGTCTTAGCTCATATTTTGGGATGTCAAACTGCGCATCTTCCTATGAAATATCTGGGATTGCCTTTGGGTGCTTCCTTTAAAGCCAAATCGATTTGGAATCCGATTATTGAGCATATGGAGAAGCGTTTAGCTGGATGGAAACGCCTTTATTTATCTAAAGGGGGGAAAGTGACTTTAATTAAGAGCACTCTCTCTAGTTTACCCACATACTTCTTATCGCTTTTCCCTATTCCGGCTGGGGTGGCACACCGTTTAGAGAAGATCCAGAGGCACTTTCTTTGGTCTGGCATGGGGGAGGAGACTAAATTCCACTTAGTCTCGTGGTCTCAAGTTTGCGAGCCTGTTCAGTATGGAGGGCTGGGGGTGAAGGATCTTCAACGTTTCAATAAGGCTCTTTTAAGCAAGTGGTTGTGGCGTTTTGGTATGGAGAGGGATGCTCTTTGGCGTCAAGTGGTGGCTACAAAATATGGTAGCAACTGGGGGGGTTGGTGTACCAAGGAGGTGAGGGAGTCTCATGGGGTGTGTTTTTGGAAATTAATTTACCAAGGCTGGTCTATGTTCTCACAACACTTGTTTTACTTGGTGGGGGATGGATCTCAGGTTAAATTCTGGCAGGATAGGTGGTGTGGTGGTGTGCCTCTGAAAGAGGCTTTTCCGGAGCTTTTCTCTATTGCCCATGACAGAAATGCATCGGTAGCCGCTCTCATGTCTCACACCCATGGTATGCTTCACTGGAATGTGCAATTCACTCGGAATGTGCAGGATTGGGAGTTGGAGTCTATATCTTCTTTTATAGATCTCCTCTACTCAACTAAGGTGCAAGGTAGAGGGAATGATTTGCTTAACTGGGGTTCTCCGGTTTCTAAGGTTTTTACCGTTATGAGATGCTATCGCTATTTGAGTTCTCCTTATCCTAGAACTTTCCCTTGGAAGTGTGTGTGGAAATCTAAGGTCCCTCCTCGTGTGGCCTTTTTCTCATGGACTGCAGTGCTGGGGAAGATCTTGACTATTGATAACCTTCGCAAACGTGGCCTTATTTTGGTTGACTGGTGTTGTTTATGTAGGGAGAGTGGGGAGAGCCCTGACCATATTCTTCTGCACTGTAAGCTAGCTCGGGAATTGTGGGATATGGTGTTTGCATTGTTTGGGATCCAGTGGGTCATGCCGAGAACAGTTTTTGATCTTCTTTCATGTTGGCAGGGGTCGTGTGGTAGTAGTAGTAGGAGGTCATTGGTGTGGAGGGTTGTTCCCCACTGTGTATTTTGGTGTGTTTGGAGGGAAAGAAATGCTCGAAATTTCGAGGATACTAAGAAATCCATTCCGGAGTTGAAGAGCAGTTTCTTTCATTTATTGTTTGAGTGGGTTAAGGGCTTTGGTATTCCTTCCATCAGCTCTCTTGTAGAGTTGTTGGACCATTGTATTATTTGACTCCTCTGTCCTTTTGTATACTTCTAGTATGCTAGGACTTGTTTTAATAAATTTTCTTTACTTATCAAAAAAAAAAAATGGCCAATTTCGTATTATTTCAAGTGAAGGTTTGCTTAAATTAAGCTAATGAAAATTGACCATATTGAATCAAATGATACATTAAATTTCCATAAAACTCATTGTTCATTTATTCCTTTTTAAGTTTCAATTATTGTGTTACTATTTGTATGTACTTATAGATAATACCTCTCAAGTTACCATATGATAGAATAACTTTTCAATATGATAATGCCAAAATGTACGCAATAAGTCTTTTTCAAGAATTATATTATACTTTTGAAATGTGTAAAACAAATATTCAAATTCCTTAACAATGAGGGGTTGCTCAATTGGTCAAGCCTTGTGTTTGGTCACCAGTTCGAGTCCCTTTAAGGCTACTGAGGTGAGTATTCTGCCGTAAACTTCAGGGTAGGGTCCCGTAGGATTAGTCGAGGTGCGCGCAAGTTGGCCCGAACATTCACGATTATCAAAATAAATAAATAAATAAAATTCAAATTCCTTAAGAAACCTGAAGTAGATTCCACAAGTATAATTTATTAGCTCGTGTAGATATTTTAGAGCTAAAAAAGAAATGGTTAATGTTGTTGATTTTGATTTCTATAATCCCACGGGTGGACAATAACACAATAATGATGAGATTGTTTTGAATTAACAACCTAAACTTATAACTAATCTAATTTCTAAACTAAGTGGTAGAGAAGCATTTATGAAACTCAAGTAAACGTAAGCACTAAGACCCTGAATTCCCATACATTCATCCATCTTAATGTCAATTCCACAATTTGACAACGTTTAGATGCAAAGATCAATGTTCCTACGTTGTTTAATAATCTCTCTGAAGTAGAATCAAACATATCCTCATAGACTTACAAATGACCTATTAATGTCCTCATCTCGAATTCGAATATATGAAGATGCATTAAATCACAATAGCATTCAATTAGATCGTACAAAGTATAAACAATTATCACTAACGTCATTAAGACCTTACAAGGATTGCTACTTTTGCTAAAGTCCCATTCCTTCTCCTTATTGTCAATAGAAATCATAAATATAATCAATTAGTGATTAATGAATTGAAAAGCATTAAACTCCTAACAATCATTCAAACTAAATAAATATTAAGCCCATGTTTGGTAGGGATTAGAATCTAGACTTTAATTTAAATCAAAGTGAACAATTCATTTTAACTACATAATTTATTAGAGTCATAACTTTTCAACCATGCTTTTCATTAACTTTTATCAAAATCTACTAAAAAATGGATCTAAATTCCTACCAAATAGAGGCTGTGTTAAAATCCGGAATTTAATATGAAAACATTAAAACATTCAATGTTATCATAACAACCATATAATTAGCCAAGTGTCATAAGATTACAAAAAACACAATTCGAATCAATATAGCATCGCTCCAAATTAAAGTTTAGGAAGAAGAGAGTATGGGCTCTTGCCCTTAATTTAGTTTAGACACGGCTTGATATTGTTAAAAAAAACACCTTTTCAAATCAGCTATTACAGGAAAGGGTTCATATTTACCTCCGTCTCCCATTAGACTTCTTCTTTAGGGACAGACATACCTAGTTCAACATGTTAACCAAGCTAAACAAAAGAGCCCTATTCTATTGGCTTAAGATTCGTGAGAAAGATGGAAAACACTCTTGAATCTTAAATCTTTCAATGGTTCTTGAATTGTTTTCTTTGATCTTTTTTCTTCAAATTCCAAGAAAAGATGTATGAATTGATATAAGATAGGTGTTTTATATCGAAAGCTTGCAAGAAATCTGGATGTGTTGATCTCATATTGCTCTTGTAAGGAATAACGTATATTGTGTCCAAGAGCCTCCTAAGCTTCCCCTTTGAATTGTAGATGAAGAATGGTATTTATAGCCCAAGAATTAGGTAAAAAATTATACCATAATTACATTCCAAGAAGAGGTTGAATTAAATTAAAAATCCAAGTCTTTGATGTCGAATTGGTGATCAAACTATATAATAAGATGCGATTGTAGCAGGTAATAACAATCAAGCCTTGTGATTGCAAGGCATTAGGGTTTTCCTCGTTGAACTTTTGTCCCTAATTTTCCTTATTTGCACCTCTCAAGTCCCTTCCTAATTGCATCTTTAGTCCTTCATCTTTAAATCTTCACAATTTGGCCCTCATTCTCCACAATCATTCGTAGATGGTCAGACGCATGTTTCAAAGGTTTGCAATTAAGTCCCCAAACTTTTCAAATGTTGGATTTCACTCCTAAAACTTGTAAAATCTCTTCCAATTGCTCAATTAATGCTTCCATTTGATCGTATGCAATCTTGTTGATGATCAATTGCTCCAAATAAACTCTAATTAAGCTTCAATTCCATCTTTTTTTCATGTCATTGTATCCAAATGCACTCAAGTAAGTGATTTTTCTACAATTAACATAATTAAACTTTAATTAGGTAGATATCCTTTCAATTAGTAATAAATAATCAATTATATAAGCCTGAATAAGTGTATAAAACACTTATTAGTTAACATCAAATACTCAATTCACTTTTTTTTTCCAAGCCCAAACAAATGACTACTCATGAACTAATTATGGAAAGAGCCACATGAAGAAAACTAATTAATTCGTTTTAACTAATATATTAGCATTATCCTACATTCTTCTCACTTGAAGAAAAGCCGTCCTCTAATTTGGTTGAAGAATAGAAAATTAATCAATTTGGAGAAAAATACTCCAAAATTTGTCGTCACGTTGTGAGAATTCAAACCTAGCTTGGTTGTTTTGCAATCCTCCTAACATTATCGCAAGAATACATGCCACTACCACCATAGGTGGGGCCATTAGCTAAGGGCACTCCAGTACCAAATTTAGTGCAAAAGCAAAATTAAAATACTTGAAACAAGAAGAAAGTTGAAAAACTCGAAAATTTGTAGAAAATTATTTATTGTATTGAATTAACGATTGAAAAGTGTACAAATCTTTTTGTTTATGTAGGCAAAATAATTTTGTAATCTTAACAACATATGAAAACTAAATAATGTTATTAAAAGTAAGAAAAATGTTGGGTTTACATGCATAATATTTTATTTTGTGAATGTGCGGTTGAAAATGAGTATGTAGAAAAAAGAGTTTTCAAATGATGATTATCAAACAGGAGCTTAAGAATGTAAGATTAGTGTTTTGTTTTGATATAAACACAAATATCTTATAAAATGATGTTCTGTTAGATTATTACAACTACCAAAAGATTGATTTTTTTTTTTCCCCCAATTAACATGGTTCTTTAATTACAATGCACATGCATTTTTCCAAGAATGTTTTGTTATGGTTTTACTTGCAGCCATAATTTATTGGGCTTGTTTCAATTAGTTTTAGCTCCAAACCCGACATATGGTTGTTAAAGATGATTCTTTAGTTTAAATAGTCTAATATTTCTTGTGAATGTGATATCAACATGGTAGAAGCATGAAATCCAATGCATCATGATATAGTGCTAATGTATCAAGTTATAATCCAGACAATGCCATATGAAGGTTTTTTATGGTATGTGCTAGTTGCATGGAAGAAATTGAGTGTTTCCATGAAAACACCGTCGCTTGCTGTCGTTGGTAATTGTCTGTGATGCAACTCTTCCCCTCAAGTACTTGGTACATGGAGGGCCGCTTGGAATAGAAACCGTTAACTTGACAGGTCCTAAGATAAGCAGTCTTTCCCGAGTAAATAAGCTATTTTTGTACTTTGTCTCCTCCTTCCTCGTACTTTTCTAAGGGAATGAACTGGAGAATTCTGAGCTTGATACCACAGAATGTTGCAGAATGAACTGCAAACGTATGGATGCTTATAAAACTGGTAATCTACGGAAAAGGACATGGTACTGCCATATGTTTAATGAACTATAAATGTCAAAACTAAAATGTTCACAAAAAGAGCGCTCTAGCGAGCCAAACGCTGTAAAACAATGTACGAGTACACACCAGATCTTGACATAATTTTATGGGTTTCAGCTAGTTAGGTTCTTGTAGTCTTGGCCAATCTCATGAAATCTTGTATTTAACCCTTTTCAAGAATCTTGTGGAATTTAAAAAAAACACGAACTCTTAAGGCTTACATGAAACAGCTTTAATGCTCACGATGAATGAGATTATTTTTGTAATTTCATTTTAAGTGCAGGTATGCATATGAGACTGGTGATGATGAGGAAGAGGGTATATCCTTGACTGGAACAGGAGTAATACTAGCTGGAGATTTGGCATCCAAAGTGGAACGAAAGGATAGGAAGGCGTCAATTGCGGCAGATCATGTGTTTGGCCTCAGTGAAGATCTCGAGGAGGACAAGAGAGAATGACATCTCTTTGATCGTGTATTTCTCCTAAAACTTGCAGCTTCACATGCACATACACAAGTTTTCAATGATCCTTCCTTACCCTCATTATTCTATATTTTTATTTTTGCACTAACTGAGAATGGATTCAATAGAATGCTGAAGCACAAATTAGTGACCTTAGCTGTGAACTGACATCTACCGTATATTACCAGATCACACCTATTTTGTAGGTAACTGAAGTTCGGTTGCTACAATGTCAAAAGTTTAGTTTAGATGACGAGAGTCATATCATGCTACTACGAGCTGTGGATAGGTTGGATTGGCTGGAGAGCTCCAATATCAACTCATTCTCTGAAGGATAATGACTTTGGGTATACCTTTGATTAGGGAACTTCCGAGCTGGTGTGATCTTAAAAGAAACTCGTGTACGTCTGGAGAATTTATAGGACACATTTGTGCACCATATGTTATCATCCTAGACGATGTTTCAGGGATCACTTTGTAACGTCTTGAATTCTAGCAATCCGTTGCTGAAATAAGTGCCTTAACAATAACCTTCCAATTAAATAATTTAGGAAAATGTCAGAGTTTACATATTCGATAAATAATGGAAGAACTTAAAATTTTGTCAATATAAACTTAAAAAAATCAGGAAAAATGATTTGAGAAAGGCTCTGAGAAAAGCAAGCTGGTGTATGAAATTTTTACGAAGAGCACAAAATTTATAGACGTGCAATATAACAAAAATTGGAATCAGTATATGATTTCAATTTTAGATAATGGATAGCTCATAGAAAGTAGTTTTCAATTCGAATCGTTGGAAGTTTGAATTTTTAAGGTAAGGGCAGAATGTTGAAAAATTCCATATTGAAGTTCATACAATTTCTGAAAAAAAGTGCTCAATTATTTTGAATCAAACAATGCCAGAAGATAACATGTCCCAAAACTCGAAAAATGGTAAAGGAATATTAAAAAGAGAATTTCAGCTCTAGAAAGTAAAGTAACGCGTCTAGCAAATAAAATATAACTTACGAAAATACTAATATTACCAATATTTAAGGTACTTTCTAAAAAGATTCCATGGTCTGGCACACAAATCCATCCAACAAGTTAATTATCACTTGAAATTTGTTAAGAAGAAGAGATGAGTACAACAAATTGTATGCTTGTTACTCCATTATCAATTCAAATATGCATTTATATATAAAATTCTCGTCAACATAAAGTAACAATTAAAAATGAAAATTCAAGCAAGCATTTCAAAATAAAGTGAAGACTAAACTATGACCCCGAAGGTATAAGCCTATAATTGTCTCATGACTTCTCCCGAAAAAGCATTCACAAAGCGCCTAACCTTGATCTTTGAAGAACTGTTTCTCGCATTATAGAATAATATCTTTATTGATCCTGATGATTCTTTGATTATCTCGAAAGTTGTATGTTGAATTCGAAGTTTGATTGAAAGCGCCTAGAAAACACTCGGAAACTGATTTTTTTTTTTTTTTTTGCAAGCTCAAAGTCAAACGTGTGTGTGTGTGTGTATAAATATGGCATGTTTCTATTGTAATTTTGTCATTGTTAAAAATGTTGGTTTGTCACATTCTTGTTTGGAAATATATTTCTCACCATTTGCAGTTTAATCCTTGAACGTTACACTTTCAGCATTTAGGGCCAAATTTCAGGTTTAAGCTCATAAAACTCACATTCTCACGAGACATGGTCGCAATAAACTAAAGATTTAAATTATGATTATTAAACTTATCTATAACTCACTTCAGTATTTAAACTTGTTTGCTATAATACATGACGCGAACCCAGGAGCGGGATCAGCGTGGAAATCGCGAAATTAGTCTGAAATGTTGGGGAAGCTCAAATTCAGGTTCTAAACGATAGAATCCTGATCTGAGCTTCACGAACCAAGAACCTAAGGTATATTAAACCTTAGACCCGTCGATGTGCAGAAACAAGAACCGTGATTTACGAACGCCACAAAGGGTGCCTAATCCTTTAATAAATTCTAAAGGTTGAACGCTACAAATATTAAATTAATATTTGATAAGTTCTAATGTTCATTTAAGAACAAGAAGAGAGAAAAATCTTATTAATTTATAATCAGAAGTCTTAGTTTTACAATGAAATAAATCTCCTATTTATACTAATACTAGAAACCCTAATAAAACTTAATTAGGTCATAGAGTATTGTCAAAATTGGAAATAAAATAGAATCCTAGACTAATAAGAAAATCTCGTGAAAATAGGAAAATCTCGTCAACTTGTTCTTGGTATGTTTATGTGCGATCGCAAGCTCAAAAGTATCATGCGCTCAAGTTGCCTTGTGCAGAATTTTGTGATGATTCCGAATTGTACTCATTGGCGAAAATTCAACACCCGAGCTAGAAGTTGTGCCCATTTTAATACACGCTACTCGTTTTCTTTCCAAATATCTTCCAAACCTTGAATCCAACTCGTTTTGGCTCCCGAACCCTTCACGAAACTTGAATCTTGGCTTGTCAATTTCACCTATCTGAACTCCATTACTTAAACCCTTGACTTGTGTGGCCCGACCAAGTGATTGTTTGCCCCGAATCATATCATCTCATCTCTCTCTTCGAAAGGATTCGACATCGAATCCGAAGCTGCATCAAACGAAACAACATTAACAACGTCGAAAATGTTAAATATTACAGACTTACCAAGTAGAAGTAAACTATAGCTTTCATTCTCGATTATAGGAACTGAATGGCATGTTCCGTCTCCTCTAAGATGTAATTTTGACCTCCTCTGAGTTCGTAGCCGCCTCGTACGTATCATCATTTGTATCTCACAACATCCAACACTAACACCAACGGATGAAAACATTAAATTGACCCAGACTAGTGAATTAGAACCACTTGTTAAATTGAAATGCGGAATGAGATTAGTAGATATTAAATTTACTCCTAATACACTACACAAATCCATCCTAAGACATGTAAGATTATCGTGATTAAAGTAAAGGCATTCATGCACCCAATCACCCATATTACACCCAAACTGCCTATCATATTCAAGTAGCTCTGTGTGACATGCTAGAATGTAATGATGTAGCAAGTGTACGTCATAAACAAGTAAGAATTTTTCCATATATGTAAATTCATAGCCTATCCTAGGTGTAGGGGTTTGATACATTACCATGGCGTGATTGCATTTACCTTCCTTGTTACTCATCCATTCATTTTCCTTAAGTTCCTACAAAAGCGAATTATCGAAATTGGGGAGGGGATTGTTAACTCTCACTAAAACCTTTTCACACTCGACTTTTCTCGCATACAAGCTCACTTTGAAATTTTCTATCCTCTATGATTTTCCCTCTCTTTTCTCTCATGTGGCTCTACTTTTTTTTCTTCTCTCTCAACCACCATACTTCCTTCTCTCTTGCTCTCATTTTTTCACTCCTTATTTTTATTCTCTCGCTCACTCTTTAATTTCAGTTAGCCCTTTTGGACCCGTTGTGGTGTCAATGGCACACGAGTAATTGTTTTTTCACCTATCACAAGGTTGTACCGATTTGTAAACCCTTCATGTTTCACTCTTCTATCATACTGTCATTGGCTTACTTAACAAGAGATGTCCCGCATGCAGTGGAACCACATCACACAACCCTTCATCACTATATTGCCCAATACTGAAATTCACTAAGGCCCTCTTGGTAACCCGTATCTTTCCATAATTATTCAGCCACTCCCATTTGTATAGTTGTGGATGCCTCATAAAAGGTAACCCCAACTCTTCTACAAAGGTCGCGCTAGCCACATTCGTACAACTCCCTCCGTCTATAATTAAACTGCAAACCTTATTGTTAACGTGACACCTGGTATGAAATAAACTCTCATGTTGCTGCTCCTCATCATCCATCTTCATTTGTATAGTAAGATCACACATCATTACTAAGGACTCTACAACCGGATACTCCACACAAGTTACCCTTAACATCTCCCAACTCAGGCATGTTGTCACTCCCACTTCCGTCATTCGACTCAATCTCTCCATTTTCCTGAAGAATCATCACTCGTCGGTTTGGACATTGTGAAGCGATATACCCCGAACAGACACTTGAAGCATTTATTATCCCTCAACCTACTTGCTTGATTTTCGATGCTTGGTTTAATCTTATTCACCTCTTTCTTAACCTTAGGTATTTCAACCTTTCTCCTGGTCTCCACCCGATCATTCTTATCACCACCACTCCATTTGGGCTCCGTAGTAAACCTAGCTATTCCCTTTCATCTGAGTTGCCTCTCCGCCTTCAGAGCCACATGCACCAAGTTCTCCAACTCCACATAGTGTTTCAACTCTACTATGATAGCAATATCCATATTCAACCCATTCAGAAACCTAGCCATGGTGGCCTTCCGATCATCCTCTACCTTCGCTCTAATCATGGCCACCTCCATCTCCTTACAGTAATCCTCCATACTCCTAGACCCCTGAGAAAGTGTTTGTAATTTATGATGAAGATCCCAATAATAATGTCCAGGTACAAACTGTTTTCTAATGCAAGCCTTCAACTCTCCCCACGTCTCAATTGGCCTATCCAAATTCCTCATACGCTAGTCACCAACTAATCTCACCAAATTATAGCATAATCAGTGAATTCCAATACCGCTAACTTCAATTTCTTCTCTTTCGAGTAATTATGGATATCAAACACCAATCCCACATTCTTTTCCCATTCTAAGTAATTTTCAGGGCACTCCAACCTTGAAAAGCTGGAATGTTCAGTTTGATGTTTCCCAAATTTCCATCAACCCCTCGATCAAACCTACCTCCTATATTCCCTATTTGCCCTATATCAGTTTCCAAATAATAATCATCACTTCCTACACCCATCGCCTCATATTCCTCATCAAATTCAGCCATAAGATTTCGTCATCGCCTATTTCCTTATTCCCACGAGGAACCCTTTGGGATGTTCATGACTACTGACTCCCAATCAAAGTTTCATACCTAGCTATATCACTACTAATACGCTCAACCGCTAAACCCAGTTGATCAAACCTACTATGTATAGCCTGCATACTATCCATAAACTCCGCATAAAACTCATTGGGTACCTCTTCCTCCTCGCCTTTGCTCATATTTCCCGTTGCCATTAAGTAAACAACAAAAATTTAAATGAAAAGAAATAATAAAAAGAACGAAACAATTTACCTCACGTGTTTGCACTTGTGTATCACTCAAGATTGACTTTTACCCGATAATGAGCTCACCACTCTGCCTTTTACTGCTCATCCTCATTTCTCAATGGCTCGAGAAATAATCGATCTCAATCAAATAGGACTCAATTTCGCAACGAATACCACCACGAGTACAAGTCTCGAATAATCAACAAAATTTTTGGCACGGACTGAGGTAATGGATACAAATGCAAGAAAAGAAAACAAAATGACTCGAATTATATAATTTTGTTTTGCGTTGTCTCTAGACATTCATGAAGCATAGAGGTTTTTTTTCACTTGAACAGTAACTTTTTTTCTTCATCGAAGATAAAATGTCAAACAAGGATTCAACAAAAGATCTAAGAGACAACCTGATGTCGTTCAAGTCATCTTTCAACCCATTCTGACTTCGAATGACCTTATCAAGCTTCAAAAAACTGTTTAAATGACGCATTTTGTCATTCATGTCAGCCAATTCTGACTTCATTAACAAATGCTCCTCTTTCATTCCTTTGTTATCCACTTGAAGCTTGGTTATTTTCTCATCTATCAACTGCTTCAATTGACCACATTCCTGAAAAAAATTGTAGTTAGTAGAATTATGATCGTATAATGGCTTCTATGTCTTATAAAAATTAAATTACTTATACTGACACATGAATAATCAGGATGATAAGTAGGATGAGGCTGAGCAGGAGAGCTAGAGCTAACAGCTCCCGTTTGTTTTTTAGGTGGTGGATTAATAAAATCATCATCCGAATCTCGTACATGTACCTTTAACACCGGGGTAGTAGACTCACTTTTGCCTACTGGAGTTTTAGAGATTGTATTGTTCTGATTTGGTTGTCTAGGTTTCGAGTACTATACATATGTCGATTATACGCAAGGTACAGAACAACAAAATTAATTTACACAATGATACAAATTAGGTCACAATAAGTCACAAGTAACATATTTCAGGTCACATGTCATAATATATCTGAAATTCATATTCAAAACCTGTCATATATGGCATCATGAGCTCTACTTCAAATGGATCAATGTCATTTATCACAACCTTTTTAACATAATAAGGAAAAAAGTTTAGCATATGTCATATTAAATATGTATAGTTAATCAAATGAGTACATAACAATTCAAACAGATTTAAGAACTTACATTCTCACTTCCAAATACTTTGCCATCCAACATTGCCCTTGAAGGATGTTTATGCGCATTCCAATTCATAATTCATGGATGTTTCTTACAAATTCTTGTGGTTACATTTCTCTCAAATGCAAGTATGCACTCGTACAACCACACCTGGAAAGCCACTAAAAATCCCATCAATGTGTAGTGACTTGTTTGTTTTGATAATACCTTCCTTAATGAAGGCAATGTGGTCTCAAACAAATATCTGCCCTAAAGGAACATTCCAAGCATAGCAAAATCGTCGGCAAGTGCAAAAATGTATTGATCCATGACCTTCGCGAAGGGTGTAGCAAATATACGACGTGATAATATAAACAATCCCAATCTTAACCACGTCAAGGTCGGTGCATCATCCAGTGAAAGAAATACACTTTTGACATCTTCACTTATGACAACTTTTAAATCCCTGAAATAAGTATCCTTCACTACAGACAGTTTATCATCCAACATCGGTCGATCATCTACCCCATCATATCACAATCGAGTGACCAAACAAAATTCAGCAATAGAGAACCGAATATATTTCCCATTTAAGTTGAGCCACATCTCATGCTTGTTGGGTTGTTTCACCTCCCGTAGTAAAATATAGTGAATCAACTGTGGCTGTACTAATATCTCCCTATAATGCATGTAGTAAGAAAAACAGGTGTTCTCCAGAATGGTCTTCTGAGCAGCAGTGAATTTCATCACAAAGTGTGTGATGACACTCTGTATAGGTGTTATAATTATCTTCCCAGGGAACCAATCCCTTGGTTTTATTAAATAACTCCATTCCTGCTTAGAATAGGTCACAAAATCATATTTTCGTCACAAAATATACAAATTAGGTCACAAATTAGTAAAAAAAATATAAAAAAACTCACAAATCAGTTCACAAAATTAGATTAAACATATTCAGTTCACTTTAGAAAACATATTCAGTTCACATAAATAATAATCGATCAAACTATACACCAAATAAGTCACAAACACTTCAAATTACAAAATACTCAGAATAGGTCACAAAATCAGATTTCGGTTACAAAATACCCAAATCAAGTCACAAATTCGTAAAGAAAATACCAAAAAACTCACAAATTAGTTCACAAAATCAGGTTTCACATTCTTAAGGGATTTCCCGTCAGATGTCGACATTTTAATCATCTTCGCTGAAGAAGAACCTCCGACATATTTTTTCTTCTTACCTTTATCAATCTCCTTCATATTCACATCAACACTACAAGTTCTAACCATTTCAACCACCACAATGCTTGAAACTAAAATGTAATGGATATTGCAGTTGAATCTCCCATGATAATGCCGATGATTGTGAGTTGTGGAGTTGAAAATTGGAGAAACTGTGAAAAATGTGAGTTCTGCTGTAGAGAAAAAGAGAGACGCACGTGGTAGTGTGGGTTTCGTGTTGGACAGAGTGAGGAAGAGTGATTTTGTGAGAGAGAGATAGAGAGACGTGGGTTTGAATGATTGTAAGTGGATGGTGCAGATTAATTGAGCTAGTGATTTTAGTTGATACAATAAATTTATTTTTATTAATTTAAAAAAAAAGGTAATTACCACCTGATTTCTGAAAATTAAAATTCATCCCCTTATTTTTGAAATGTAAACTTGAAAACTAGGTTTTAGATAATTTTACCTATTTTAAATTATCTTTTATGATAAGCGTATACATAAAGAAATAAAAAATACTAATGGATTGGGTCGATTTAAATAATTATTTCAGTTAAATTTATCAAATTAAAGTCTAATAAAGCCCATCCCACTTTTTCAAAATTCATAATTACTCAATTATTCATTTTAATTAAAGATGATTGAGTGGTTATCAAATTGATTACAATTTCTCCCATAAATAAGACCAAATGTCCATAAAATTTGATAAGGGAAAGTGTAGAAGAAAGTCACGAAGTGCTAAAGAAATTATAAAGCTAGAGGAAGAGAAGATCAACAAATATTCAGATCATTAATCAAAGGATCTTGTAGTTCTGTAGTTACAAGAAGATCAACATCCAATTGTGTTTCTTAAAAAAAATTGTAACGATTTCTTTATTTTAATACACGGAATTTTTCATACAAATTTCTTGACACACTCGGTGGGACCTTCTTGTCTCTCATCTTTTGATCTCAAAATCACTACATCAACGATAGCAAGCCAAAAGGCGAAGGAAACTATCAACCGTCTTGAAGAAAGACTTTCCGAACTATTCCATGTGACCAGGCCCAAATAAAGATTAGGAAAATTCTACAATCTCACCACTGAGGAAGTTTTCCAGCAAAGGCAAAATGAAAATTCCTTTGAAGAAGCCGAGCTCTCATTCGACAAAAGGACTAAGAGTTTGGTGAAAAGCTCTAATTTTGATTCCATCTCCGATGGCAGATCTGTGCTACAAAGGTGGGAAGACTATATTTTATCTAAAGAATCATTCGTACCAGTGATGGTCACCGAAGCGACATTGGGCTCTGATGATCGAATCCAACAAATGGCTATAGCCATTGAAAAGTTAAGAATGTCACTAGATGAAAAAGATACACATATTCCCGAACTCATGCACATGTTGAAGTACAAAATTCGTTGGTTGAAGACAATCAAGAAAATGTAGGATCTTCCAAAGCTAAAGATCCAGAAACCTAAGAACACCAATAGAAGCAAGATATGCACGATAGAACGGTGTTTCAAAATGTGTTGCTTGACACTACTCAACTCTATGTTGGCTCTCTATCATCCAACAACTTCAACATTTGATTGTGGATACCATTCATGCCTAGTTTTGTAGTTCATCACAATCTTCATTTGTTTATGCCAAGCCCTATAGTCGTTGAACGAAATGAAGACGACACATGGTCACCAACCTCTGAAATTCAAGTATTTTGATGGGAAGGGCAACCCAAAGCAACATATTGCTCATTTAATCGAAATGTGTAATAACACAAGCACTTACAATAATACCATGTTGAAGCAGTTCGTACGATCCCTCAAAGGTATGGCATTTGAATGGTATACAGACTTACCTGCTAAGTCAATTTATATTTGGGATCAACTAGAGCGAGAATTCCCAACACCTTCTACAACACCAGGCGAACAGTTAGCCAAAGAGCAAGGAAGAGCCCATTGTAGAGTACATCGAACGTTGGATCAACCTCGTGCTTAATTGCAAAAAATGAATCAACAAAGTATCTTCCATTACCATATGTGTACAAGGTATGCATTGGGGATTACTCTATAATCTCCAAACGAATTTGCCTCACTCATTTGAAGAGTTGGCAACACGTGCTCACTACCTGAGCTCCAAATTACAAAGCATGGAAGTTACCTGCTAGTGATCCACATATAAGAAAGATCATAAGAAAAAAATAAAGAAAGATGTCTAGAAAAGTTAATCTAAAGAAGCTATGACAATCTCTACTATCCCTACAAAGATAGCCTTCCAAATGTCGAGCTAAAATCAGAAACTGAAGCTCGAGTTCAGACCCAACAAATGACAAGTCCAAAGTAGAGGTCATGTGACTTTAAAAAAACTTGAAGAGAAGGAGTATCCATTCTCAGATTTAGAAATTTCTAGAATTATAGATCAACTATTTAAACAAAAGATAATCGAGCTTTCAGTACCAAAACGACCGAAGGAAATGGTAAAACTAATCTTCCTAAATATTGTAAATCTCATAATATCATCAATCACCTAGTGGAGAAGTGTTTTGTCCTGAAAGATCTTATGTAAGTTTGGATAAAGAAAATAAGATTAAACTTGAAACTAGAAAAGATCTAACAGTTGCCTGCTCGATGGTTTCATTTGGATCATTTGATCCAAGTCTCATAGCAAAGAGGAAGAATGCATATGCTAGTAAGCCCTCAATTAAGGAGTTTTGGACCTCAATTTCAAGAAGGATCCATCCCATTGGAGTTTAAGGTAGACGGAGAAGTCACCATCAATTACGTCTATCCAAGGATGGGTAGACTACATGCACCCAATCGTCAAACCTTTTACGAAATAAAGACATATGATTTGGACGTTTGGGATTCCGATTCAGAGTCCGAAGATGAGATTGGTGATGGTTGATCCATCTTCATAAGAAAGAAGAAGAAATACCGAATGTTAGACAAAACATATAAAATATCACTTTCTACGTCTCTTGCAGGACAAAAATTGAGGGCACTGAGTACGAAAGTTTAACCCAATAAAGAAGTAACACAAGTAGAAAACTAGGGTATTGGACTCTTGTGAAAATATGTCATCGAAAGGCTCTACAATTTCCAAGTACCAGTGTTTATGATGAGAAAACGAGACTAAGAATGAGGCCAAGAAACAACCAAAAGAGAAAGTCTAAAGTCAAATCAAGGGTATCTACTAAATCAAAAGAAGTATAAACTGGTTCTTGTGCTCCTTCTCGACTACCAACACTTGATGATTATTTTTCCAAGGATCTCTTTGACAAGAAATGTTTTATCTCCAGTGTTATCGATATAAAGGAGGAACGTGAGGCAAGGAATGTATCGAGAAAAAGTTCGAAGCAGAAGAAAACTATTTCACGACTTAACAATATTCCTTCAATACGAGTTCAGCAAAGACTATCAGTCTTCCTTTTGATGATCGAATGGCTTTAATTGTGGCATTGGTAGATCAGGAAGTATATGAAGGCAAAGTTTTAGAACATACTAGATTCACAACCTGACAAGACTCTATGGTCGCCATCTTATTTGACGATGAAGATTTATAACTGGGTTTTTATTTACATAATAGACCAATGTATATTAATGATTATATTCGAGAATGCGGGATAAATCGCATAATGATCAATTGTGGATCTACCGTAAACATTATGCCAGTCAAGACAATGAAGAATATTGGAATTAATGTTGGTGATTTATCCAGAAACAAGATCATGATTCAATGATTCAACCAAAAAGATCAAGAAGCCATTGGCATGATTCTTCTAAAGCTAGAAATAATTTCTTCGGCCCTCTTCCATGTCATTGATTCTAAAACATCCTATAAGTTACTCCTTAGATGTGTTTAGCTGAATGAAACTAGAGTGGTACCTTTGACTTGGCACCAATGCCTCAAATATAGTTAAGACGAAGAAGTCAAATGTTTGGTTGCTAAGTCCAAACCATTCTTCGAAGAAGAATCTCATTTTGCTGATGCCAAACTTTATATGGAAGATGAAGAATATAATTCTACAGGATTGTCCATATTCGAATTCAAAATTAGAAAAAGTTTCAAGCAATGATGATATATCTGTTATTGTTCTACCTTATCAACTTATTAAAGTTAAATCAAAATTTGCATTTGAAGAATTCTCTAAAGGTAAAAAAACCTCAAATAGAACCAACAATGTTATGGTATTGATAAAAAAAGTTAACTCTTCCAATACCTAGTATTCCAACATTGTTTCTACCCAATCAACTCATGGTAGCCTCAGGAGAATGTAAATCTACATTGGAAGCTTCGACATCTATCCCAAACATATCAAAGCTCTATATTTATAGCTCGTTCAAACAAGACATATCGAGTACTAAAGGAGCCGATGAGCCAAAATTGACTTTTAAATGATGTTACAATCCTCAAGTCAAAAAGTAATATGAGAATGATGGATTTGGGAAAGGAGAGGTAAATTGGGTGATCTTGATGTTGTCCTTTTGAGTGGACTATCACTTCTGATTCTGATGGATCCCTTATGTCGCAACCTAGGTTTGGTTTGAGATATAATCTGAATCCACCAAGAAAGATTAAAGTCAAGAATCTTTTGATCTCAAACCTAATTATGATTCAAATATATGAAGTTACAGAAAAGAAATCAGAACAATCGAGACCTTCGGTATTTGATCGAATTGAAGATGAGAAGGCCATAGTTTTGGTGTTTAAAAGTTTAAAAGAAGAACCTTCCAAGGTAGTTATCATAAAAAGGTAAAGCTTTTGTCTTCCAAAGGTTAAGTGAAGATCCTTTTTCATTTACTCAAATTGATAAGAATGCACAAGCTTTTCAGAAGTCATTTTAAAGACAATTTGCATTCTCTTAACTTGGAATTAAAAATTCTAATCTAAGTCCAAAGCCTCTACAATCAAGAAGAAGACGAAAAAATCAAAGAGGTTACTCATACCTAAAGAACGATGAAAATAAAGAAGAAGTCTATGTTAATCACATCACTTTTGAAATAGTTTCCAACTCAGAATCTGAGTCGAAAACTCTGCCACAACAGATGAACATGAACTAGCTCCACCTACATTTGAAGAAGGGAGACAAGCTACTATGGATGACTTGAAAGTGCTCTTCTCAATAAATAAAAAATCAAAGTACATCCATTTGCTTTAGGAATATAAATATGTATTTGCATGGTCTTACAAGGAAATGCCTAGGTTAGATCCTAAGATTGCAGTACAACACCTTGCAGTAACACATAGTGTTCGTCCGATTAAGCAACCACAAAGAAGATTTCGACCAGAACTGATTTCTCAAATTGAAGTGGAAGTTAAGAAACTTATTGAAGCAGGATTCATGCGTAAAGTCAAGTGCCCAACATGGATAGTGAAAATTGTTCCTGTCAGGAAAAAGAATTGACAACTACGAGTCACAAAAAATATGATTTTCCACTTCCAATAACAAATTTGATGGTGGAAACAACTACTAGTTATGAAGTTTTATCTTTCATGGATGGGTCTTTCGGATACCACCAAATATGATGAATCCAAAAGATAAGGAGTTTACAACATTTTGTATTCCTAAGGCATATATTGTTATAAAGTTATGCCTTTTGAATTAAAATATATAGGGACAACCTACCAGGGAGCATTGTAAAAAATCTTCGATAAGATGCTACATAAGAATGTAGAATGCTATGTAGATGATCTTGTTGTTAAACTAAAGAAACGTGATGATTATCTACAAGACTTACGAGATTTTTTCGACGACATCAACTGAATATGAATTCGCTAAAGTATGCACTTGGTGTTATCTCTGAAAATCTCTTGGCTTCATTATTTGACATCGGGGCATTAAAATAGATCAATAAAAAATTGACGTCATAATTAACATGCCAGAGCTAAGAAATGTGCATGATTTGAAGAGTTTTCAAGAAAAGCTTGCCTACATTTATCTCCAACCTTGCCGAACGTTGTCATCTATTCAACAAATTGGTAAAAAAAAAATGTACCATTTGAGTGTGATGATGCATGTTGAAATACTTTTCAAAGTATTAAACAATATTTGTCTCATTTGCCAGTACTCGCAACTCTAACTCTAGAGAAGCCACTGACTCTCTATGTTGCAGTGTAAGAATATTCTTTAAGAGTACTTCTTGTCCAAGTTGATGATAAAGGAAAAGAGAATGCACTTTATTACTTGAGCCGGACCATGGTAGGTGCTAAAATGAATTCTCCACCTATTGAAAAATATGTTGATCTTTGCGGCTAAAAAATTAAGATATTATATGCTATCATACACAATCAATCCTGTTTCGAAGATTGATCCATTGAAATATATAATGTCTAGGCTGATTCTTTCCAGAAGGATTGGAAAATGAGCACTACTGTTGTCCGAGTTTTCGAAATGAAATTCATTTCACAGAAGGCCATTAAAGGAAAAGTTTTAGCAGATTTCCTTGTTGACCATCCAATTCTGACGGAATGGGAACTTCGGGAAGACCTTCCAAATGAAGTTTTGTTTACTGAAATTATACCATCATGGAGGCTATATTTCGACGGGGCATCTCAAAGTTATGGTGTCGGAGCAGAAGTAGTATTTGTTACTCCTCATGATCTTATTATGCCCTATTATTTTACCTTAACTGAGAAATGTTCAAACAAGTGGCATAATATCAAGCCCTTATCCTTAGCTTGAAGACAACATTAGATATGGATATCCATCAATTGAAAATATTTGGATATTCTAAGTTGATAATCAACCAACTTTTAGCTAAGTATGAAGTTCGTAAGTTAGACTTGAAGCATCAATACTTAAGAAACAATTTGATTCGGTAAAAATCAAATTTGTGCCTAGAAGTGAAAGCGAAGAAGCTAATGCCTTAGCTAATTTGGTTGTTGTTTTAGCTAGGTCGGAGGAAGACTTTTCCCACCCAATATCAATTGCTCAAAGATGGGTTCTTCCATCATTGTTGCCCAGTAATCTGGAAGAGAACAATAGTGTCGAAGTAATCGATGATGAGGAAAGCAAGATTGGAGATAGTTAATAATTGATTTCCTTCAACATCAAAAGTTATTAGATAATTCGAGACAAAAAAATGAAATCAAGAGGCGTGCATCTTGCTTCATCTTTTATAAGGGAACACTTTATTGACGATCATTCGATTGAGTTTTCCTTCGGTACTTAAGTAATAATGAAGCAACACATGTCATGGAAGAAGTCCACTTTGGAATCTATTGTGCTTATCAATCTGGACCTAAACTCCATTTTAGAATAAAGAGGATATGATACTATTGGCCAACTATGGTAGAAAATCCATGGATTATGCGAAAAAATGTGAAACTTTCCAAATCTACAAAAATTTCATCCACAAACCTTCGAAATCATTACATCCAACAGTAGCTTCTTGGTCATTTGATACATGGGGTCTTGATGTAATTGGCCTATAACTCCAAAGTCTTCATGTGTGCATTTATACATCCTCACCGAGATCAACTACTTCTCTAAGTGAAGTCATACCATTGAAAGAAGTAAAGAATGAAAATATTGCGAATTTAATTTGTATCCTGATCATTTATCGATATGTGGTCTGATGACACATCATCACTGATAATGGAAAACTCTTCTGCAATAGCCACATAAAAAATTTATATTCAAAGTTTGGATTCAAACAAGATAACTCGTCCATATACAATGAGGCAACTAATGGGTCGGTAGAGGCATTCAACAAAACACTTTATAGTCTGCTAAAACGTTATATTGGGTCAAAAAGAGATTGGCATGAAATAATCGGTGAAGTCTTATGGGCTTATTGAATTACTTATCAGACTCCAACACAAGCCATTTATTACGCCTTAGTGTGCTGAGTGGAAGCTATACTTTCTTTAGAGTGTCAAATCCCATCACTTCAAATTACAATCTAAGAAGGTTTAACAACAAAAGAAAATGCTATTTTTCGATTGGAAAAACTAGAAGTTTTGGATGAAAAAGATTAGAAGCTCAAATGCACCAGGATGCTACCAAGCTCGGATGGTAAAGTCCTTCAACAAAAATATGCAACCAAAATCATTTCAAGTTGGAGATCTGGTACTTTCCGGACTCAAGCCAATCATAATCATGAGAAAAATAGGGGGCAATTTCCAACCTAAATGGGATGGTCCATTTCTTGTTACATATGCATTCACTAATAGAGCATACAAGATCGTCGACAAAGATGGACTGCAAATCGGACCTATCAATGAAAAAAATCCTAAAACGGTTTTTATGCTTGAAGTTCTTTATTTTAAAAAAAATTCATTGTAATGAAATGTAGTACTTCTGGCCCACAAAAGGACAAACTGTTCTTATAATGAACTACGTTCAACTTAATCCTTTTTGAGTACCTACGTAGATTGAATAAATTATAAATCCAAGTTTAGTCACAACCAATCAAACCATTCAATTTGTTTATCATTTTCTCTAGTCTGTGATTCTTCTGAAGATCACATAATAAAAAAATGAAGGATTATTTAAAAAGAAAAAAAGACGAGAAAACAAAGAACATACTGCATTTTGTGTTCTAGAGGACATGTTTAAAAATTCATTATCTGATGGTGTATTTTGAATATTGATATTAAAGTTAGAAGTTTTGAGATTACCTTTTGAAGAACTTGGAATAGCTTGAAGCAGCCTTGGTTTTACCGATCACTTCATTTTATATATTCGGGAAATAGGAGCTCAAAATTGAAATTTGTTACATGAAATCAAATACAAATAGTATATTAAAGTTTTATTTTTATTTTAAAAAATCATACCTAATATCTAGAACTTTCATCTTCTAGACTTAGAGTTTTTCCAGGGAGGTGGGATGGTTGATCTCAAAGACTATTGTGGTCTGGAATCAAACTTGTTTCAGGTATCTTATAAGCAGACTCAGAAGTGGAAGCAAAATTTGTTGAGGGAACTATAATTTTAATTTTCTTAATACCTCTTTCATTTCGAAGGTTTGGTAATCTCTTTCGAGAAGTCCTTTAAGAATGATATTTGAAGGGTTTGACCTTTTAGCTACAACCTTTTTCATTTGCCTCAAAGCCAGATCAAGAACAAAGTCAAGACATTCACTTGAAGATAAAACTTGCACTTAAACCTTGGTCAGGATTGGCAATACTTGGTTATTCCTCTAACCTTTGTATTCTGCATCAATATTTTGATGTGTGTTCTTCATATACTTTGGAATATGAAATATAGATCCACTTATCATCTGAGTAAAAGACAACCAAATGCGATACATGTCACCTACAATGGAGCAATATCCAACATTCTTGGTGAACCAAAATATTTTGCCTAAAAGCCATGTTGTCTCGCAAATTTGTAAGTATAGCTGGTCATCCACTCATACATCAAGACGAGAAGATGAGGGAAATGGATTCCAACAAAAGTCATTAACACATCCATCATTCTATGGATATGGTCTTGACAATCAACTACATTTTTCTCCCAAGATTAGAAAGCATTTAAAGCACTAGCATATTTTTGGATTACAACTCTTGTCCACATGAGCATAAATATCTCGGACAAAATAAGTTGCAGCCCAAGCATAAAGAAAGTACTCAGGAAATGAATGTAAAATCTAGCCAATGTCCGGCTTGACTGGTAGTTAGATGTTCGTGAAAATCCTC
The DNA here is from genome assembly GCA_019097785.1 of Fraxinus excelsior. Lineage (NCBI taxonomy): Eukaryota > Viridiplantae > Streptophyta > Magnoliopsida > Lamiales > Oleaceae > Fraxinus > Fraxinus excelsior. The sequence continues at coordinate 29,897,134 of CM032631.1, read as the reverse complement.
TATAAATTCTTGTTAATATAGGAGGAACTAGCTATAAGTGTATCCGCCTGCAATCCTAGAAGATGCTTTAAAAGTTTCAACTCTTATACATTCGTCCCCAAATGGAAGAACGAAAAGACAAAGCCACGATGAGAAATAAGATGTTATTTCTAACTCCTCTTCTTCTTCCGTAGACAAAGATATTGACAAATCACTCCAATGACTTCGATCCATATGAGAAATATCTCTCGACTTATCTACAACCATGGGCCTCCATATTTTCTTTGATGTCCTTTGATGAATCTCTTGAATGGGTTTAGATTCATAGCATTCTTATAATTTTTGTTTTATCGAGGATTCTGGGTACAACCATTATCATGAAACCAAAAATCAATACAATATTCATGACTAATGCAATCAGATTCAATCTCATTGGCAATCAATGCGAAAACATTAAAGAGGTACATACATGACTTGTGAAGATAATTTGTCAACTTTAAAAGGCTTGGAATTATTTCTTCATAATAATGACCTATGATTGAAAGTCCACTTAACTCACGGATGTCCCAAAGAGAAATGCCAATTTCACCCCCAATGCAATCACAAAGGTGTTGGTTTCTGGACACCAAACCTCACAAAGAGTTCTGTAAATAGAGTTTGGACGCTGATAATCTTTTGTAGCAGAATTGAATGCATAAACTAACTTGTGAAGATTCTATTTGAAAAGGAGTAAGTGGTCAATTCTAAGGTGTAAGCGGTCCGATTTTACCGATTTTTGACAAATTTTCAAATCAAACCGTTTAAACCTGTTTGAGAAAAACTCAAACATAAACCAAACCATTTTGAACGGTTTGAAAAAAAACTCAAACTTAAACCTAACGATTTGGTCTGGTTTCGTCGTATATTTGTTTGTATGTCTACCTTTATGACATTAATTTATTGAATTCAATATATATTTATATCTTACTAGCAATAAATCTAAAACGAGTTAAATATATCTACTACAAATTTAAATACCAACTAAATCAAAGTAAAATCACAATAAACTAATATAATTTTTTGTTTGTCATTTTAAACTAAGACGTTAAGATAATGTTACAATACAATCTTCTAAACTAAATATAAAGCCCAAAAAAATACAATGATGTTAAACAAAATCTCGTGATCATCATATCTAAAAAAATAAAATTACTGATTAGACAGGGAGAATAACCAACTATAATAATAAATCAATTGTTTATAATATCTAAACATAACAATTACACAAGCTTACCGTTGTATATTATTACGAATTCAGTTTTTCACATATACTCAAACATCAATTGTTGTCACACATGTTCATAGTCTCTATTGTCAAACAAATGCATTCGTTACATCATCATAGTATTGTATAATGATAGATAAGAGAATCTCTAAAAATATGGTAATAGAAAATATAAACCACCTACCACAACTTTCATTGAATCATCAAATATTTCCACTTCATCTAAATATTGGCACAACACTATAGGTTCATTATTAATTTGCAACCAATTTTTTTCGTATATACAAGCATCAACCATCCTTGCACCTAATAAATTCATAAAGGAATCAAGTATCCGCCCTCCAGTTGAGAATGCAGACTCAGAAGCAACTGTAGAAATTTGAATTCTGAAGAGGAAAATGTTTTTTGATATATTAAGTTAGTCTTGAAATTATTAGATATAAATTAGGATTATTTTAATAATAATATATATGTAATAGAAAATTATAAATTGATAAAAATACACACAAATGGAAAAACTATTGAATTTTAAATATTTGGATGAATTTTCAAAAAAAATCATTATCTTTATTTTTTTATTTTTATATATTTTTTCACCGGCCCGGTTTGATTTTAAACCGTAATTAAAATTCTCAAACCTAAACCAAACCATTTTTGACCGGTTTGGTTTGGTTCAAAATCATTTCGTTAACGGGTCCACGTTGCACCAAATCGATGATTTCTAAATTGCGGTTTCGATTCGATTTTTCGGTTTGACGATTTTTTCTTACAGCCCTACCTTGGGATGCACTCCATGCTTTGGTAATGATGATGCAGAAGAACAAAAAGGAAAGACAACTATTGGAATAGTTGGACTTGGCAATGTCTAAATTCTCATGACATTCACTAATGATGGGCATATGCAACTCCAAAAAAAAGCTCCAAGATGTCAGAAGAAGGATATGTCATTGGCTTATGGATGCTAAATTTAAGTTCACCATGTATGCATCTTTGGCATGGTACTTCACATCAATATCTTTAAAACGAAAGTAACTTTTACCTTGATTTTTAAGTTCAATGATTCACATATATCATAATACAGTTTATTATTAGAGATTGTACCAGTCATTCCTTAAAAAATAAAGAAAATCAGTAAACTATATATATATATATTATTGGGCAATAAATCTTTTAAATTCGTTCATTGTCTAAAATTACGAGTCTCCCAAATATATAAATGATCTCTACACAAAGTGTCTTGGATGGTCGAATGAGTCAATCGTTGGTCATCAACACAAAGTACCTTGGATAGTCGAAAGAGTCGGTCCTTGGTACTCAACACAAAGTGCCTTGAACGGTCGAAGGAACTGGTCTTCGGTTCCCAACAAAAAGTACCTTAGACGATCGAAGGAGCTAGTTCTTGGTTCTCAACATAAAGTATTTTGGACGATCAAAGGAGCTTGTCCTCAGTCCCCAATGCAAAGTATCTTTGACGGTCGAATGAGCTGGTCATTGGTCCTCAACACAAAGTGCCTTAGAAGATCAAAGGAGTCAATCATTGGTCCTCAACACAAAGTGACATAGAGTGTCGAAGGATCCGATCATTAGTTCCCAACACAAAGGCCTTGGTCAAAGGAGCCGGTCATTGGTCCTCTACATAAAATGTTGGACAGTCGAAGGAGTCGGTCATTGGTCCCCAACACAAAGTGTTTTGGACGATCGAAGGAGTCGGTCCTTAGTTCCCAACATAAAGTGCTTTGGACAGTCAAATGAGTCTGTTATTGTTCCCCAAGATAAAGTGCATTGGACGGTCGAGTGAGTTGGTCATTGGTCCTCAACAAAAAGTTTCTTGTACGGTCGGAGGGTAGGTTCTTGATCTTCAACACAAAGGGGCTTGAACTGTCAAAGGAGACGATCCTTAGTCCTAACACAAAGTGCCTTGGATGGTGAAAGGTGGCAGTTCTTGATCCTCAATGTGCATGAAAATGCTTGAAATTTTAGACTATTTATAAGCAAATATTTTCTGAACTCCTAAAATAATTGCAGCACAAAAATTTAATCTCTACATGAAGAAAATCTCAAACCTCAAAATTCTTTACTTGCTTCAAAAGTCTAGGATCAAGTAACGTGCCCCCTCGTCTTTAGACATTCAGATCATTAATCAGAGGATCTTGCAGTTCTACAGTTACAAAAAGATCATCATCTACTTGTATTTCTCAAAAATACAATTTGTAACGAATAAGATTGTTAGATATTTTCAGATTTGTTTAGAAGGAAAATATAGGGATATATTAAATTAAAATTATACTTCATTATATTTGCCTACTACAAATCTAGAAAAATCTTTTATGCTAATCTCTTACCATTTTTATTGCAGATTATTAGGTAAGATTTAATTCCTATCTTTGATAATTATTTACCTATAAATAAAATAATTAGAAATGAATTAAGCTTTGAATGATTCCTTCCATGCTCTTTTAAGTTTGATTCCAAGTCAAAAGAGGAAGATAAAAGGGAGTTCATCTTAATTTCTTTTGATTGTTCTTTGTTATTTTTGTGAAATTGCGAAATGGATAATATTATCAATTAATTAGTGGATTAATTTACCCGTAGCATGGGCCCGTGCACGCTATATTTAGTGTTCAAGTATTGATTAGCTTTTTAATTTTGCACTAAGTAAAAACTACTTGGGCACATTGACAATTTGCTCATTGTAGTCAAAATCGTTAAAAAAAACTGATTATAGGATGTTCCAACTGCTTGTCTAAGTGAAATTAAAGTTTATTTTTTAAATTATCTTAGAATTTACAACATTCTCTCATTCCAGTAATTTTCTTCCACTTATTTCAATTTTTAGAACTTGCTTTTATTCTTCTGTCATAATCATACTCAAGACAATGCAAAGGTTCCTCCAATACTAAGTTTATTTCCTTGTTAGAGATCTTTGTTGGGTGGTGAGAGAAAAGGTAATCATTCAATAATTTACGTTCACGATAAGTAATTTGATAAAAAAAAAAATGGACATAAGTTCCTCTTAGGAAAATTAATTTGTAGCTAATTATCATGTCTTATATTCATTATTACATTACAACATGCTAATTTTTCTTTTTGGGTAACCGCATTTTTTTCCGGGTAAAAGAACGTAAATAATTAGACTAAATTGCTTTTTATATCGAACTATCATTGATGGGACACAACTAAATTATATAAAATTTAACTTTGTATAAATATGATCGTAATTGTTATCATGTCCACGGTGGACACGATAAGAATGTCTACCAGCTAATGTGGTAGGAGGAGAATCATAAGTAAAATTATCTCTAAATGCGTAAGATAAGACTTCTGATTGTGGGTAGGAGAATATTTCTATAAATATGATATATTAGTGTGTTTGGTATTTTAGATTAGAGATTGAGCATATTTTGAAAAGGAGAGGATGGAAGCCTCGTGATTATCTTAAATTTTATTGATCTATGAAATACGAATAACATATAGTACAAATCGATATCCATCAATATCTTGACTTTGAAATCAACTTCGCCAATAATATATATTTAAAGAAGAGATTGATATGATATAATTCCTACGAGAAATCACAATGTTCCATCCAAGGATATGCCCAGCTTAGATCTTAATTTCAACATTTTTTGCTCAACCAAATTATGTCACTGGCACATTAAATGAATCATTCTTATTTTGGTGAGAGTCGTACTCTTTCCAATGAATAAATTTCTTATTTAAATTGCCAGGCTAGCTTACACTACATAAAATGATAAAAATACAGCAAATAAATACTGATAACAAGCCCGCCCGTAATTAACACGCTTTTATAATCCTTCATCCACAAGTTTGCCAACTTGTATACAAAGACAACTCTTCTCCCTCCCAACTTCTCTAAACAAAATACTCTCTCCCATCACGAATTCAACAAGGTAAGCTTAAGTTTTATCTCTTCACGTGCAGGCTAAATTCATTTCTCAACATCCCGAAATAGTGGATAATCTTGATAAACACAAAATTTTGCTCGTTTTGATACCATGTTGAACAAACCGTATATGTTTTTCCTTCTTTTATTGTGGAGTGTCTTGAAATTTTTTATTAAGAACGGAGTTCTTGTATGACTATCAGTATATCATGTTTTGATCAGGTTTTAGGGAATATGGGGAAGCACCACGACCACAACCACAACAACCGCGACAACCACCACCACCACCATGGAGGCAGTAGCCCATATGATGATCCACTCTTGGCATGCTGTTGCGGCCCTCGTTTATTAGTCTCGTCCGCCTTACTAATGATCAGGAGGTGCATGTTCGTCGCTTGTTATCCTGTGTTGCAATGCTTTGGATGGGATGATCACAGACATCATCATCACCACCACCAGCATTTTTACTGATTTTCTTTGTTGTTTATATCTATCTTTATTCAGTTGAATTCCTTGTAATTTGAAGTTTTAGGTCTCTACAACTTAAGAGGAAGAAAATGAAAGGAATCCTTCGATCATTTGTTTTAATTACTTTATACAATCATTTGTTTGAACCGTTGATTTGAGTATATACATGGACCCGATCAACTTTCCCATTTTGAACCAAATAGAACTGCTCAGGAACGTTTGATTTAGGTTTCAAAATTAAAAAAATATTTGAAACCAAACGGAACCATTAATAAAATTAAATTTTTTTTAATAACCGTGAATGTTCGGGCCAGCTTACGCGCACCTCAACTAATTCCACAGGACCCTAAAGTTTACGGTCAGATACTCACCTCGGTGGCCCTGAGGGGACTCGAATTGGTGACCATTGAGGAGCAAACACAAGGCCTCACTAATTGAGCAACCCCTCAGGGTTATTAATAAAATTAAAATTAAAAAAATTTATATTTAGTATAAAGAAATTCCTCAATCAAAATTCATTATTCACTACACAATCCAAATGGTTTGGACTACTAGTGAGTAAAATGAGGCTTAGATTATATTGAAATAGTTGAATTTGGTACGCAATAGTGGACGAGATTATGCAGCACAATCTAACTTACTAAACAAGCTAAAAAAGAAGACAAAAGTACTATAAAAGATCAAGATGATTCAACCTGAAGCTTTAGACAATATTGATGGCACCATTCTAATTCATATTGGAAGTTCGGTATTGAACGTATATTTTCTATTCGAACAACAAAAATATGCATTTTTCAAGGAAAAACAACTTCTGATCCAATACAAATGAGGTGATTACTGGGAAAAGGAAAAAAACTAAATCAAAAAATGGCTGCTGAGGGCAGACACTGCCTAGGAATACAAATTTTGTGATAAGAGAATTACTAATGAATCAAATTGAAGCAATATGTATCAGAAACTTATCGTTTCAAAGACATCGAGAACTCTGTTAGCCACGTCACTGCATCAATTGGCATCTCAGCTTCTTTACGTCCGAGTATTTGAGAGGCTTTAACATGAACATTTGAGCTCCTTCCTCTAAGCACCTGTTTCGGAAAAAAATTTAGAAATAGTGGTAATAAATAAACAGGGAAAGAAGATGAAAATGAATATTTTAACAGGGTATTTACTTGTTGATTCGAGTTGGTACATTCTCAGATGAAACTATGACAACGGGAACATCCTTCATGTTTGATGATTCCTGTATGTAACAAGTATTGTGTTAATAAGAGTTTGTTTGTCATACACCATAAGTAATTTATTCTCTCTTCTGCGTGCGCTTTTTTACTTAACATGGAGAAAAATTACCTTAATTTTCTTGAGTAGCTCATACCCTGTCATTCCCGGCATGCAATAATCTGTGATTATCAAATTCACCTTTGAAGCCTGCCCAAAGAGATAACATAAACGATTTCGTATGAGTAACAAACAAACTCTCAACTTCACTCCAGGACTTACCCTGGGGAGTCTACATAGGCTAAAGAGAGAACAAAAATATTTCTAAGGGGTAATATTCAGAACTAGAAATTGAAGGTAAACTCCATATTTTTGTGGACGACACAACCATTCATATTTCAGTCACTCAGTGGCGTGATAACAAATCACCACCTTAATCATTTTCAACTTCTAGACAAAAGGCCTCGTTGACAATGCACAATCTAGAGAAATTAAATCTTAAACGAAAAATCTATTGGACTTGATCTTTCCTTGTTCAGAAATCTCTCTGCCATTTATCGATGAAATGTCTAATTGAAGAATAAGAGCCATGAACAGAAGGAAATCCTATGCAGATGTGTAAAAGAGTCCATATATTTCATATCAATAATAGATTCATATTTGCTTCTAAGGAGTCACCTACATTGTCATTCACACTGCTCTGCCTGTCACCACCGCCTAAGCCGAGATACTCCAAAGCCCTCAACCCGTTTTCTGCAGTAGTTACTGAACAATTCATACTATTAGCACATTCGAACCCCACATATTGATCAAGAACCAAGAAATAAAACAAGCATTACAATTTCTTCTTCTCCACAACTTTCTATTATTGAATACTCAGTAATGATTTTGAGTATGGAGCCTGAGATTCGTCTCAGACCCCCATCATTTTTTATCAGAGCTGGTTTGGTGACATTCCCTACCGCCTTTTTTTATCATCCCCGGCAACTAGAACTCATCAATTAGGGATACTCATAGGATGCTATGTTCATTTTTAAGCAACATCATAGTCCATTTAAGAAACTGGGAATACAAAACAATTCCAGAAGCATACATAATGGCTTAAAAATATGATGTGATTGAAAGCAATTACTGGAATATTAGCCTAACACATCTATATATTCCGGGCTACCTGTACACTCACCAAGAATTATATACACATTTAAGCCTAAATGAAATAACTATGTAGATACATTTCCAATCCAAAAGATTATCAATGAACAACTAAAAAATCTTGATTTTTAATTATTTTTCAGTTGATGAAAATGGGATAAATAAAATTTATAATACCCACAAATTTTACATTGGACTCCATTTTCCGACAATAATCTACTTATTTGTAATGGGCTAAATTAAGATAAACTGATACAGAGCCATGATAGTACCTCTGCAAGAGGAATTTCTGAGCAACTTCTCAACAAGTTTACGATCAACGAGATTGTCATCAACTGCTAAGACATGGGGTTCTTCCATAATACCCTCTATTGAAGAAACGCCAGAAGCAGCATCCATTTCTCACTTTATTGACTATTAATAAAAAAAACCACCCCTAGAACACGCACAAATTGTGTGAAAAAGGCACAAAAGGATGGAGTAAAAATGGAATATGAATATTTACAATGTGGGTTGGTGAGAGTATTTAAAGTTGAGAATTTTTTGTGAAGAATCAAAGAGAAGAAGATAAAATTAAAGTTCTTAAAGGTGGTCACAGATATTTCGTGATCTTTTTGGGTTTTCTGGATTCGATACAGCCAGTCCAGTCCACCATCCGTATCGCATTTCTTTCTCTCTCTATATCTCTTAATTCCTCCTATTCAGTATCTCCACACTGCTCCATGAGATTTTGGCCATCTTTGAGTTATTTTCTTGGATAATAAATTTTTTAATAGTGAATCTTTTAAAGAATGTATAATTGAAAAGTTGGAAAAAAATTTGATTTACGTGTAAAAAAAATGAATTTTAGAGAATAAATGTCCCAAAGAGTTGCTCTATCGGGGTGTACAACAAATTTTTTCTTGCTCTGTATCCACCTCATTACTTCTCTTTTTAAATTTGTGGGATGCATCTTTTATGAAGCATGATAGAAATATGAATAATATTAAAAGATTTTGCTCGAACGAACGTGGGAAATTATGAAATCCACCAAATAACGAGAAAATTGTGATATTTATTAATAAAAAATGAATGCAAAGTTTTCGAATCCTTAACAAATATTTAAAGATTTAAAATAAATCTTAATCAAATCTAAATAAAGCTAAAAAGTTTCGAAAATGACAAAAATACTCTTAAACAAACTCAATACAGAAAAATATTAAAACAGATCACTAAACCATAGAATTTGACTCCGAAAGTTTGCCCAAATGCCAATTATTTCCACCCAACAAAAATGTGCATATTCGAAAAACTCTTTCGATTGTACTCGCTTGTAAAAATTCAACACCCGAGCTGAAAATTACACGTGTTTTCGTCGGTCCTTCTTGTTCTTTTTTTTATTATTATTTTCCAATTGCTTTATAATTTTCTCTTCTAGTTGATCTACGTCACTTTATGCCTAGTGGATACAAGAACTATTGAATTTATTTCAAGAATAACATGCATCTTATGTTATGTTATAACTAGAGATAATAATTTTCTTAGAATATACTTGAATTTTGCTTTCTTTCAATTTCTGTATAGAGATGGCAAAATGTTGCCCCTTACAAAAGGAAATTCAAACACAAAAGATCAAAAATAAAAAATAAATAAAGTTATATTTCAATAATTCATTGAATATAAAGATATTTTATATATTTTCATGGAATTAGAATTTGAAATTTTGTCAATATTTTCCAATAATTCTTGATTATTTATTTACCATAATTATGATTTTTTAGCTTTATAATTGTGATAGGAAATCTTTGAAGAACTAAAATAAATATTATGGGGAAAAATAAAGAATATTCTTTTGCAATATCCAAATGAAGTTAAATGAAATCTTGTAAAGCAGGTTGATAAGAGTTCCTCTCATTAATTTTTGCCTTAAATGTTATGGAGTCCCATAAATTCAATATACAGAAGCATTTAATATTATGAATTTTGTGAATTAGGGTTTCTTCATATGGATTTCAAAATTTTAAATTTTAAATTTTGTACAAGAATTTGAGTTATCGTTCAATCTCTTTCATAGCCGAATAAATATGAAATTACTTAGAGCCTGTTTGATAAAATTTATTTGGGAATAATGAGTTATGGAATAATATTTTTTTGGAGAGTGTATAGTTAAAAAGTAACGATTCTTATGAATTGCGATTCTTTTATCAAAAAAGTTAAAAGTTGCCAACATATTATTTAAAAAAAATATATACAAAAAATTGCAAAAATCCACAATATCTTGCAAATCAATCCAAAAATTCAGTTTATGTTTTTTATTCTAATATGGTGGGGGGGTTGATATGCAATCCTTCGATCTTGATACTCATATTTTCACTGATTCTCCATGATCTTAACTTTCGTGCAAATCAATTATATGGCCATCTCTTTTTTTTTTTTTTTTAGCATCGATATATGAATCAGGATTCAATCTATTTTCCTGTAACTTTTTGTGTATTGGATTAGAGTCAACTTATTTAGTGCGTGTTCGGTATAGTTCAAAATTCAATTAAAATTGAAAATATAATCGTTATTGAGTCTCACTCGTCTAATAAAAGTCAACAATAACAGCTAGTTTTTCAATTTTAATCCAGAGCCGTTCGGTAGGAATTAAAATCAGATTAAAATTAAAAAAACTAACCGTTATTGTTGACTTTTATTAGACGAGTGGGACTCAATAACGATCATATTTTCAATTTTAATCCATACTGAACGGGACATTAATCTCTATCAAACGTACCCTTAATTATTTCAATTCCTTCAAAACTCTGAATCTCCCTATCCATAAGTGACTTATTTTATAGATAAATCTATATGTACATAATCATTGTACATAATGGATTACATAAACCCATGTGGAAGAAATCTGACCGTGAATGTGAAGTGTGGAAAAGTCAAAAATTGTAGACTGTCGATAGATGCGCGCCACATGTCCATTATTTAATGTATTATATAAGTGATTATGTACTTGTAGCATGATCCTTATTTTATTTCTTATTCACCGAGTCGCGAGTTTCCTAGCCTATACCATAGAACATAGTCTTTTTGAAAGCTTCAAACTCCATCGGGATAGCCCCACTCGCTTCCTTTGTGTGTGTGTCAGAATTATATTTTACTTGCATTATAGAGTAATATTTTAAGTAAATAATAAGATTAAAGAGCAGGTGGTCGATCATGCTGTCAAATTGAACCCAAATCATATTTTTTTTATCTTTCAGGAAGATACCATTGGATTTCCCAAAAATATTGTTGAGATTCTCATGTTGACGATCTTTGAAATTTTAAACAATGGAGGAAACAAATCTTTGTTTTGCTTTTTCTATGGGTATAGAGTGGGTTTAAATGGTTTTATTGGGTTTGAAATGTACTCGATTAATCTGTGAATTTGAAATCATTGAGAACATGCGTTGAAATTAGTTTTTGTCGAGATAAAAAAAAAAAATGATACGTTGGACTCTGAATACACTAATCACTCGAATCGAAAAAAAAGTTTTCCCTACGCATGTAATTTGTTATGTATATCCATTTTACGGAAGATGGTTTGAGCAGAGTAGTTGTGGCCGAACCCTTGTCAAATTCAAGTATAAGAACTTCTCCATGTTAATAAAACTTGTATCGTCAACTGCCCGTTAAGCAAGATTACGAAGCAAGAAGAGGTTTTGGCAAGATGATTCAACCAGGAAAGGCCGGTTCATCGACTTAACTTGATACGGTATATTAGCCCCTATTTGGTTTAGCTAAAAGTTGATAAAAGTTATGGTTTCATGAAATATGTAATCGAAAATGAGTTCGAGAAAAAAATTATTTTAAAAAATGGGGACCAAACAGCGTGTTGCTCGAACAAATGATTATGTAATTATAAATTTAGTGTAATTTATAAACTCAAACTAGCTAATTAATATAATCTACTAGACCTTAAAAATGTAATTTATCAGTTCAAATTACGTCAATTTGGTTAGAGGGTGCAAAATTTAAGTTGGAGACAAACTGTTATTAAAGACAAAATATGTTAATTAATTAAAGTTTGCATATTAAAATGTGACAAAAAAAAAAAAGTTAAGGACACAGGTGCTAGATTGAGCAAAAATCAGGGACTAAATTTGTAACTAAAATATTTTGCAGCTAACAAAATGTGAATATAATAAACCTTTACATATATATAGTAGAATGGTAACAAAAACACCTTTTATTGAAAAAATATATATATTTAAAAGATTAATTTAAAAATACGGTATATAAAATGTAAATATAGACTAGATAGATATATAGATACTTGCAGTTCTTGATCTTGATGTATCGCAGGATGTGTGGGCCAATCAATATTGTTTCTTTCTGGAAGATTCCATCGGATTTCAAAACGTGGAAACAAATCTTTTGACTTTGCGAATCACTTCATGTAAAATGGCTGATGGTGTCATGGAAAAATTGCATCCCACGTGGGGGGTGTCATTACGGCTTGTCAGCTAGGACTCCACTCAAAAAAAGTTCAAGCTAGGACGGCTCGTAGCTCAATGGGATCAAGTTTCATTTTGGGACGTCGACCTCGAGCTGGCCCGGCCGGTCCATGACCTATGTTTGACAACCATTTTTTTTCCATTCTCATTTTCATTCTTTTTCTATTTATTCATTTCAACAACACATTCTATCAATAAAATAATATTACACATAAACCCAAAAATTCTCCTTACTTTTTAACCACACATTCTTTCATCAATCACTATTCAAAACTCAATTTTTCTCCCAAAATGGGTGTCAAACATAGACTTAATATGTTGAAGTATAAATTGCACAAATCTTAAATTCTTTTTTTTTTTAAATAATATTTAGATTTGTCACGAATTTAAAAAAGAAAAATCGAGCTGGTTCGGCTTGCTAAGGCCCGAGCCTAGCTCTCGGGCCAAAAAAACTCGAATCATTTTTACTTGAGTCGAGACCGAGCAAAAAATTTCAGCTCGCAGTTCAATTCGTTGACATCCCTAATCTCATGGCATTTTTAAAAATGTTACCTTTTAATTTTTTTTGTAAAAATATTACTTGTGGTCTTTATTACCCTAAAAAAAATTAATACATGATAAATATGTTTTGACAAGATAAAAAAGTAAACAAAAATCACATCCAATTAATTCACCATAGCATTTTTCAAAATGGCAAAAAGGCGAAAAAAAAAAAAATCAGGTGGTCCGACCTGTAAGGAAGTTTAATTAAAGAAGAAAAACGAAAGGAAGACAAATCCTCTCATTTAACCCTTCCCCATGGAGGTACTTTCACGTTTGGTCTACTCAACAAGTCCATTTGTCACTTTGACTTTTCAACTATACTATGTTTTTACATTGACCTATTAGAGGTTAAAAGACAAAAATGCCTTTGAATAAGTTATATAATTACAAAATATTGTTTTATTTAAAAGACAATTTTACTCTTTTAGTTAACAATTGAAAATGAAACACTTCCCAATTAAAATTTTAAAATCACTTAACTTTTTTTATCTGTCTATTCCAACACAGATAAAAATTCTCTCAATATCATTTGCTTCGACCTCAAAATCTCTAAAATTTATTGAACGCTAAAGAATGAAATATTTTTTTAATATCAATTACTTCAAATCGGTAAGTATATTTACGTACATTTTATTTTGTTTCCATTAAATTTTTATATATTTTAATCGATAAAAAATCGAATTTTTTTTACGTTTAACAACTGGCTGTGACGATTGTTTAACAATCGAATAGCCGGATGTGCCGACTATTTAACAGCCGGAAATGCGGCTATTAAGACAGCCGGATTAATAGCTGACTGACGATTGTTTCGGTTGTTCACAGTCGGATGTTTTCAGGTTGTTTAGCTTTTTTTAAAAATTTCTGTTGCCCCAGTCAAGTCGAATGACTACGTATTTTCTTAAAATTAAAAAAATATTTCATCTTGAAAACATGGTTGTAATGCTAGTTTGTTTCTTTGGTGAGTTCGAATTGGATGAGAAAGATCAATGGATATAGAGATACACAAGTGATAAATATGGTGGTATTCCAATTTCCATAACGAAGAGTACAACATATGCGGTAATGTATTATGATTTACAAAACAAGCTGATTGTCGATCACTTTCAGTACAATATGGAACTGAGATTTCGATTCAATGACGATTCATCTATTCTGATTCTTCCTATGAAGGTTACTTGTGATGAAGAAGTGAATTAACTATTTGAATTGAAAAAAAAATGTACACAAATCCTCTTTTAGTGACTTTAGTGAGGAAAGTGTTGATCTATGGTTGATTATGACCTTAATATTTTGATTATAACAAATAAGTCATTTTATTTATTAATATTTGATTTTGAGTGATGATAGTTCAATGTTAAAATCGATCAAGAATTTTCAAAAAGAACACATCATAAAATGGACTTGAAATGAATATCAAAATGAAAGTTAACATTCGAGACGATAGCGATTTCAATACGACGATCGAATTGGAACTTGAAGATTCGCAAAATACGCAAATCAAGATACAAGCCAAAAAAACGACAAGTCAAGATGATTAAACATTGTACATTTATATGTAAATGTATTAACACATCAATCTTTAGCAAGTGCATAAATCTCAAATTATTTTCATAATTCATCATCACTTCCATAAAATGTTTGGATCAAAAGTAAAATTGATTTCCAAAATGATGTTTAAACATATATATCATATTTTTAACATCGTTCAAAACATTTTCCAAAAAAAAAAAAAAAAAATCTGGTCAATTGGTTGACTTCGGTCGACCGAAAATTGTTGTTTCGGTCAACCGAAAATCCAATGGTTTGATTTGAAACGGCTATATTTTGATCAACAGAACTTACCCGAGAGTGCCTATTTTTGCTCTATAAATATCAATCTCTTTTGCATTCAATTCTAACGACTTACAAGAGATTTTTTAAGAGTTTATTTGTTGAAAATCATTAAGTTTACTTGATTATAAATTCTATTTCATTTATTAAAAAGAATTTTTTGATTGATCAAACTAATTTTCATCTATCTCATCAAGAATTCTTTTTACAAAGAAGCATTCACAGTCTCATATATTCTTCATTATTGGTAGAAGTTTTATTTACCAACACTTTTATTAGTGTAAATCTCTCTTCATATTTAACTTGTATTATTTGTTAAGAGAGATCATTGGTTAAAAAACTTTGATATAAAGATACAAACTATTTCATTATCTATTCTTCATTCTTGGTAGAAGTTTTATTTGCCAACATTTTTATTAAAGTGTAAAATCTCTCTTCATACTTAACTTTTATTATTTGTTAAGAGAGATAATTAGTTGAAAACTTTGATACAAAGATACAAACTATTTCATCATCCATCATTTATCAAAGTTTACAACAAAAACACTTGATCTTTACTATTTGCTATATATTGAAGTGTTATCCTAACTCTCTAATACTTAACTTGATTATATCATTGGTTAATAGATTTTCTTCAATTGTAACATTATCGGTTATGATATTCTGCATTAGTTCAACCTCAGTTTGTTGTAAATCTTCATAACCTTCCTCGACGACAAATGGAGTATCTTCAAAACTTGTATCCCTCATTGTATGTAAACAGATTGGAAGCTTGGTTTCACAAAGACTAACACAAAGCGAAGTTTCCTTATGAACTAAAATGTACAAATTTAAAACTTCATCTTCGCGTATTTATGCTGGAGGTATATTCATATTTGGGACTTTGAACTTCAATTCGATTTCAGTGCATGGATCATGAATACGAAATTTCTCCATCAATTGTAACACAAGTTCTGCTATATTGATATTACTTAGAACTAAGAGTGAAGTGGTTTTGTTCACGTACTACTTCCACTCATCATCTACTTGCACAAAATATCCCCAATGACAATGAATCTCTGATTATTACTTATTTCTAGGGATTTCAATCCGAATCGTCAACTCGAGCAGACTGTTGCTCAATCCATAAAAAGCTTAAGTATGCACAACTCGTGGCTTGAGCTAAGCTTCATTTTTGGACGACGACCCGAGCCTGAGCCAGCCGCACACATGGGCAAACTCGTAGGCAGGCTAAAATGGCTCTTAACACAGGCCTATAATAGGCAGCCTGCTTAAATCTGGCAGTTAGCAGCTGTTTGAGCTTCATGCATGCATGTAGTTGTTATTGCATGCCTGTTTGAGTTTCAGCAATAGTTGCTACCTATTAAAAAATCATATGCAAATATATTCTTAATGAATGTATAATAATTTATGAAATTGAAAATTAAGGTGAGCATGTTATCTTTAACTATTGAAAAACACTAAGTTAGAAGATAAAAAGTTTAAACATTTCGTAAATACTGACCTCTCAAAATAGAAGATGAATCCAAGACTACTTCTTAATATGAGAATGGAGGAGATGAAGACAAAATTAGAATTTTTTGGGAGAGAATCTCGTTTTCACACTCAACCAAAGTAATGAATGACTTTTTTTAAAAAAAAAAAAACAATTCTATTACCCATTATGTAATACAAATAGTTATGGGTTTATATTACACTAGTCAACCGATCACATCATTACATAAAATGGCATTAAATGCTCCAAAAAATGTATATACAAGGGTGATTTGGGCTTTTCACAATTTGAGCAAATTTGTAGAAGTGACAAATTTTTGTGCATTTTCAAATTTTGTGATATCAATGAAAATATCCCTTTCTTTAAACTTTTACGTTTTACGGACTAGAAATTCAAATTATCAGAGTTATAATCATGCTCATCTTCATTGAAATCTTTTATCTTTCTATTTGAGTTTCTTTATCATAAGCTTCAAAATTTCGTGAGCATTCTATGCCCTTGTTTGGCCCCCATAATTTCCACACTTTCAATTCTCATCATTTGTTGCCCCCCCTCGTTTGAATTTATTGCACCATTTTAACAACCACAACTACCATTTTGTTACACTAGTACGGAGTGTTCCACAAATAATTGACGTTAATTTTGATTAATGCCTTGGACATTAACGAAAATAGATTTGACGTTACGATTGTATATTATTATTATTATTATTATTATTATTATTATTATTATTATTGCAATTTTGAATTCAAATTGTGTACATTCATTTAAGCTTTTACATTCCGTCCTTACATACTACGAATTCAAGATTTGTGTTTCGACATCGTGCAATGCAGTGATATTCTCAAACACCGATAACAAACTATTTTTCGAATGGATTATAAAAATACTAACGTAGAGCTTGTGCCATATAATCGCGTAGTTGTTGCCACGGAATATCCTCCTCGACAATCATATCAAGCTCAACGACAATTTTATCTTGTTGATCAGGTATGTATCAGTGTTGTCATCACCCACATCCTCTACTCTACGAAAACCCTCATCGATTTGATTATTTCTCCTTAGAAAATTATGAACTCTCATTTGTGGTCACGACCACAACAATTTGCATTCTAAATTTGTAACTAGGCATTCGATCGAGAATTTTCCATCTCTTTCCAAACGCTAAACCCCCGCTCAATAAAGTTACTATTGATGAATGATGAAAATTAAATATCTCGTGTTCATTTCGAAAACGTTGACATCGCATGTCCATCTCGTTGCAAAATTCATGAAAATAATATCTTATATCAGAACCCTTATATAGAGTCATTTACACATGCCTAAGTGCGAAACTTGAGACCGCTACGTAATATTTTTCATGAGCGGGTTCTTGAAAATTTATATCTTGATTGTGTACAACTCGTGACAAAATACGATTGTCGTGCATCTTTCCTATGATCCCGACAAGATAAATGTGAAACATAAATTGAAATCACAAGCTACCAACACGTTCTTGATTGGAATTTCCTATCTTCAAATGAAATACTCTCTTCGATGTCATGGAAATACATCTCTTACATGCATCCCCGTCAATCGAACCAATGCAATCCTATTCGAACACATGTTCAAAAATATCGTGTAAGATGAATACGTTCGAACCAATATTCAAGCTAAAAATTGGTGCATACAATTATGGAATCGAACCTGAAATAGTGGATATTGCTCAAGATTCGAGTAATGGATACAGTTTAATCATGCGTGCAACGAACGCTACAACTACGTGAAGGACTATTCTAAAATAATGATATATGGTTTGCAGCTAATGGCCGAACAAATTTTGAAATTGTCAATACCCGTTCCCGTATACCAAGTATACACAAGAACATTCCAACATGTTTGATATGATTCAGGATAGGCAATCACTTGGTCAAGTTTTGAAGTCCAAATTGAAGAAGTTGACAAGCTAATGTTCAAGTTTCGTGAAGGGTTCTGGCACCGAAACAAGTTTGACTCAAGCTTTTGAAGATATCTGAAAAGAAAACGATTGGCGTGGATTAAAATGGGCATAACTTTCAGCTCGATTATCGAATTCTCGCCCATGAGTACAATTCGAAATCATCACAAAATTCTGCACAAGGCTAAGAAAGTGCATGGTACCTTTGGGCTTGCGGTCGCACAGAAACATGTCGAGACCAAGTTGGTCGAATTTTTCTATTTTCGCGAGATTTCCTTGTTAGTCTAAGATTCTATTTTATTTCCAACTTTAATAATATTCTATGACCTAATTACGTTTTATTAGGGTTTTTAGCATTAGTATAAATAGGAGATTTATTTCATTGTAAAATCAAGACCTTTGACATGAATATGAAATTGAGAATTTCTCTCTAATAGTTCTTGAAAGAACTACCGAACTTATCAAATATTGTTATATTTGTGGCGTTCAACCCTTAGAACTAATTAAAAGATTATGCACCCTTTGTAGCGTTTGCAAATCGAGGTTCGTTGGTTTTGTAATCAAGAAGTCATTCAAATTTCGTTTTTGTTTGGTTACTTGGTTCAATAATTTATGGGTCAAGATTCTACCGTCTACAACCTGAATTTGGGCTTTCCTGGGGCTTTCAAATTAATTCCGCGATTTTCACACGTATTCCGCTCCCAGTTTCACGTCATTTGGTATTGGAGCTTGAGCTCCAAATTCAGTTTTTATCTTTTCTTTTCTTTTGAGTCTTTTCTTTTTTTTTCTTCGTATCCATCGTAAATTTTGAGTTTTTGATCAAAAGAATTCAAAAAAAAAGTCAAAAATTGTTTTTGGGCTAATCTAGCATCCAAATCAACTTCCGTTTGTTTCTTTGATCTCGTAGTTAATTTTTGAGTTTATCAAAAAAAATATTATTGTTCATGTTACTGTTCATCCGCACTGTTTCCGAAAAAAATTATTTGGAGTTATTTTGGGAATTATCAATTTTTTCTATTATCAATTCTAAATGCAAAATCTATTTCTAATTAGTCCAATCCAAATTCAAGAACCACTTTCTTGAATTTAAATATCACTCATCCAATTGTCCAATTCTTTTCTTTAGTCTTCTTGATTACGCCTACGTAAATGATGGATGATGATTGGAGATTTATCTTCCAAATTTGATGTTTTGTGAGTAGCACGGTATGCAGTCTAGCTATTGATAAGGAGTACATGTCGAACTTGGCTAGTATTACGATGGTTGAAAATTGGGATTACCTTTACAACAACACCATAGGCCTTATAGGATGACTTAGTTGAAGGAGTGTGGAAATGATGATGTGACCAAACGGGTTTTATTGAATTTAACCATTGAGAGATATAGTGAAGAAGTTTGGTGTGATGTCGTGCCACTAAAATCTTTTCATATTTTGTTGAGAAGACTTTGGAGGCATGAGATGAATGTTGTGTATGATATGGGGAGGAACATGTATAGGTTTCTTCAATACGAGGAAAACATCACTCTGGATGGTTTAACATTAGAATAGTCCTTTGCAGACCGAAGGAATATGAGAGTAAAGGAAAAACAGGAAAAGCAAGAGAGTGGGATGACCACACCTAAGGAGAACGCCGAAGTTAAATTGCTGTAAGAGTCCAAAAATAGAGAAATTGAGATGGAGGATGGTGGATTAAAAAATGCAGTTGATATTGGAGAGAGTGAACCAATTAATGATTTGGAGCACGAGCATACTGATATAAAAATTGTAGAGATGGTTCAGCAAGAGAGTGGGCAAATAATGGCCGAATGTGTTGAGCAAATGGTTAAAAATATTGTGGGGAATGAAGAGTAGAGTTTCATTGTTAAGCATGATATGGTGGATATGATGCATTATAAGTACGAGGACACATATCTCATTGAGGGGGAAGCCGACAAATTCAACCGTGTTTTGCTTAGTTTTTTCTTTCAGGTTGATCATTGTACGTGGGAGTTCATACAATAACATCTATAGCTGATTATGTTAGTGCTGCAATACATCCATACCTACAAAATGAATAGTATAGTGTATTGATCCTATACCTATAAGGAAATATTTTCCATTTGATCCAGGTGGTGCAGTGATGAGTTGGGTAGCAGGCTGGTTATCCCCTACGCGATCACAAGGCACGGATTCGAGGACGAATCCCTTTGAAGAGAGAGATGATGATATGATCCGGGATAGGCAATCACTTGGTTAAGATTTGGAGTACAGATTGAAGAAGTTGACAAGCCAAAGTTCAAGTTTCGTAAAGGGCTCGAGCCCCGAAACGAGTTGGATTCAAGGTTTGAAAAATATTTGGAAAGAAAATGAGTGATGTAGATTAAAATGAGCAAAACTTTCAGCTCAGTTGTGAAATCTTTGTCCATGAGTACAATTCGGAATCATCACAAAATTTTGCACAAGGTTATTTGAACGCATGGTACTTTTGGACTTGCGGTCACATAGAAACATGCCAAGAACAAGTTGACAGAATTTTTCTATTTTCGCGAGATTTCCTTGTTAGTCTAAAATTCTATTTTATTTCCAACTTTGACAATATTCTATGACCTAATTACGTTTTATTAGGGTTTTTAGCATTAGTATAAAATATGAGATTTATTTCATTATAAAACAAAGACTTTTGACATGAATATGAAACTGAGAATTTTTCTCTAATGGTTTTTAAATGAACTACTGAACTTATCAAATATTGTTATATTTGTGGCGTTCAATCCTTAGAACTTATCAAAGGATTATGCACCCTTTGTAATGTTTGCAAATCGATGTTCGTTGGTTTTGTAATTAAGAGGTCATTCAAACTTCATTTTTGTTTAGTTGTTTGGTTCAATAATTTGCGGGTCAAGATTCTACCCTGAATTTGGGTTTTTCCAATTTTGCATCAATGTTCGTATATATCAACACTTACACTGCTTGATAGGTCATACTCATCTCAAAGAATATGCGTGAAATACATATATATCGGTGGATACATTCTGAACTCCTAAAAACAAGTTTAGGGTACACATGCATATTTTGTAATATAAAAATGTGGTCACTATGTATTGTAGGGAACAAATAATGATGTCCCTATCGGTGCCAAGTATTCTCAAACAATGCGTTCAACTATTTAACAATATCTTAGCCACGTCTGTATATCCTCTTCCAACTGTTGTAAAACGTCTTCACCATAACTTCTATCTGAATTAGACATAGAATCAAAGGTTGCAATATGTTTCAGAGACGAATTGAGTATATAATTGTCCGTCATATCTTCAAAAAAACCACGTTAAACGTTAAAGTCAAAATTTGGTGTGATAAAAAGGAAGTGCAGAATATGATCAAGTTTTATACGCTGAAGGTTGTGTTCTCTGATATACTATCTAAGCTATAAAAATGTAAATGTGTTTTCATTTTCGAGGATGAACACATCAACTTATAGATAAATAAAGTGAAAGAAAATAGGAATCCTTGAAAAGTAATTAATTAGTAATTTGTCAAATCCATCATCAATATTGCTTCAAACACATAGCATTCCTACAAAGAAAAAAGAAAAAAAAAATGCTCATTCCAAAATTATTAATAGGTACCAACATTTTTTATTTTAGATGATAATAATGTCTCTTCAAGTGGAAAACAAACAGCATACAACATATGGAAAATAGTACGAGATCAATGAACATTGAAAATGAAGCGCATAAAAACAGTACAAAGCAAGAATTAAAAACGAAACATAACCATTTTTTGATCAAATCGCATTTTGCTACAATAGCAATTATAGAATTGAAACTCGTCAACGACTTGTTGCCGACAACAAGTAGCAAAGAAAGCAAGAACTATGAAAAGCACACACATCAGAGAAAATGAAAGCAAAGTGCAATCACAAAGATAAGTTTTTGCCATGTTTTCAAGGTAATAAGCCTAATAAGACCCCTCATTTTCCATGTTACCGCTCGATTTGTTAACGAAGCCTATGGAATTGAAGGTTGGATAGTCGACGACAAGTCGAACACGAAAATGTTGTCAATACGGATGTGGGAACAACAAAAATGATCTTTTTCATTATGAAGCTACCTGCTTTGTCGTCGAACAAGCTCACCAGAGATGTGTAATTGATTTTTCCCTCTTCGATTTAAACTAGAATCAATGGTGGCGAAGTTGTAGTTAATAGTGAAAGTTCAGTGTCGACCTGACCATTCAGTCCCTGAAGTCTAAGGTTAAATGATTAAGGGTATTTGCATAAATTTTCAATTACAAAATGGTCATGTACACCTCAATGGGAATTTTGATATTTATCTCATTCAGACAATTATACCGACACGTTTCATATTTTAAATCTACAAAGTGCTATAGATAAATGCGATTTGGTCAAAAAATGGTTCTATTTCGTTTTTAATTCTTACTTGGTACTATTTTTATGAATTACGTTTTCAGTGTTCACCGATCTCGTACTATTTTCCATATGACAACTATTATTTGCGACGACAGTTTTCCACTTGATGAGACATTATTATCACTTAAAATAAAAAAAATGTTGGTTGTTGTGAATAATTTTGGAATGAACACTTGTTTTTTTGTTTCTCTTTTCTTTGTAGTGAATATATTCCTTGCATAGTGCTGAGAATATATCCCTACAAAGTATTTGAAGCAATATTATGATAGATTTGACAAATGAAAAATCAATTAATTTTCAAGGATTTTTATTTTCTTTCACTTTAGTTCTCTATAAGTTGATGTGTCCGTTCCCCAGAAATGGAAACACATTTGTATCTCTATAGCTTGGAGAGTAGATCAAAAAACACAACCTTAAGCAAATTCGCTGATTTTATACATTTCACGCATATTCTTCGAGACGAGCACACCATATCAAGCGGTGCAAGTGTCGACATATATGAATAGGTTGGAATGTTCTTGTGTATACTTGCACACGGGAACAAATATTGACAAATGCGAACTCTGTTCGGCCTTTCACTATAGACCATTATCATTATTTCAGGACAACCCATCGCATGGTTGTAGTGTACGCTACATGTATGATTAAACCACATTCGCAGTACAATCAAGGCGATGTTAACCATCCCCCAAATCCCGAACAGTATCCATTGTTTCATGTTTGATATTGTAATTGTACGCTCCATTATTTAATTCAAATACTGGTTCGAATATATTCATTTGACACGATATTTTTGAACATGTAATCAAACAGGATTGCATTAGTGTGATTGATAGGATTTCTCTTAATAAAGTTGACATTTTAAGATGGAATCCCAAATCTTGACATTTTAAGATGGAATCCCAAATTTTAACATGGTATCAGAGTCTGTTAAACTCCAATGAGCGATTTGATCCAATTAAGACTCAAAAAAAATTAAGAACGTAGATTTCAAGATTGATATGCTTAAACGAGTCACCATATTGTGGGAGCATGTTAAGGGATAAGATTCTACATCGAATAAAGATGAAAGCATAGACCAATTTATAAGAGTTTGAGTCACTCTTCTTAATAAGGTTGACCTTTTAAGAGGAACCCCAAATTTTAACAGAAATTGACCTAAAAGGCCAAAGCATTTCACCATCATTGCACATAATATTTAAAAAATAAACTTTACGTATATCAGTTATTAATTGGGTTGGGGGAGCAAAAGAAAGATGTATCAAATTTAAAACTACCTTGAAGAAATATTCATTTGGAAATCATTGTGAAACCAGATGGTTATCAGATTCAATACGAATTAAGTATTATTCTACATGATATAATCGTTAAGCTACCTCAACATGCTCATTTCCATCCTCATTGGTCCATGTTCGATTAGGAATTTGTTGATGAGCAGCACGATGCCTGCTTTCTTGGCCATAGCCAGTAATATGGGATCCAATTCTCACCCTAACCTAGCGCAAACAAAGTTATAAATTATCACAATTATGATATGAAATTAACATATCCAAAAACATCTATATTATCTTCAATGTTTTGGTACTTTTTATCTATAAGAATGTATTTTATCCGAGCAGAAATGAAGTTTACAGACACAAATGTCAATAGTAGTTGCCACTTCTTTGGTGACGTTAAAACCTGAAGTTCTACACCATGTAGAAGTTCTATAACCTTTTTGCTAAACTTGGACAGGATGTCGACGGAGCAGCGGTTAGCTTACACTCATCAGCATGATTTACTATAACTTCGTCTCAAAGACTGGCATTTAACATTTATATCTATATCAGTGTATTTGTTGGTAATATATTTAAGTGGATGAATACTAACTAACGAGTAAATTATTGACAAATAGCGTATTTGTAGCACCGATGTCGTATTTCCAGGATAGATACTGTATATTAAAGACTGATACCGTATATGAAAGATAGATACTTTATATGCAAGATTGATACCGTATTAACAAATTGCAATAAAAGAACAAAATAAATAATTTAAATGGCAATAAAATAAATTCCAAACCAAGACATGTGCGAACACAATTTCCTTAAAACTTTCGTCCCATCACTGTACGTGCTTGAGGTTTAATATGAGCGTAGTAGAATCTGAACACCATATACTTTACCTCGGCAAATTGATTTAGTATCTGAACAATATCGTCACCAAGAAAAACGAAACCAGAAATTTCGACAGAGACACAGGGCTGTAAACTATGCAGATGTAGTATGTTTTTCTCCTTCCTTTTCATGTGTTTTAATTGTGGAAAAAATGTTCTCATATATAAACTTTTTAACTCCCAGAAATCTATCCATTTATTCATTAGCAGTAATCACAGGAGTTTCAAACGTTTCTGAAGTTTCAGAATGCAAAACAAAATTCCAAAATGTCTCCGGTCCAACATTCGTGTGCTCAGGTCGCGCTCGCATACGAGTTCAAGGTCTGAGACTCATTTCGGTCTGAGATTTGCACCTCCCTGTGCACACGCATGGAGAAATCCTACATACTACACGTGATTACACTATTCTAAAGTGTAATCCTATATAAAGTGATTTTTTCTTTCCTCATTTTTCTATGTGGGACAACCATTAATTGATTTTCTTCTAACACATAGATTTCTTTCAATTGGCACACTTTGAGTTCTAATTTCTCATTCACTCGAACATCATTTTTTGCAAGTAAATATATGATTCAATGTTCTCATAGAGGAGAACACAAATCAACTTTCATATTTCAAATTGAACAATCGGGTCCCATTCAAATTTAGCTCCAAAGTCAGCCTCATAAACCCATTTTTTTCCAACAATATTATCCACACACAAGAATTGTTTGACATATGCATCTCTCATTTGTGTCAACTAGTCAAAATTGAACGTCTATTGCACATTATTCTAAAATACTTTATAAGTATCGTAAAAGTAATATTTAATACCAATTTGTAGAGAGGATTTGATGAGTCTCAAATGAACTAAAGAAAATAAAATTTAGGAATTTAGGATAAAAAGAAATTATACTCTCAAAATTCAACTTCTATGATTCAATTTTTTTGTGACGATGAAAGACTGCGCGCAAATGAGAAACCTTTATATACTATACATAAGAATTAATTGTTAATACACGAATTTAAACACTCATTAAAACTCCTAGTTACATGAATAAAAATAAATTCATCTACAATAACTCTAATTCACGTAGATCAAGATTCATCAAGTCAAAATTTATTGAGTCAGATTAATATGAATATTAATTAATTGATAATTAATAACACGAAATTAATACATGAGAATTAATTGTGAATACATGAATAGAAATAAATTCATCTACAATAACCCTAAATTCATGTAGATCAAGATTCATCAAGTCAAGAATATTTTCTACGATTTTAGTGAGATTACTCACAGAATAGTCTCGACCATTTTGTGTCTCGATAAATTGGGTCATGTTGAGAAGTTGGTCATTCATTGAATCTAAATTAATGTGAATGTTAATTAATTGAGAACTAATAACACGAAATCAATACATGATAAGGATTTTGTAGTATTTATTATATATTGAAAAACAAAATGTAAGGTATTATTGAAATAATTGAATTGTAATACAGTTAAAATCGTCCAAAAAACGATTATCCCTTCATGTAATATTTATATATTATATATATAGATAATTGATCTATTCATATGGTAATTGAATGTGAAGAATTAGATAGATGCAAGTGGTCAGACAGAATACATATCTAACATGACAGAGTATCACCCTAAAACAATAGATTTGGAACATTTTTGGACTGATTTACAGCAGCACACAAGTTTCACACACTTGTACACATATCGATATCTATTGTATTATTTGATAAATAACTTTATATTTGTCAAAAAAAAAAAAAGTTCTTTTCTTCTCTTATTTTCTTAGGAACACACCTAGCAAGATCATTGTGCTTGATGCCACCATGGTTGCATGACTTCAAGTTTAAAATATTTCACCACAAACTTAAAGTCAATTATAGATGATACAATCAGATGCGTTTTTTCAAGTAATTTAATAAAACATATAAATCAAATTAGCGTCTCTCTCCATGTCAAATATGTTACCCTACAAAGGCAATGAATGGCCTCGTGCACTAGGTAACCTTTGTTTTACCCAAATAGACAATGCAGCTCAAGATAAAACGACGAGATTTTCAAGCAAAACCGAGACATTTTCGATATACGGCCAGTGATCACGGATCAAAGATCCTAACGAAATCGTTAGAGAAGATGAATCCTGACTGTCATCTTGAATTCTCTCCAGAGCTTTCCCAAAAATTTTGTACCTGCAGAATATCAGTATGGTTAACTAGAAATAAAAAGGTCACCATAAGATTTTAATAATGTATGATATGATTGACTCTTAGAAGGTAAACTTTTACTCTTTTGGTTCAAATATAAGTTCCTTGAAAACACCATATCCAGCAGCAGCAGCAATTCCCAGCCCAGCAAGGATGA
This sequence comes from Fraxinus excelsior, assembly GCA_019097785.1. Classification (NCBI taxonomy): domain Eukaryota; kingdom Viridiplantae; phylum Streptophyta; class Magnoliopsida; order Lamiales; family Oleaceae; genus Fraxinus; species Fraxinus excelsior. The sequence goes on along the minus strand of CM032631.1, from coordinate 29,869,952 downwards.
TAATACTGTAAGAAGCTCCCTCTGTAAAAGTCACAGGCTTCTCGGGTATATTGTATGTCGGAGCATCAAATGGATCCTCAACTTTTGATATATCTCTTCGAGTCTGTGAAGACAGAATACGGCATTTAAATATTTGATCGAGTCAAGTTCAGATTATAGCCATAACTAATGTTAATGGCATCACAGGGAACTTCTCGTTAAAAACTAAAAAGATTTCCACCAAGCGGGATGTCATATTCATCTCTGATTCAGTCCTAAAATGAAGTCATGCCATTGGGTACACTATCAGTCATGAACTAGAAGATGCTAAGTGTTGCAAGGCACATGACAAGTCATACTCATACAAGTAAGCATATGAATCCAGTCAAGTTTATTACTGCACCGCGATCATAATTGCTGCTGACTGGGTCATTGATGAACTGCCTGGGGTAAATAAAGCACTAACTGCACATTTTTGTGTTGTGTAAAGTGAATGCATTGAACATTTGTTTTGCAAAAGTGACACCCAACAAATAGCACCGGGTGTTATTACACTGTAGCACTTATCTCAAAGGATTCTATAGAATGCCCCAGATCATGTGCCTCAAAGAGCTTGGCATCTACCATTAATGTCCCTAAGACAATTGTCTTATATTACAATAAAATTACCTAAGAAAGGCTATGAATCTCCCAGATCACCTACGATGGAAGCATGGAGCTCTTCAGCTAATACAGAAAGCCCTGGCTACTCCTTGCCACCTAGTTTTAGGAAATAGCACAATAGATCGAGTTAAGAGTTCGTTTTCAGTCACTGTGAGACATTGATCCTAACTCATCTATCGTGAAAAGCAGTAAAAAACTGATGTGACTTTGTAATCAAATACTTCACCTTGCAAAACTTTATCACTCCAAAAATGTCACGAAAAAACAATAAGTACCATTATAAATCAAATAGTTTTGCACTTGTGAAATAAATAAGAAAATAAAAATGAAGACAATGTCACGGTGTCACTTAAGCTGCTCTTTTTACAGCTCTTCTTATGTCACTTTGTATCTGATTTAATCAAGTAGACACAAAACAATCCATACTAATGAATATTGTTTCTTTAAGTTATGAGGATTATAAGCTATCAACATTCAATTAAAAGAGATTCAGAAACTGCAACACAAAATTGTTCAGATACAAAATCTAAAAATATAATCAATTAAAAACGAAAAAGTTTAAATCTAAACCTCCGACGATTTTCGTTTTGAAAATTCTGAAGCACTAGATGCCAAAGACCTAGCATAGCTAGGAATCGCAACCTTTCCTCCATGGATCTCAGAAACTTCCAATGCTGACCAATAATTTACAGTTTGCCCATTTTCGCTTCCTGCCACACAGTTAGATTAATTATAAATTTAGGTTGTTAATAACACCACACCACACCACACCACACCTCACCTATTAATTGTGATTAATTCATTATGGTTAATATTTTTTTTAAAAAAATTATTTTGATTCCTAATGGAGATATGGAATCAGCGTGTCTTTCGGTTTATACTTTGGTGAACGAAAATGCTCGATGAAAATGGAAATGGACGAGTGAATAAGATGGGATTACTGGAATCGTGATAACATCGAGTACATCATTTTAATTGTTCGCGCGTGGTTCTTGATGATGAAGATTTGCATGTCGATCAACTATTTGACACAAAGAGAGGTTTGCAAAAGTTGTCCACCAGATTGCAATGAAACATAACTTTAATTTCAAAGTGAAGAAATCAAAGAAGTCTACATACACAATGATTTGTGTGGACGACAGTTGCAGTTGGTGTTTGCGAGTGACAAAGATGGACACGAATGATTTCTTTCTAGTTCGCAAACATGCACGAGAACATACTTGTGAAATAAGAATTCGTCGAAATGATCACAGACAATCCCAATCATGGTTTATTGGTTAAAGAATGTGTATTTGAGGATTTAATGGGTTCGATCGAGGAGAGTTATGCTAAATTAGTCAGGTATTGCCATAACACGGGAGAACTATTCATGACTCAACGTTATTGAGACCGGTGGTGAGAATCGCTTTACGTACTTCTTTGTAACTCTTGGACAATGCTTTCAAGGATTTCAAAATGCGATGCGATCCTTAATTCTAGTCGATGGTACAACCTTGAAAGCTAAATACGAAGGGAAACTAATTATTGCAACTTGTCAAGATGCCAATATCCAAATTTGACAAGAATGATCTAGCGACGCAATGGTTCTTTACAAAGTTGAGGGAAATAATTGGGGATGTCAAGAACATTGCTTTTGTAACTGACCGAAGACAGCTTATAATAAATGGTATAGCTAAAGGTTTGCCCTAGACATATTATGGTTATTGCATGTACTATATACAAAGCAATTTCAAGAGCAAGTATGGGGGGAGTGATATCGTCGCATTGTTTAAGAGAGCTATACAAGCCTCTAATTTCTAAAAGTTTAATAAGTTCATGGTTGAAATAGAAAATAAATCACATGATGTATGGAAGTATCTAACAGTGAAGATTGGGATTGAACATTAGGCACGTTCACATTTTTCAAAACGTCGATACAACATGATGTCGTCAAACAATATGGAGTCGCTCAATACATTATTGAAGAAGGATCGATAGTTACTAATTTTCGCAATGATTGAGCACATTCGTAATAAACTAAAGCAATGGTTTCATGACCAATGGCGTAACTTTCCCCAGATAATCTCTCATACTAGTGTCAAGATGGTACTTCATCCTATAAAAATAATAAAAGTTAAAATCATATACAAGATATTATGTAATAAAGTATAGTATCTTAAATTTAACCAACCATATTATATGTTATTGTACACGATAAATAAATTCATTTCATCACAAATTAAAAAGAAAAACAAAAATGAAATTAAAGAAAAGAAAAGAAAAGGGTAAATTGAAATAAAACAAAATAATTTAACGTAAAGTAAAATAACAAAAATAAAGTTAATGTAAATAACAAAAATAAGTTAAAGAGAAATTAAAAAAATAAAAGGAAATCAAAGAATTAAAATGAATCAGAAATAAAATTAAAGAGAAAAAATAAATTTTAAAAAAAGGAAAAAATTAAAAAAATTAAAGTATAAAATTAAAATTAAGCAAAAAAATAAATTATAAAAACAGAACAAAAACTAAAATGAAATAAATATTAATAAATCATACATAAAAAATAAAAAATGAAGGATAAAATTGAATAATTTGCCAAAAAATAATTGATGAAAAAGAAATTAAATTAAGAAAGAATATATAAGATTTAAAATTAAAAAAAATTAAAGAATTCAAAACAAAAAGGAAAAAAAAAAAGAAATTGAAAAAAAAATGATAAAATGAAAAATGTATACGAAAAATAATCGATGGAAAATAAATTAAATTAAGGGAAAAATAAAAATGAAAATGAAAAAAAAAATTATCTGATTTAAAATTGAGAAAAAATGAAAATGAAAAATAATTGATGGAAAAGAAATTAAATTAAGGAAAAATATAATACTTAATATTGAAAAAAAGTAAATTAAAAATGAAAAACAAAAAGGAAAAGGGAAAAATAGAAAAAAAAAAAAAGAAAAAAAAAGAAGAAGAAGTTAAAAAGAAAAAAGCAAAAAGCAAAATAATGAAAATGAAAAATAATTAATAGAAAATAAATTAAATTAAGGGTCCGTTTGATTGTAAATGTGGAAAATGAGTGGAAAGAAAATATTTTACTTGGAATTGAATTGCCTAGAATTTGTTTTACCGGGAATTGTAATTAATTGTGTTTGATTGGTCTAATTTTCTACCTAAAAAATGTTGAAAGTTTGGTGTCCGTTTGGCTTCGTTTTTTATAAAAATTGTCCATTAAAGTGATAATTTTTTCTACTAATACGTCTAGAATTTGTTCCAATTACCAAAAAGTAAAAAAAAAAAATTAACAATTAGAAAAAATTACCATATTCGTTTGACTTTGTTTTGCATAGAAATTGTCAACAAAAATGAAAATTATTTTTACAATGGTTGATAGAATTTGTTGACATTGCTAAAAAAAAAGGTGGAAAATGTTTTCCCACCTATTAGGTGAAAAAACATTTTACATCATTTGTGCATCAAATGGTTATACCTAGGAAAAAGAAGGAAAACATTTTTCGTGAAAAATTTAGCATATCAAACAGTCAAAAAGTGGAAGTAGGAAAATATTTTCCTATTTCCATGGAAAATTCCGCCAAATCAAACGGACCCTAAGGGAAAAAAATAAATTGAAAAAAAAAAAAAGAGGAAAAAATGGAATTGAAAAAAATGGAAAAAATGAAAATAAAAGGGGACCAAATAGGCACTTCTGGACCGACGGGTTCTGGGTTGTTCGTTACAGATGGCCCAGTTAGCTATGCTGCTCGGACTGGCTAGAGTCTAGTGTCTCTAGACCCAAATGTCTAAACGAGTCTAGCCCAAACATCTGAGTCCGTAACTTTTAACCCAGTGAAAATTCAGCGAGCTCCACCACAAAAACATAATTCAATCGTCAATTTTAACATAAAATTAATGAAAGATAGATTTAAAGTCTCAGTTCAATGACCTAATCAAGAACCATATCCAATAATCTGTTAATTAAATGGATTAAATATAGATATAGATCAATCTGATTGATAACAACCTAACTCAATTTGTTATAATAATATAATATATTTTACGTATTAGCATATAATTTATTATGCATAATTATTATTTTCATTTTTGAAACTAGTATTATAATTTATTACTTTTAATGAAAAGTGTCAAACATGTCAAATTTCAATATATAAGTAATATATATTATAATAATCATTTAATTATCTCATTATGAATAACATTATTCACAAAAATAAAATAAATAATAAATAAATAATCTTCCCCCAAACACTCCCTTCACGTTTCCTTGCTTTGTCTCATTTATTTTCACTTTTGTAAGGACTATGAATATCGCATATAGACATTAGTATGATATTGTTCACTTTGGGCCTAACCCCTCATGGATTTGCTTTTGTGGTAATTACATGAAGCCAGACGTTTTCTTTCACATTTTAAAAATTCAGGTTTTAACGTTTTTTTTTCATAACTCAGGTTTTTATCAGTTTAATTAAATAATTATTCTTTTAATTAAATGACCCGCATATCTCGTTAATTATGGATTTCAAATGGCTAATATCTCAACTTCCATATCTATTGAAGCCCTATTATCACTCGATCACCATCTCACCTCCACATTCCTCGCGCACTCTCTCCACCACTTTCAGAAGACTTCTGTGATAATTCTCCACGAAATCTCTGGTGCTTCGATATTGTCTGTGAATACAAATGACGAAAACAAACGATAAACAAAGGGGAAGTCGGTGCTGACGCTGGTTCGTATGAACAAAAGAAAGATAACGGACAGCCCCAACACAATATCAACTGATGGCTGCATTTTTTTTTAATTTTTAAAACAATGAACAAACTATGTAAAGTTTCTGATTGTTCTTCTCTATCTATTTTTTTTTTTGTTGGTGTCATCGTTTTTTTCGATTTGTAGTAGTTTGTTTGATAGAGACAAATGTACATCAATTCTTTTGAAAGTAATTGGAACCATTTTCATTGTGATAAGGCATTTTTTTGACTTATAAGATGTTTATTTGTGATGCTGTAAATTGATTTGGTATCATATGGTATAGGTTTATGATTGTCACAGTGGCTTGGGCAAATGTATATAATCAGGTCACAGGCTGTAGTAGAAGATTTATACAGGGTCGCATGTGATAATATTTTTGAAGTATGTAGGTCACATGAATACTAGTAGTCACATAATGTTACATCAGGTCACAAAGAACACTATAGGGAATTGTTTGCCAACTCTGAAAACATTGGGCAACACAGGTTTCTGAATAATTAGCAGGACATCTGTGGAGGTCACTGAATGTGAGCGCATTTCATTTAGGTGGTTGAGTCACATGACCTGATAATAGGTTTTTGAATAATTTTATTGTTGTGAAGCCAGTAGGTCACAGAATACGTGTTCGGAGGTCACGTGTCTAACTGGATATTACAGTTTTATTATTGCGAAGTGAATAGTGTACTGGGTCACAGAATATGTGTTCGGAGGTCACGTGTCTTACTATATATTACAGTTTACTTTATGTTCAGAGGTCATATGTCTTACCTTATATTACAGCTTGTTTTATGGTGGTCACAGAGAGTTCTGCCTTGGTAACTCAGGTTTTTAATTAATAACTTGTATTTTATAGAACACATTGAATATTAAAATGGTGTCACAAACTGGTTTCACAATTCACAGGTCTGAGTATATGTCACGAATTGCAAACTGAACGAATATTTCTTATTTCAATGATTATTTCACGAACGTTAAATCAAAAATGCAATTTAATAGATTAATTGTTAAATATAATTAATTATGTCATGGAAAAACCTGAGTTTTGAAATTCTAAACCATCATGTCTGATTTTTTATTTCGTGAAAGATAATGCCTGAACCTTGAATTTTTCCCTTTGCTTTTGGGTTTTATTCTAAAATGTCTCATACCAATGGAGATATTGTCCATACTTATAAACACGTGATTATTCTCACTTCTAGCCAATGTGGGACTATGGTTGCACACCCAACAATCCTCCCCTTCAACGAAGAACCACCAAGTCTCCCCTCAAATGATCATCCATCCGTACACTCTTTACCAACCAGGATTATCCTCTCTCCTCTTCACCGTGTTGTGGTCAAGACACGTCCATGAAGTATCTGGAGAGCACTACCTGACTCGAGAGCTTGCTCTATTCAGGTCAACTCCTCTTCCCCATGTTGAGGTCTAGACACGTCTATGAAGCATTCAAAGCACATCGTCTGTCCAATAGAGCTCATCCATGGTTCCCATCGCCAGCAAATCGAGGCTCACCACCTTCTTTCGGCATTCCGAGAAATTCATCCACATGGCTAAGTCTAAGGCTTGGCTATGATAGCATTTGTCGTGGAAATTTTCGAGAAATCTTGATCCGGACTCAGTTTAATCAACCAAACGAACATCAACCGAGAGGCTCGACCCATAACTTTAACACTTAGTTGACACAAGTTTACACACCCAAAAAGGATATACTTGGTGATTAGTTTGCAAGCCACAAAGGAAGATAAATAGAGTAGCAATTGGAACCTCAAAGAAGAACCAAAACCGGTCAAACCTCATATTTTCTCTCTTTCTCACAAACTAAAAAACGGCTGCAAAGAGATGGATATATATAGCACTAGTTAGGTCACTCTAATTGGGCCAAACTTGACTAATAACCACAACTTGGGTCATCCACAATTGTTGGACCACGAGCAACATTAACCCAATTAAATTGCTTCTAGTGGCCCCAAGATATTATTGGGTCGAGCCATCACTAAGGTGTCATTATAACATTATCCGACATCGGCTTAACATCATCGTCCGAGATTTATTGGGTATTAAAACCCTGACGACTTTTTTAACGTGACAAAATTTCAATTTCTTTCAAAGAAGTCTAGCATCCGATTAATTTCAAGACGAGTTCGGACAAGCGAAGGAAAGTAATTAATTCAAATTCAAGGATAAAATCTGACATTGTTCTCAATTTTTATTCATATAGTTGTTATTTTTTGTCTTTTAATTTAAGTTAGAAATTATGGATTTTATAACATAAATCTGGATTATTCGTATTCCATTGAGTATAAGCTTGTGACATTTGCGTTGAGGATGCAGTTGTAATATTTGTATTTATGATTCACCTCCCACTGACCATGTGTGATAACTCTCCTCGAATAAATTCATTAAATCCTCCAACTTATTCTTTAACCTTTTAGTCTTTTTGATAGCTTATGACCATCACGAATTCTTGATGAATGTCATGAATAATGTCTACAAGCATGTAAATTTTCATTGGATCTTGAAACTTGTGCATTAAATGTCTTTCAATAATCCACGATCTTGCATGTATGTGATCATTGCGAAGAATACTCACTGAGCAAGTATATTCGAGTCCATGACGATGAACTACAAAAAAATCAGTTGTGTCAAACTTCGTTGCTTGCAAATGTCATTTACAACTATCATCTACATAGAAAATTGTATATGTGATGTTTGATTTCTTCACTTTGAACTCAAATTTGTGTAAAAATGAAATCATGTGCACAACTCTTGAAAATCTTTCTTGGTGTCAAACAATTGGTCGACAAGAAAATTGTGAATTAGGGAAAGCCTATGAGTTCCCACATAACACGTGTATCTGTGTAGATAAAGCGATAAGATACTAATTTTTAAATGGAATTTACTTTTCATTATCTTGAACTATTTCAAGGGGGACGGGTCTATATGTAACATAAGATGCTGGTTTGTTGAAATTCTCTTCAGAGTAACTATGTAATCCCCTAAGCTATTTCCAACGTGTTTCAAAAATCATTTACTTCTTCACTTGCTTTATGTTCATTCTAAGGGTTATCCTTCCCCACAAGAATTATGCAAAGATTAGCATGTTGATTTTGGTTAAGTTGAATCGGCCATCTCACTTGAAAGTCAGATGTAATCCTTATCGATAGAATTGAGAAATTAGTATTATCGAAAAAAAGTAATCTGAGCTCCATATTATGGCTCAACGTTGAAGAGGTTTTGTACATCATGATATACATCCGTACATGATGCATTAAATGATACATGAAGTGAATCAACACATTCTCCATTACTCATGGTCTAATTCCATGTCCATGGATCATGTTCAACCTCACATATTGTCTAGGAGAGACTAGAGAACCAAAATTCATATACAAGTAGGTTAGGCACTTAAGGGAAGAGTATAGCTTGAATGGTGACCATCGTAATTTACAGAGACGTCATGATTTATATTCACTGTCAAGGGACACAAGCCTCCCCTGTCACTTGACCCGGTCACCAACCCGGGCCAAGTAGCATAATTCTTGCTTGCTACAGGTTCATAGACGGAATTAGGTTTTTCAAAACGTCTTTCTTCTCTTGATAAAGTAATTATCAAAAGATTGGAATTATTCCTTACCTAAAACTCTGCAATCATCGTGACGACGACATTATCATAAAAGATATCTTATCATCAAATGTATGCAATTATCATAAAAGATTAATCTTGTCATAAAAGATAAACAATTATCATAAAAAATTAATCTTATCATAAAAGATTACCTAAATTATTAAGTCAAATCTTATCAAAAAAGGTATACTGAAAGACACCCAAGATTATTCTAAATCCAATCTTGTCATGAAAATATCTTAGATTTGTTAAAGGTCTAATATTAGGAAATATAATTTTAATTTAACAAATCATTATATTTTCCTTTTAAATAAATTTAAAAATATCTAGTAAGGTATCAAATTTCTTCTGCACAAACTGTAAATATATAACAAGAAATCATTTCCTATTATATAAGGAAAAATAATAAAATTCGCAGCTCAAATATTTTGGACGGATACCATCCTGGTCAATCTTGAATGACTCGCGAAAAAATTGTAACTTTTTCCTTTTGCGATTTGGACAAGTTATTTTTCGTTGTACGACAATTAAAAATCAACAAGTATATCAAACAAGTCAATAAATAAAATTTGTAAAAATATTGACATTTTCTCCAACACGCTTATGTTGATCTAATTTCGACACGTCATTTTTAGTTATCACCAGTTGGCACTAGAAGGAGAACTCGTGAAAAATAGCTCACATCTGGGGCCAGGAGTTAAAGTAATGCAGGAACCTGTGATCCAACTTGGGCATATCCCGCAGTTTACCTTCCACCAATCAATGAGGGGCCGGAGGTTGGAGGTCCAGGACTAGTCAGGCGCAAGCCTGGAACCTGGGTATCAAAAAAAAAAAATAGCTCACATCTCCCGTAAAATTCCCATCATAGTATCCAATCCCAACAAAGTCATGAGCTGCAGCTCAACCTCTAGAAATTATTCTCGCATTAATCTCAACGAAACAAGTGTCCCAAGAAATTTTCAAAGAAGGAATGATTATGCTGAGGACGGCTACCCTCAGCTCATTGCCATGAAAGAGGCTAACGTCCCACGACTATTGTACAAAGGATAGGAAAAAAACATGCAATTTTTTTTTTTCCAAAACACATTTTAATGGAGCCCAAATAGGAGTTTAATGTGATTTACAACTTTTATCAATTTTCAATCGTATATTTCATCAGCTTCTATTAAAATTAATCAAAATTATATTTTTATCTAAATCAAATAAGGGCAATATTTATTGCAGCATCAGCCAATTACCAATTACTATCAATACTGTTATAGACTAGAAGAATAACTACCAAATGGTAGTGTCAAAAGTACTAGAAAAGATAGTTGAAACACCTTCTACGTAAATACAAGTTAGCTTATTAGTTGTCAACCAAAATAGAGATAAATTGACAAAAAATATCTAAAGAAAAAGATTTTTTTTTAAAAAAAATGAAAGATGTTTGTCATCTTTTACACTACCCATTTTGATGTTCATTATAAAGAGAAATTAGAGGAAAATAATGTTTTGAATAGTGATTTTTTGGTGAATGTGTGGTTAAAAAGTATGAATTTTTTTTAAAAAAATTTACGTACAGAATATTTTTTTGTATCAATGTGTGGTTGAAAATAGGGATGATAAAAAGCTCGTCGGCTCAGACTCGTTTCCACCTGGCCGAGCCCCATTTTGGGGCGTCGGCTCGAGCTCAGGCGGGCAAAGCTCAGGCCGAGCCTCATTTTTTTGGCTGAGCTTTTGCTCGGCTCTGCTCGGGCCCTCGGACCTGTTTTGTTGGAGTCGAGTCTAAGTTTTGAGTTTTGGCTCGTAACTCGATTCGACTCTACTCGTTGACATGACTAGTTGAAAATAAGTATGATAAATAAAGAGTTTTTAAGTTAAGAGACTCAATAGTTGCAAAATTGCATCATTGGTCTATGACATATATATATTGTTGACATAGGAACTTACAGTCGCTACTCATCAGCGAAGCTCCGACCACTGTGAATACGTACTATATAAATCATGTTACATGTGCAGTAGCCCACAAATTATACATGAGAGGTAAATCGCACAGGCAAGTTTAGTGCGACGGACTCGATCGAGAAAGTGTTGTCAGATGATTCAAATTCGTGATTTTTGACCTCTTTGTTCATCCGTTCCATCAACTCGACCACCCCTAGAGGGGCCATTGGTCTAACATATTTGTGTCAATATTAAGTTGGTCCTTAACATTCTTAGGGATAAAGTTGGTTTCTGATTTTTTTTCGCTGTAGTTGCACGATTAGCCATTAATGACGTTAATTGTGATGTAATCCTTGTGGAGACATATTTTACCTCAAAATTCTCGACATCAATCTAAGTTTAGAAACAAAACTTAGTTTCATCAAATGGAACATGGGAGGCTACGGGCCAGGGTGACGGTTTAATAAGAAATTGGAGATAAATTTATTTTTCTGTAAGAAAGCTTCATAAAAGAGAATAAAATATTAATATTAATAATTAAAATATATGATTTTGTGTAAAATAAAAAATAACAATGGAAAAATGATATACAAATGATGTAGCGAGAGGACTCGATTGAATGTTAATTTATGGAGGGATTGAAGAATGACAGGGAAAAAAATTAAGGCGAAGATGAAAAATAGTAATTAAAATTTCGAGAATAAATAAAATAGTTAAAAAAATTTAATAAGAAAAATGTTACATAATGAAATATTAAGGGTGTGATTTGTTATTTTTATTATGGATATGTTGGTCTATTTTGTCTATTTATAATGGAAAGTTTTTAGTTTTTTTTTTTTTTTTTTTTAAAGTTACTTTTATTATTATACTATAAATACACATAGAATGAAAATTATTCAAATCCACCCCCCCCCCCCCCCGCCCAAACCTTTTTTTTTTTTTTAAATAATATACAGTATAATTATCCATCAAACTAGGAAAGGAATGTACGAGGAGAAAATCTACAAATCTCATCCTAATTTTGATTGAATTGAAAATGTGACACAAAATGTATGGACGCTCTATATAAACAAACATTTTAATTATTTCAAAATGAAGGACTCACTAGGTTTTACTTTGTCAGTATCGAATTTCAACCATCTCATCTCAAATTAATTAATGTTTAATGAGAGCAAGGTAAACCTTCTATAATATTCGATCACATCATTTGAAGGACTCAATCCATGGGCCTAAGATCAACATTGTTGCCCCTCGACAATTTCTCTCGTGGCTCGAACTTATAGCCCTAACTCTAATACCACTTATAGCCCCTCGACAATTTTATGATATTATCACCATCATTTGAGTGACTCAATCCATAGGTTTAAATCAACATTGTTTTTCCCAAACATATATTCCTAGACTTGAATTACAACAAATTACAATTTAGGACTCCTAAGAATGTTGAAATAAGCGTCAAAAGTTCTAACCACTTTCAAACATAGATTTTGACTCGAATAAGGATTTCTAGTTGCCTAAAGACTAGTATGTTTTCGATTAACTTAAATTAATTTTTGTTCTTATTCTTGTATCTTCATCCTTTCATATAGAACGAAATCAAACGGGAAACTCCGATCCAATGATTTTTTCCTTCAATTTTTAAGTGTGAGAAATAGTTTCTTATTGAGAGTCAATGTTGTGCAAGGGATGATAAATAAAAATCATTTGCCTGTTGCCAGGGGCGGACCCACATGGGGTCATGTGGGGTTAGATGACCCCACAAAAAAAAATTCGAGTTTTTTTTTTTTTTTTTTTAACCTATACATTTTTGAAATCTCATTTTTGACCCTACAAAAAATTTGGTTCGGTCCGCCCCTACCTGTTGCACCTCTTATCCATTAGCTATGTTTGGTTGCACTATGATCAAGTTTTAGTCATGAAATTCTAAATACTACTTATTGAACTCAATTTTTACGTGGATGATGTAGTTAACAGATTTCGACTTCACTCACGTACACGTGATATATCTTCTGCACAATTGGACAAACTGTTGAAACACGTCACTTTCTTCGAAAGTAGGGGGCGACCGCAAGACCCCAATGATAGAGTTAGTTAACTTGTATAGGTGTATTTAGATGTGGATGGATAGAAGATTAACAAATGCGAGACCAATACTATTATTAGGGTGTAAAATTTTATTGCCTTCAAATGACACTGAGTATGACGTTTTATAGTAGAAGATGAGCAGTTGTCGTTTGATGAAAAGACATATGGCCTTATTCTAGAGGTCAGGATGTCTTCTCTTAGGTGTAACTCCATTAATCCTAAGTTCAAAGACATTTAATGTTTCTGAATAGTAGCCATCCTGTATTCTAGACCTGGTATCTGAAAAATAGATTGTGAGGTGTCTATTAAATAGATGTGACATCAATCAATCATAAAAAGAGCTTGTACAAAAGATCGCTTGGAATAGATGAAGTGGGAGACGCTGACGTAGAACGGATTACTAAGTGGATTGAAGAACAGTTGGATCGACAAGAGAAAAACGGTAAAGTGTTGATTCAACATTCAAACTCCGATTTGGGCCCATAATACCTTTCTGGAAAGAGAATGACAAGACCGATTGAATTTATACCTTGATGATGGATTTAACCATCCGAGTTAGTTTTTTTCGATTTATTTACAATTTTAGTTCTTTTAGGTTAGGTTTCTATGTAAACCTTTATAAATAAAGGATTTATTCTATGTTTTTAGCATATTGAAATTAATAAAAACTTTGTGAGTTGATTTTCATTCTCTGGTTGATTTTAGTTTTGGTATTCTTAAAGTTTTCGCATGAATTCCTTGTTTCGCGCTGCATTATATGCATTCTCTCATTAAGAGAATAATTACCTCGGATATACTATACATCAAGTTATAGAACCTTGCCTAAGTCATGGAGGGTCGAATTCTACATGTCATCTCGATAGAGGTGATGCATTATTTCAGCTACCTTAGTTATGACCTCGGCTAGACCAAGTAAGATGATGATTTGAAGTGCAAGCCTGATGATGCTTGCTAGTTGGCTGCCACATGGTCGATACTTGGAGCATCGTCAGATGAGGTATAACACATGTTTTAACGTCACCAATGGGATGAAGCAGCACTTGGCTGCCCAAGTCCATATCCAAAATTATGGTTTATAAGGAAAGAGAAAAAAAAAAGCCCATGAGCCCACCATCAGCCTAAGTATACGAAGCCGACGATCACTTGTCTGCATCCATAAACCGAGGTTGACGAATGTCTTCGGCTTTAAGCCTTTAACCAATATCCAACAGGTGCAATTCTTAATTATTTACTTAAATCTGGACATGCACTACTTTGCTAATGCCTTAATTTATTGAGGGTTTTGTATATGAATAATGTGGTTGGTTTGGTTGCATAGAAAAAATTAATTTTTTTCCTGCGCTTTGTACTTTTTTTCTTTTTCCTTCTTTCTTGTTTGGTACAAAATGGAGCAAAATAATGAGTAATTAGCACAAAACGTCCATACCTTTCAATATTATTGTGTAAAATATTAGTACCTTTCATTTTTTTGACATTTTCACCCTTATTTTCAGTTTTCATCGTGGAAATCATCATTTTCATTCATTTTGTCAATTAAAAGATGTGAATTGCCAAATATACATTCTTATTTAAATAAAATAAAAATAAAAATAATAGAGAACTAATTGCAATTATGGTTCCAAATTTTCAAAAAATTAGAAATAAGTTACAAATATATAGCCCCTGTTTGAGCCACCTTTTTTCTTCACTAAAATGAAAAATATGACCGTTATCCATCACATCAACATTTAAATTCAAATTCTCTATCTCTTGTGTGGGCCCCAATAACGGCTATATTTTTCATTCTCATTTTCAAAAAAGGTGGCTCAAACAGGGGCATAATTTAAAATCAAAACTAGAAAAACACCAAAACTACGGCCAACCACCACCTTTGAATCCCAAAAACATCGGTCAACCACCACTCAAGCCACTAGACATCCATACCGTTGGACAACCCTTACTCCCTTTTTTACATACCACCCAACCACCAGCCCTAACGCAACCAAATTTGGCCGGAATCGATGGCCAAAATCTTCCTTGCACGCGCATGTTATCCCTGTTCGATCTGTCATATGGAGGCTAAATTGTTAAAGGCCTATGGTTGGAATTGATGTGTTGTGACTAGGTGATCCCGAAATGGGTGGTCCGTGATCATGGGTCCATCGGTGTAAAAAATTGTGACCGAAAGTTGCATTTTCGCTTGATTCAAGACATAGGCTATAAATTTTGATTGTGTGGATTTTTTTGATGTTGCAAGACCATGAATAGGTGTGCCTTAATGAGTATAGTTGACTGATATGATGGAAAAGGCATGAGTCTAGCTGGAGAAGGTGGTGCAGTTAGTTTTCCTGTTGACAAGTTGCTGATTTTAGCCATCGATTCCGATCAAATATGGGGCGTTAGGGTTGGTGGCTGGGTAGTATGTGTAGAGAAAAGTGAAGCTTGTCCAATGATATGGAGTTTTGGCGGTTTGGGATTTAAAGGTGGTGGCAATCGGAGTGTTTGGTATTTTTAGGTAGTTTTTCATATTGAGAACTAATTCTTCAATTTTAATTAGGTTTGGACAAAACTCCAAAATCGAACCAACTGAACCGGACCCGACCCAAACCGAATTGAACTGAACTGAACAGTTCTTCTTAAGTTAAATACTTATACATGTATTTGAATCGAAAATCGACGGGTTCAATTTTCTGTTCTAGACCAAAAATTGAAGAACCGAATATCTTTAATTTTTTTCATCTTAAATAAGTCAAATTAATATTTTTCTAAATAAATTTTCTAACTAATTAATTTAGCACAAACACAAAATATGATTTTAATATTTCTAATTTCCAACCCAAGCCCAATTAATCAAATTGACCTAAATTTTACCAAAATTTATTATTCTACTGTAATTTCATTTTTTTTTGTTATGGAGAAATCCAATTAGAAGTCTCTCTTTATTATTGTGAGCTCGTTATCTTCCTCTTCTTGTAATTTTAACAGCCAAATCTATGAAAAATTTAACAAAGAGAGATGCAAAAAATATCACAGGATTTGACAACGTTATTTTCTAAAAGCTAAAATTGAACATATCATTAGTTGAATTAATGTCGGATTTTTGTAAATATTAAAAAAATTTAATTATTGTACGGAACTCAAAAAATGAATGGTACAAAACCGAACCGAATGATTCCATGATTAAATTTCGACACGACAATTTCAATTATTAAATACATGAAAATTCGAGTTAGGTTCGGTTTTGAGGAGAATCAAACCAAAGTGAATAGGACCATGCCCAACCCTAACTTTAATAAAAGATCAAAATCAAGATTTTTTTTTATTTCTTTCTTGTGTTTAAAAAATAAGAGCTAACTTACTACTCGAACACTAAGTCAAGAACAATTTACATGTCTTACAAAAGTTAATAGTACACCACTTTTATGAATAGCTCGTAATATTGCGCATCTTTGAAGATCAAAACCTTTTATCATGACTGCTACTCGTCGTATACCTTAATCTACTACTGTACGAATAGCATTTGCTTTTGCAAAAAATGAAGGGCTCACCGCTGTAAGCAAAAACTGCCAAACCGGAAAATCGAACCGAAATCGCATTTTAAAAACCGTCGATTTGGTGCCACGTGGACCCGTCAACGAAATGGTTTTAAATCAAACCAAACCGGTCAAAAACGGTTTAGTTTAGGTTTGAGAATTTTAATTGCGGTTTAAAACCAAACCGGACCGGTGAAAAAATATATAAAAATAAAAAAATAAAAATAATGATTTTTTTTTTGAAAATTCATCCAAATATGCAAAATTCAATAGTTTTGTCATTTGTATGTGTTTTTGTCAATTTATAATTTTCTATTACATATATATTATTATTACCAAATAATCCTAATTTATATCTAATAATCTCAATACTAACCTAATATATCAAAAATCATTTTTCTCTTTAGAATTCAAATTTTTACAGTTACTTCAGTTTGCATTCTCAAATGTAGGTCAGATACTTGATTTTTTTAGGAGTTTATTACGTGCAAGGATGATTGATGCTTGTATATACGGAAAGAATTGGTTGCAAATTAAGAATGAACTTATAGTGCTATGCCAATATTTAGATGAAGTGGAAGCATTTGACGATTCAATGAAAGTTGTGGCAGGTGGTTTATATTTTCTATTATCATATTTTTAAAGATTCTCTTATCTATCTAGTATTCAATACTATGATGATATAATGAATGCATTTGTTTGACAATAGAGACTATAAATCATGTGTGACAACAATTGCTATTTGAGTATATGTGAGAAACTAAATTCGTAACAAAATACAACGGTAAGCTTATGTAATTGTTATGTTTAGATATTATAAACAATTGATTTATTATTATGGTTGGTTATTCTCTCTGTCTAATCAGTAGTTTTGTTTTTCAGGTATGATGATTACAAGGTCTTGTTGAACATCATTATATTTTTTGGGCTTTATATTTAGTTTAGTAGACTTGTATTGTAACGTTATCGTAACGTCTTAGCCTAAAATGGTAAACAAAAAACTATATTTTAGTTTATTGTGATTTTACTTTGATTTAGTTGATATTTAAATTTGTAGTAGATATATTTAGTTTGTTTTATATTTATTGCTAGTAAGATATAAATATATATTCAATTCAATGAATGAATATCATAAAAGTAGATAGACAAAAAAATATTCGATGAAATCGACGGTTTAAAACCGGATCAAACCGTTAGGTTTAGGTTTGAGTTTTTTTTCAAACTGCTCAAAATGGTTTGGTTTAGGTTTGAATTTTTCTCAAACCGGTTTAAACGGTTTGGTTTAAAAATTTGTCAAAAATCGTAAAAACCGGACTGCTTACACCCCTAGGCTTACGAGCCAACCCTAGCTTGGCCAATTGACACAATAGGTCCCTTAAATTGCCTAGGTGGCACTGCCACCCATGTTTAGAAATTTCATCTAGTTTTTGGGTTGGCGGGCCATGCGTAGGCGATTGCTGATTCAGTCCTCTCGGCTCGGTCGATTGCTACGCTACTTAGACATTTCACCGAGTTGCAATGTCCTTGTTTGATTTAGTTAAAATAGTCCATGAAAATTTAAGTCAAATTCAACGATTAATTTTAATCACATATTATCTACAATTTTACCAACTTTTTAATCATTCGTTTCATCAACTTTTATTAAAATGTGCTAAAGAGGCTTGAATTTTAGAGAAGAAAGGCTATGGAAAATTGAATTAGGAACTTACCTCTGTTTGGTATACATTTTTTTTTCATTTTCATTCTTCTACTCATTTTCAACCACACATTCTTCAATAAAATAATATTTTACATTATATCAATAACTGTTCTTTCTTTTTCAACAACACATTATCCATCAATCTACTATTCTATAATACATTCTTCTAAAATAATGTGGCTCAAACACACCTTTAATGCAACATCAGTGAGACTCGAGCTCAAGTTATTTAGGGCAAACATTCACGAAAAAATTGCTTGATTTTAAAAAAAGATTGCTTGGACGTAATAATGGCAAAAAAGCTCGACGCCCGAGCCAAATTTTGGGGCGTCGCTCGAGCCCGGGCCAGCCTGTGTTTCAGAAAAAATAAATAAATAAATAAATTAGTTGCAGGCAACTGAAATTCAACTGCTTACAAACGCAGGCAACGATCATTTGCAAGCAGCTATGTGACTGTTGCCTGCGTTTTGCAGGCAGCGGTCGTGGAATTTTTTTTTAAAAAAATTGAGTTGGTCTGGCTCGGCTCGTAAAGGCTCGAGTCGAAGCTCGGGTCAAGCCTAAAACTTTTGGTCGAGCTTTTGCTCGACTCGGGACCAAAAAAGTTCGGACTTGTTTTGCTCGAGTCGGTTTCGATTCGTAGCTCAACTCGGCTCGATTCGATTCGACTCGTTGACATAACTATCCGGACGAGGAAACACATGATATAGAAAAAATATACCTAATTCAATTCCCCATAGCATTAATTGCGGATCCAATCTGGATGGAATTTCTTGTTCATGAATGGATCTCTTTAAAAAGGGGTCCACTATTACAATTCCGATTTCGGGTGTTTTTGAGCCAAATAATTTTAAAAGAATGTATTCTGAAATAGTAGATTGATAGAAAATGTATGGTTGAAACAAAAAAAAAGTTATTAATGTGATGTAAAATATTATTTTATTGAAAAATATTTAGTTAAAAATAAATAGAAGAATGAAAATGAAAATTTTAATACATACCAAATAGAAACTTCATCTCGAAAAGTAGATGATAGCTTAAAGGCAAAAGTTAAGTTCTACCTCTACACAACCTTATTTATTGCCCCACCCACTCATCGCATTCTTCCACCAACCTTTCTTTATTTCTCCTCTCTTTTTCTGGTATATTCTGTCTCATATCTCCCTCTTTAATACTATCATTCAATTCTCACCCGACAAATAGTTTAGAAAATTAAGTAAATGCAAACAATTTTTTATTTTTATCTTTTATAGGTTCAAAAATGAGTTTTTATTTTTTTGTTTTTTTTTTATTTTTTTGTTGGGATTATTCATTATTGCCTCACAGCGCCAAAAAAAGAGAGAGGACCCCTATCGCAAATAAAAGATTGGCACTAAGCCCCTATTTAGTTTAAATTAAAAAGTTAATAAAAAGGTAAATTAAAGTCATCAATTAATTTTAACCATACATTTCATGAGATCCACAACTTTTTAACCACATTTTCATCAAATTTTTTTAATCAAAACCTAATTTTTAGCTAAACCAAAAGAAGATAGTCCTCTATTGATGTAGTGCATTACACGCGTTTCAATTGTAGTAAAAATCGAGTTGTTAATTGATTTGGAGTATGAAACAATGAGCAAGTCTTTATTGCTTGGATGATCGGAAAAATGTACGAATATTGGAAGTCATTGTTCATCTATATGTATTCACTTGTTCTCTTAATTTGGTACGCGATTTGAGACTTTTTGTGAGGAAAATTTGTAAGCATAACATTATGATTTTCTCGTTCTCTCCGTGAATTATTCAAGGAGTATAAATAGGTGAATGTGCTAAATCTTAGGGTACTCTTTCCTACAATACTGGGGGTTTTCTTGTATTCTTTATAGGCTTGTTTGGTACGAATTCTCCAAATTCTACAGTAAATCAATTTTCATTTTCAACCACACATTCTTCAATAAAATAATATTTTCCATCACATCAATAACTTTTTTTTCTTTTTCAACCACACATTTCTCATCATATCACTATTCAAAATCAATTCTTCCCCCAAAAAATCCCTCCCAAACAAACTCTATGTGTTGTTCAAATTGTCGAAATTTTTGGGAATGGTCAAGTTAAGGGTAATTTTTTTTTTTTTTTTTTTTTTTTCCTACAATGCCTTGGAGGTTTAGGTGAGTAAAATTCTATATGATTGTATAAATTTTCACATAGTAAAAACTTCGACAATTTGTAAATTTTTCGTCTTATTTTTATATTTTTACTTGTATAGCATTTTTCTCTGGACAACAAAAATCATGTCGACTAAAAAAAGGTTATCTTAATTATTTGGCCAATCACAACTCAACAAGGCAAGTAAAGATGAATAAGGAACAAGGCCAAACTACCCAACCTCATGGAAGCTTATATATCGTGGCTACTGGCTAAGAAGAATAATTTTGAGCAAAAGCCAATCTATTGTTGCGCTAACTCCACGGACACATGGTCAACTCAGCAAAGTACCGAGCTAGGAATTAGAGTGTTCAAGAGCCACGGTGTAC
Organism: Fraxinus excelsior; assembly: GCA_019097785.1. Taxonomy (NCBI): domain Eukaryota; kingdom Viridiplantae; phylum Streptophyta; class Magnoliopsida; order Lamiales; family Oleaceae; genus Fraxinus; species Fraxinus excelsior. Next base: position 29,849,203 of record CM032631.1, on the reverse strand, counting down.
GGACATGATAGTCCATCTTAGTACGCTCATCAGTCAAAAGCGTTCCCAGTCTCAAATAGTATGTCTCACCAAAGAGTCTGTTTAGTATGACTTAAAATCCAATTAAAATTGAAAATATGGCCGTTATTGGGTCTTACCCGTCTAATAAAAGTCAACAATAACGGATATATTTTCAATTTTAATCTGATTTTAATCTCTACCACACACCCTCGAAATTACTTAACCTTCATGGGTTCATGAACAAGAGTAAGATATGAACAACTCCATCAAATGCAACATACTTTCATCAAATTCGCATAATACACATTTTCTCATTCGATCTTTGGAGTGAGATTGGCTATGAGCCTTTTCACCCGTTGTTTAGGTTGCTATCTAGATTTTGTTTTTTTAAAGTATTTGGGACAAACAAGTTTATGTTATTGATGCAAAAGCCACATGTAGTTTTAACCATCGACAAACATTTTAGCACAATAATTGGGTTTATCGAAGAATTAAATTTTGATGCAAAAGTCATATGCAGATAGGTCAGAGATTCACGGTGCTACCAATGAACGACATCAAAATGATAGTTTCAATATTTCAATATATTCAATATTGAAGCATGTCATTGGTACTTGATGAAACCTCAGATAAAGCTAGCATGCAAAGATTTTGAAGGTGTGTCAATTATGTGTCCGACTTTATTAAAGAGATAAAGATACTATGCGTCCCTCCTTTAAAAAAAAACTACAAAAGAATCCAATCCCTTGAAATCATGAGCATACTTTGGCTGTATAAAAAGTTAAAGATGTTGTCAAAAGTATACATATATCCCAGTGGAAACAATTATTAAAATAATCAAATCATACTTTCACTTGTTTGGACTAAAAATATTTTTCTTGTTATTTTCAATAATATTAATCACACATTTTAAATTAGACAATCTAGTTTTGATACTTTGGAGCTATAAATTATGATCGTAATATAATAAAATTCTAAGAAATTATTGATGTGTCATAAAAATTAGCATATTATAGGGAATTTGTAGTATAGTTATCATTCTGATAAATAGTAGACACAATAAATTAATTCATCTTTGTCTCATTTGATTAATGATTGTTGTTTCTACAACAACTAGTCGAGCCACGTGCAATGCACGTGTTTTAGTTTAATTGAGTAAGTAATAGCGTGGAACGATGGTGAGAAATCCAAATTTTAATAGATTTAGTTCTCTAGTATATAGTATTCGTACAAAATAAAGATAATAACTAAACATGAAATACATCAATATAATGTATGTTAATCTCCAACTTTCATCGGTGGGAAAAACTTTGTACATCATGAAGATTGGAATTTCATCGTTGACAAGCTTGAATATGTACATGTGGTCTATCTGAAGTTCTTTTCTGTAATATAAGCTGATGACCCTACATTTAAATATTGGACGTTACCATTTCTTCTGAGATTTGTTTGCTCCCTAATGAGTACCCTGGGAAACTTCAATATCTCCTTGCTTGGTAATTGAATTTTTTGTTTCATAGAACATGTAAATGGTATCTTCTTGAATCATGTGGTCAAACATTGTTAAGTTATGAGTCAAGTCATTGGGAATATGCAATAAAATGGTATTGGAAAGTATGGTTACCCTAGAGATTTACCCTAGAGATTTATACCAAAATGGATAAAAACATATCCGATTGATGTTGCTTAGAAATACATAAAAAAGGAAAACTATAATCTCTATTATCCATAATAATGGTATTGGAAAGTACTCACAGCGCTAGACAGAATTCATCTCCCTTAGGTCTCTCCAAAGCTTGTAAATGGGTAACCTTAACACAGTGCTCGCACAAGAAAGAAGTTACTGCATCTGTCTTCTATTTTTTTCATAGTTCTGCATGGGAAAATTCAGTCAATAATCAGGTCACTGAATTAAGAATGTTCTACTTGAACAAGCATTTCACCGAACTAATTAGTTCAATGAATAGCACAAGCAAGCCATTTACAGAGCTCAAACCACATTTCATATTTGGAAGCCTTATAACATTTAATAATAAACACATGTTTAGTTGCTCCAAAGAGAAATTATATAGAGTCTATTTTGCATGATGTCATATATTTACGTTTACAAAGGATATTTTTCGGTTGAGCTTATCTATTTGTTGGGTTAGGTGTATTCGATCTTTTACTTTCTTCCTTTTGATAGGTTTGGCTAAGCTTAAAGGTGTTAGAAGAACCATTCCTAAAGACTTTTGGAAAAGCCATTTCCGGGTTAGCGGCACATGGTATTTATCCATTTCCCCTTTTTGGACAGGAGGAGTTAGACAGTTTGACATTACATAGAAAATGCCTGTAGCATCATATGAGAGTAGAGGATTAACTAATAATGAATAAAGGTTTCATTTCACTTTTCAACACAAAGGAGAGAACAAATAATTGGAACCACCATGTGCAATCTGATAAGGAAGTACAAAAACAAAGAGTAATCTCCAATATTAAGCTAAGTGTACCGTTTCTAAGTTCTTGCTCAACTCCTCCACCTCCAACTTCTGCATCCTCAATCCATTGCTTATATATATATGAAATGAACATAGTTTAGGTATTTTTTGTTCATTACATAAAAAGAAAAAAAAAAGTGTTAAATCTAAAACAAAAAATCAGAATGTTTTTCATACCCTTTGAAACACCATTTCCCTATAGTTGTCAAATGCTGTAGAAAAGGTGCCAATTCCACTTGGTTACTATCAATTAAAGTTAGTCTGAGAAATAATATTTCAATAGTAATATTTTGTTTTAATCTAGTGAGAAATTTTTATATAATGCTAGTTGATTAATTTACTTTTTGTTTTATATGAAAACTGTAGTATATGTTACTATTTGACTTGAAATAAGATTATATATTTACAGAGTTACAACATGTGTAGCTGAACACTAAAAGCCAAATGAGTAACATGAATTTTTACTTCAACTTGTTTATTTGAAACTTATTAGACTCATTAGTGGATAATTTGTTACTTTATGTTTGCGATTTGAACGTTATGAATGTATGCACAACCAGGACACATTAATATGCTCACAGGATAACCATGTTTCGGATAAAAATAAAATAAAATACAAGAATAGTGCAAGAAGGAATTCAAGAAACCCACAACATAAGAAAAAGTGTGACAGAAAGAAAGGACATCTTAAAGGTATTCCCATATTGCAATGTAATATGTGCAACCATGTCAACACCAACTCTCATCGCACAAATTGGACACACCCGAAAGAGTTGAGGATAAGACCTCCGTTAGCAACTACACTTTGAAAAGGAACATACTAATTTGTTTATTCATCGTGATTTGTGCAAAGGAAAGTATACTAACATCCAGTTCTCAACAGAAGAAAAAATGTTCCATATGCAAAGGAAAGTATACCAACCCTCCCAGTGGCACCACAGTGGCACCAATGAAATAAGACCACAAGATATTAAAAAAGAAAAGGAAATAAAAAGGCATCCTTAGTCTATTTTTCTTTTAGTTTGTCAACTGATGATGAATTTTTCTTTGCTATCTGATGCTGATTGTTTAGGTTGCTCAATTTGGATGGTTGATTTCTTCTAGTCCCCTATTACCGTAGCATTGATTTTGCTAGCAACTTTATAGCAGCTAAAATGTAATGGAAATTGATGAAAAGTCAAAATTTTAGTGAATATAGCGTGCCGACAAAGTGGTTTCTTATTTCCATATAATTTTTGTTTCACTTCAGTGAAGTATGCGGCTTAATATTCATTCACCATTCGGGGAATGTTAAGCCTATAAAAGCAATATAATCCAATCCATTCATGACCCCTTTCTTCACGCGTCCATGATTTACAGCAACCATTGGAAATCAAAACTAAAAACTAACTATATGAATTGACATGTTCCTAACCTCCTCCAAGCAGGATAGAGGAAGGGAACAAATCATTTTCAACATTCTTGGGACATGAAAAAAACGAGTAAAATATGAACTATTGGTATTTCTTGAACTTGCTTCTCAAATTCAAATCATATGGCATTAAAAATTATCATGTTCCAAAACCTTTCGATCTATACAGAATGTTCAGCAATCATAAAAAGAATCAAAGCAAAGGAATTATACCCCATTCTTTGCTTCTACAGGATGCTTGTCATCTATATGGCAACAGAGTCCCACAATATCAAAATATTCCGAACAGAACGGACATGGATACTCCTCTCTTACATCATCATCCATGTCCATTTCCTCGAATCCCATCAACATTTCTGCATTGAGACCCTCTCACTTTATCCCTGCCAGAGTATCACGCACAAAGAACTGATTAGAAACCAAGATTTAATTAAAAATACACATTTATTAAAGTTCACATATCCAATTAAAAAGCCAATATTTGATGGAAATATACAATCATTTTGTGGACTTAACAAACCATATTTAAAAATTTGCTATCCGAAAGGCCTCGTAAAGATTTAATATTAAAGACCGCTTATATTTAATTATGGTTTCAAGGAACCCACTTTTTAATAGAAGATCTTGCTAATTTAACAAAACCGTCGAGAAATTTTATGTGGCAAGAATCTACCTTTCCGGCGACGGCGAGACACGGAGGCACGGGTAGGAGAAGCATTTCTCAGATTTGCTAGGGATTTTGTGTGGGGAGAGAATGAAAAGGAATTGAAAAGAAACGAGGGTGAGAGAGTAAAAGGGAAATGTGAAACGGTGTCGTTATGGTTGACGATGGGGCCCACAAACTCCCTCTTTTAGATGTATAGGGAAAGAAAGAAAGGTCCAAAACAAGAGAAAAGCTTAAAGAAAAGTTACTACTGACTTACTCCATGATAGGTTGCATTTTCACCAATCTGAAACATAAGAGCAACTGATGGGCATTTGTTATTTTCTCTGCAGGATATGGGAAAGTGGGAAGCATAATTCTAACTTCAGATTGCCTCAACAAGGTCTAGAACTGGTAACCAGAATTCGACGATTCTATAAAAAAAAGTAACGTGCATATTTCCTTTTCTGGAAAAGTAGGAAATTATTCCCAGATGCAATATTGACGTAAACACAGAAAGAAAATTCCGGTGTAACGCCTAATTGAAAGATAACAAAAACGATTGCTCTATCCCGGAAAAAAAGCTTAAGCTTAGAAAGGAGTTGTAATTATTTATATATATAGGATTCAACATTAATAAGCTGAAGTAAATCTAAAGAATGAAAAATGTCCAGAAAAGGTTAAAAAAAAGATTAAAAAATCGTAGAAAAAGCAGTCTAAGTATTTTTCAGGTCTTACCAGTGTATATGGTAGCGGATTTTAGATCAAATTTGGCTGTTATTACACCGTCGCCAGCTTTCCTGGCACATTGTTACTGCAATACAAATACTCGAAGCCTTGTATCATTTATAAACAATCATCAAATTTGGGTTCAAAGTTAACTTTGGCATCGTAGATAGAAATCAACCGACTAAATTAGAATTATGATAACATTATCTCTAATCAATCACATTAAAAAGAAGGCATAAAACGTTTACAGTCTTATATTGACATTTTATCGAACACCAGTGCTATATTCTATATAGAAAATCATTCTCTTTGAAATTGTATTTTTTTTAATTCAAGAAGTTTGACCCCCTCTAATTTTTTTTCATTCAGTCAAAAACGTTGACTCTCTCCAGACCCTTTACCACCTTTGATTCGTCAATTCCGCCTCCATCCCAACTTTAAACCACCGCCGATGGTCAAAGAAAAACAGAGGAATGCCAACAAAGCCTTTCGAAGAGGAAAACAAAAAATGTTTTTTGCATGAGATCAAAAATGGATTTCGTATTAGAAGTCAAATTTTGGAAATTTTGATCGTCACAAGAAAATATTAGGCTTACCTCAAAATTAATGTGAGCCAATTTGTATAAAATGAATTAAGAAAAAAAAAGAAGTCCAAATTAAATAAGTTCCAGCTCCAAAAAAAGAAAAAAAAAAAGAAGTCCAAATTAACAAAGGGAGGAGATATGAGGATTAAACGGGATCGATAAAATAATATGAGAGGGAGGGAGGGAGGATGGACAAAACTGGCTAGTGGTTAGTAAGGTCACCCGTTTCCATATAGGGGATTTATTGATCAAAGTTATGGTCAAGAATAAAATTGGAGCGTGACCATAAGCTCCACAACCTAAACTGTTCACCATTTACTCTTCAAAATATGTCCATTAGCTTTTCTAATTCAGATCATATTTCTCTTATTAAAGTATAAGTTTATCACCCCTAACAATAAAATGGGCAACAAATCAGCAGCAAATAAAGACAACCAAGGAAAAGAACGAAGAATAAATCCATTCAAGGATTAATTACCACTGAACATGAGCATAATTTGATAAAATTATATGTGAATCCAAGCTGAGCATGACAATAAACCACGGTATACATTTTATACTCTATTATTCTTAATACACTTTAAAGTGGAAGACCGCAATGGTGATATACCTTCTCAATATTTTCCATCATTATCCTTTTGACTTCTGTTATTTGAGCTTTCAATTTGGACAACTTACTTATTTCTTATGGATGATTTATGCAATATTGCACGTGCTCTTTAAGTCATGGCCTAGGAAATAGAAAACAACATTAAGTCAAGAACTATGCAGAGAAAAAGCTAAATCGAAATATATATACACACCCAACTTCACGATCAAGATTGTATGCAATGCGAAATCAATCCTCAAATAAATTGTCATCGTCATCGTCATAGTCATTGTCGGCAAGTGGTTGTGGGTCATTGCTCTTGATACTATGACTATCACCATAACGTTGCTTGAAGTCATCCTTCAATTTCTCGAGAAACAAAAATGGTACACTTCTTCCCATTGACGATTCATCAGCAACGACAAGGAAAACTACACTCTCAATGAATATTTAGTTGCAGTTAGAGTTAATTTAAGGAGTAAAACTTACACTATGCCAAAGAAATGCAGATTTAGAGGAGAACTACATACCAAATCAACTGTCAATCAAGAAATTCAATGTATGCCCATCGCAAGAGTAAGTGTACTTGCTGCTGGTAGAAGGAAGCTTTTGCAGGCATTGGACGGCAATGGCACTGAAATTTCCCGAGTAGCGAGTGTGCTCTGCTAGAACCACAGTTCCTTTTGCAACAAAACTATAAATCAAGCCTTTGGGACTCATTTCTCAAGCTTTCCTTTGTGAACAAAAAAAAAGAATGAAATACACGTCACTCCGCAGAATAATGCAAGAGAAACATATCAAGGTTGATCAAAACTCAAAGAAATCACATTATTCCCAATGATTCAAACAATACACACATATATATAATATAAAGTAAAAGGAAACAAGACAGAATGCCAATCAATTTCTGAATATGGAACATGGATTACCAGGTAGTTTTACAATTAAAAAGTAATTTCTTTATAAAAATAAAAATAAAAAAACCCAACTGTACACTAAATCAGAAGACATGATTACCAAACTGTAAGAAGGAGAAATTCTCGTAGGCCAAAAAACTCAAAACCCATTTAGATCAAAACAATATAATTACAATTAAGAAGTAAAATATCAACGAAATAGTAAATATTGACATGTTATAATCGAGAAAAGGGTGAAAATAAGCAGAAATCCAAACCACGGAGGCACCAAGTGCGCAACAGAGCACCGTGCCTCCGTTGCGCACGGAGGCACGGGGAACCAGAATTTGGGGAGGTCAATTTTACAGTTGCTGGAGTCTTCAGAATCACTGTCCTTCCAACACACCATCTCAATACCAAATTTAAAAAAAAAAAGGGACGGCCCGTGCCTCCTTATATAAACGGAGGCACGGGTGCCTCCGTGTGGAACGGAGGCAGGCATTGTGCCTCCGTTCCACACGGAGACACGGGCTACCTCCGTGTGGAACGGAGGCACGCACCGTGCCTCCGTTCCACACGGAGACACGGCTGCCTCCCTCCGCGACTCAATAAATCCACACGTAGTCAATAAATAAATCTCACCTATGTATATAAAAATTGAAATTGTAAAGAATAATAAGAAGTTGAGATTTTTTAGCTGATTTCGAGGAAATTAAACTCGTCCACTTTCGAAAAATCAGCCAAAAATATTTGAATTTCAGAAACTATTGAAGAAAATTATTTGAATTTCAGAAAGTATTGAAGAAGGCAAGGAATTAGCTTCGCTAAAGTGAGAAAAGACGTGGGTGTTTAAGGGAGAAGATGGCGGTTTAACGAGAAGAGGCGGTGAGTGAAACAGCGTGTTTGACGATGGGAGAAGCCGACATCTGTCCAAGGAGAAAACGACGTCGTATTGACGACGATGACGTGGCAAACTCCCTCTTTTAGTATAGTTAGGATTAACATCAAAGGTTTAAGGTTTGATACCTCCCTAAGAAATAAAAATAAAAAATATATAAAAACGAATATATTTGAAAAATAATAAATAAAATAGTTGAGGCACCTCTTGAACTTTATGACACCCCTAACATTTTCAAACGTTGAGGCATCTCAAACATTTGATTTGTTGCAGTCGTCACCCTTAACATTTTCAAACGTTGTAGGTGAGGTACTTTTGAATGATTTTCGTCAAAAATGCCGTCGTTGACCTAAAAAGTTAAAGTCTGACCATTTTTGACCAATTAAATGAGGGTAAAATGATAACTTTATAATATTACCATACAAAATATAATTAAAAAATCAAAAAATGAAAATAATGTTTATCTTCTCCCATTGGTTCTTTGTGAGCAAGTAGCCTGGTTTGGCATTTTTGTGATACTTGGGGTTAGGTTTTCAGTTCCATTCGTCTTTGGCCATATTTAGATTTTAGCCAGTTCGTTTCCTGCTTCACTCATGTCTCACTGGAATCATCGAAATTTGCTTGAAGTTCTACTTGGTTTGGTTGGATTTCTTGGGTGTTTGTAGGTTTTGATCTGATATTGAAGACTCACATCCTTGATTTTCTGTTATTCACTTGATGGGGGCAATTAATTCAAACTGCCCTGTAGTAAGGCAGCTTTGTTCACCGCTTTTGCAGAGTTGCCGAATTTAGCAAAAATTAAAAAAAATTGCACCATGTTGGGTCTGTTGGGAACCTACTTAATCATGCGCAGCGGAAGTAAAGGAAATTTCGATTCCCAAACAAGGATCTGCTTTATGTTTAGATAGAAACTGTGATAGAAATAATACCTTGATGAATTCTGCAAACTCTTTTGCTGATTCACGAACTCCAATGATCACGATCTACAATCCAAGCTGTCCAATTGTCCAGCCTCCAATGGTGATCCACACAGAGAATAAGAATGACGGCTAGGGTTTTCTTTTCTCGTGCTAGCAAGAATAATGAATAATTATCTACAGTTTTTCAAACCCTAACAGCTTATTAATATGAGTCCAAACGGGTTGGCCCATCTCTTAACTTAACCCGGTCCAACATTTAATTAATCAAATTAATTAAATCCGGTCCATGAATTAATTAATCCAATTAATTAATTCGGGTCTATTAATAAGCAACCCAATTAATTAATTATCCAACACTTGTTAATTAACTAATTGGTAAATCTCATTCTTCTGATTCTCTTTTGTGTGTGACCCATTAGGTTCCCGATCACGATGCCTAACGACGTAAATTATTATTTTGATCTAATCAAAGCTGATAAATTAAAATATCCTTTTAATTTATCATCAATTTTCATTCGTTGTCCCGATTGACATCTAGCAATGTGTCAGGGCAATACATGTGACGGGAAATGTCACGTGACATGACAAAACCAAACTTGTTCGTTTATCGTGAAACTATAATCCCTTCGTCAATATGATCCGATCAATTACGAGATATGGACGTATGTCAATCTCAATTATCGATCATATCTTTTATCCTACTGTTAAGTCAATGTAAGTCGAAAACTCTTTTCCGACTTATGAGTTCACCTTGGCCAAGGATTTCATTATCAACTTAACTGGATGAAATGTAGATCATAATCTCTTACTATCTAAGAGTGACGAATCCTCTATTGATCATTCACAACCTTCATATGATTCTTGACATACCCGAACGATGTCGTATTAGCGACCCTTGACAGAGCAACATCCGACATCACCGAAGGATGACCGTCCTCACATAAGGCACTATGATGACCTCAAGTCAAAGGACCAATTCCACTACCGAACGTTAGAGATTAACCACTGACACTCAGATAGTTTTCCATGTGGAATCTCTCAGGGGGTCTCCAATGTTTTGTTCTATAACAAAAACATTCACGTGTTCATTCAAGTGTCTCCACACTTTAGCTTGTAAGATCAACTACTTACTTCACAAGTAAGAAATGCCACACGTGATGGTCTATCCATAATAACGATATCCGTATCTCGTTATTACATACGACCACGGACGATTTAAGATTCAGTCATATGTAATTCATATATCACAATCACAACTCATTGTGATTAACAAATCATCAAGACTTGAATCTACGGATTCTATTATTTAATTAATTAGAATATTAATTGAATTAAATAATAGATCTTGCCATATATATGCATCGGTTATATATACATTAAAAGTGCTTATGTCCAAAGTTGATTGGACCTAGGGCATAACACTTACAAACTCCCACTTGCACTAGATCCAATCCCTTATGTATCTTATACCATAAGAGTCTACATGACAATCATGTTTATACTGCGACAACTCTTTGTCAATGGATCTGCAATTTAATAACTCGTGGGAATTCGTTCTTTCTTTACGTCATTTCATTGTATTATCTCTCCAATGAGATAATACTATCTTTACACATGTTTGGATCAGTGATGAGACCTTAGTTCCCTCGTTTGCACGATGGCTCCACTATTATCACAATACAGAAGCATGTGATCAACAATGTTAGGAACTACTCCAAGTTCATTAATGAACACTTTGACCCAGACAACAACTTTTGTTGCTTTCTAAAGCAGTGATGTATAAGGCTTCTATTATTGAATCAACGATGATTTTCGATTTGGAACCTTTCCAACATATCGCTTAAGAGTAAACCAATATCCTAATTGAAATATGCTATCATTCTAGTCCGACTAGAAGTTAGCATCAATGTATCCATGAACTCCCAATTCATTTTCTCCATATAAAATCTTCTTAAGATTTTATCTATATAGATCTGGATGAGTTAAGCAATCTTATAGATCTATCTCGATAGATCAAGCTATTTCTCACATATCTATTATGAAGAAATTATTTAACAACCATAATTTCAACAATTGAAATACAAAGACGTCGTTTCCTGTTAATATGTCTCATACATATAATATTAGGAATACGACATTGCTCCCACTATCTTCTTTTAAACACACAATTCATTTTTGATAAAATCAAACATTTTGACTTTTATATCAAATCGAATATTTCAACTCCAAAAGGCTTATTTTAATCAATATTGAACTTTTCTTGTAAACTCATTTACAACCTATGGGTTCTAATCCATTAGGCGGGTTGACCAAGGTCCAAACCTTGGCAACATTAAGTTCATATCGGATATCATAGCCTTATGTCATGTCAGCGAGTCAACACTTGACTTTGCTTATGCATAATTAGTAGGATCATCATCATTGATCAGTAATGCTAGATTAATAATCATGGATTCTTACCTTCCAGAAGGTCGAATGATTCTACAAGATTTACATGGAGCTGTCGTGTCCTCAGGAGTCTCTACTTCCTGATCAAGAGTATGTCCCTCAACACTTTGGGATCAGACTCAGGTTATCTACTTGGTTAACTATATCTGTGAATCTTTGAACTCTTTCAAGGTTTACTCTACTCCCACTGTCCTCTCCTAGAACAAACATTTTCTCTAGGAGTATGACATGTCTTGAGATGAACTCCTTCTTCTCAATGAGATTATAGAATTGATATCCAATTGTCTCTTGAATATCCTACAAATATATGTTTATCGAATTTAGTTTCAAACTTATCCGATTCAGTGCGCTTCACATAAGCGTCACAGCTCCAATCTTTCATATGAGAAAAATGGGGCATTCTGTCTTTCCATAACTCGTATGGAGTTTTGTTAACCGATTTAGATGAGACACGATTAGTGCGTGGCACGTGGCAATTAGTGCATGATCTCAAAACGATTTTGAAGTATTTGCATGGCTTGTCCTTATTGCACTATATTTAATAGTACATGATTCCTCATTGCAAATACACCATTACGTTGCAATGCATGTAGAGGAATTCACTGCGAGAGAATCACATTCTCTTTTAGATAATCTAAAATTCTACATTTTAGATATTCTCCACATCGATCAAATCTTAGTGTGAGAATTTATTTACCTATTTGTTTCTCAATTTCTAGTTTGAATCCCTTGAACATTTCAAAAGTTTCATACTTGAATTTCATCAAATATACACGACCATTTCTGAAATAGCCGTCTAGTAAATGTGATGAGATAAGAGAAACTTTATCTAGCATTAATTGATATGTGTCCACATACATCACTATGTATTAGACTCAGTAATTATACAGATCTTTCTCCTTTTCAAGTAAAAGGAGATATGGTCATTATGCCTAACAGACATATTTTGCATTTGTCAAATGATTCCAAATCATTTGACCCAAGTGTACATCTCCATGTAAGTTTGGAATTGCATTTTCATTTATATGACCAAATCTGCAAGCCAGATATAGGTGTTATTCAGATTATCATTTTCATGCCTTTTGGTATCTATACTCATTATAGAATACTCAATGTTTAGAATATAAATGTCATTTTGTAATTTACCATGACCATTAAGATCTTATCAAGATAAAAGGAACAACAATTGTCCTTAACGTTAAAATAATTCATGTCCAAACATGAAATTTATTTAATGCTCTTGGTAATGGAAAGAACAAAACAATATTTCTCTAATTCTAATATTAAGCCTAAAGGCAAAGGTAAAAAGTAGCTCCTATAGGCAATGCAGCAACATTTGCTCATATTCAACGTACATGTCAACTTCTTCCCTTTTTGCAGTGATCTGCTTATGTTTAGTTTCTGCATATTTATTTAAATATGAGATCCATATCTGGTATCCAATACCCATGAAACTAATGAAGTAGATATAAGCCTTGCAATTTTCTTTCGAATGACCTATCATTCTAAAATGATAATAATGGTCATTAGATTTGATATTGTCCTTATTTGCTTTAACTGTCTTAGTCATCTTAGATGTTTTCTTAAAACATCCTTTAGACTTCCTTTGAGGAATCTATGACTAAGATTTGCCCATTACAAACATAGATATCGGGCTCAACAGTCTTAAGCATGTTCAGCAACACAATAAATGTGCATTCGAATTTTATTCATATTAAATTCATAATTAGTCATGAATAACCTACTGGCAAAGATTGTAGAACAAAGTCATACTTAGTTCATTGTTCATGATTGAACTCAATTGAGACAACTTCTCAAAGTAGTCAACGTCTTCAGCACATCAGAACTGGCCGGAGACTCTTTTGCCATTATACACTGGTATAGTTGCTAGGAAATCTCATATATTTCCACACGTGATTATTTATCATTCAACACTTTGAGATGAAAATCATGTGTTAGCATCTATACTCGTATGTTGCTTTTGTAACTCATGTGACATAGCCGCAAACATCACACATGTTGCAGTACTATCGTCATCACTGTGTTTATTATAGCAGTCTCCTCTTCCTTTATTGAGTCATCAACGAGTGTCTCTGGAAAGGGCTACTCAAGGACATAATCAATTATCATGCATGAGAACAATTCTCAGATTGCGGTGCCAATTAAGAAAATTTGGTTTCGTTGTTGGCATACAGTATGCCACTCAAATACATATGGTTACTCAAGATTCAATAAATGTAAATGACCAAAAATAAAAGAATAATATATAAAATGCATCAATTAATTTAATATGGTCTTTTATTAAATTAATTTCGCTCTCACTGTTTAACTCAAATTTATGACCCTCTCACATAAATTTATGGAATCCATACTTGATTCCCAGTGGGTTGGGATCCCATTTATTATATTAAAACCTTGAGTGTACTCAACAAATCTTAATAAAACATTTGGGTAGATACTATTATCAATTGTATCTCCATACAACTCCCAGATCATTAAGCTGACAACTCTTTGTCTTCACACATCTTATGTGTTAGCTTAACATGCCTCCAAAATTCATCTCCTTGAGTGTACTCAACAAAAGATAAATTTTAGTTAAGTCAAACCCATCATTCAGAAATATCTAATATTTCATAGTATCAAATATATCCCCAATAGACCAGCCTTGAGTGTACTCAACAAGCTGAGATCGATTTCGGACTCTCGTTTTTCACTATAATGATGGAAGGCTAATATAAATATGACTTAATATTTTAACATGCCTCTAAAATTTATCTCCTTGAGTGTACTCAACAAAAGATAAATTTTAGTTAAGTCAAAACACATCATTCAGAAATATCTAATATTTCATAGTGCTAAACATATCCATAATAGACCAGCCTTGAGTGTACTCAACAAGCTGAGATCGATTTAGGATTCTAGTTTTTCACTATAATGATGGAAGGCGAATAAGAAAATGACTTAAATATTTTCAACGAGGGGTTTTTGCATGCAAAGGTCTCATCGTAATAATTATATATATTTTATTATACATCTAACATGCAAATAAACATACATATAATAGTGTGGACGATTATGGACTTATACTATCTAGTCTTCCCGAGCCATAAGGAAGACTAGTTGGTCAGCTCCTAGGGGGTATAACATTTATTCATACAATGCTCCATCTCTATGGTCTCATCCTCTTCTTGTATCTTCAATTAGTCCAGCTGCAACTTGTATCCTATACTAGTTGGCACGCAGGCCTAAATAATATTGGACGCGCAGGCCCATAATAATAACGGACTCGCAGGTCCAAAATAAATTAGAGCTCGCAGGCCCATAAAACAACAAGAATAAAACTAACCATTCAACACATCCACATGGTCGAGTCCATAATCATCCACTAGTAAAACATTCATCATATAAATACATTCCTATATAATATCTAATATTATATGCAAACATGTTTCAAGTTTCTAGCAATTAAATCCGTCTAAACTAATTTAGACAAATGGATCGGAACAATTAAATAATCAATTAATCAAATTAATCAATTAATTTAATTAGCGGGTATATTTAATTAAAATCAAATTTTAACTTTATATACCAAATTAGAATCTCATTCTAATTCCACTATTTGGGGCGGAACTATTTAATTAAAATCAAATTTTAATTAAATATCAAATTAGAGTCCAATTCTAATTTCAAAGTTTTAAAATAGATAATTTAATTAAAATCGAATTCTAATTAAATATCAAATAAGAGTCCAACTCTAATTTCAAAACTTAAGGCGATTAAATTTAATTTAAAATCAAATTTTAATTAAATATAAAATTAGAGTCAAACTCCAATTCCAAAATATTAGGGCGAACTTATTTAATTAAAATCAAATTCTAATTAAATACAAAATTAGAGTCCAACTCTAATTCTAAAAAAAGTTTTAGGGCGAGACAATTTAATTAAAATCAAATTTCAATTAAGAATGTCAAATTAGAGTTCAACTCTAATTTCAAGAAAGTATTAGGGTGGGTAATTTAATTAAAATCAAATTTTAATCAAACACTAAATTAGAGTCCAACTCTAATTCAAATTGAATTAACATTTTAATTTAGGATAAAATTCCTAACTGAAATGAAATTCAATTTAGGGTCAATGTTTAATATTTAAGTTAAAATCCAATTTTAACGAAAATATAAAAAGTCGTCAATTTTAAATTAAAAATTTTAAACGGGTCATCATTGATAATATGGGTCAAAACCCATTTAAAATAAAATTAAAAACCATTTTAATATTTAAATTCAAAACCATTTTGAAAATTGCAAATCTGACCCAAGTTTAAAATTATAATAAGGCCTTTCAATTTCGAAAATTTCAGAACAGACCCTCCATTTAAAAAATTGCAAAACTGACCCTTTTCTCATAATTGCAGACGGGGGCCTGCAATTTTAGAAATTGCATTAGAGGCCCCCGCCTCCAAACCTTTCTCTGAAAACCCTAGAATTTTACCCCCTTTTTTTTTAATTGGCGGCGCCGGTGATGGCGCCGCAATAACCACCTGCGACAGATCGTGACAGCGGCGACATCTGCCGCACGCAGGCAGCGTTCGCGCTGCTGCTAGACTGCAGCGCGAACGCTGCAGTTTTCTGTGCAGCGGCGACAATCGCCGCTGCTTCTGCTAGCAGCAGCGTGCGACAGGCACGCTGCCTTGAGCGTAGGCAGCGGCGACAATCGCCGCTGCTTCTGCTAGCAGCAGCGTGCTGTCGCACGCTGCCTTGAGCGTAGGCAGCCGCTGCCTTGACTCCGGCGGCGGTGTTGCCGCCATGGACACCGCTGCCAACCTTGTTCCGATTCGATTTTCGACCCTATAATTATTTTCTTTTCAAAACATATTTTTGAATACAAAATTAATTTTGTAAATTGCTAGATCCAAGAAAAATAATAACAATCAACTTTTGATTGTTCTAACATGCAAGAACAATTTCTAACAAACACAAAGTAGGCTCTGATACCACTGTTGGGAACCTACTTAATCATGCGCAGCGGAAGTAAAGCAAATTTCGATTCCCAAACAAGGATCTGCTTTATGTTTAGATAGAAACTGTGATAGAAATAATACCTTTGATGAATTCTGCAAACTCTTTTGCTGATTCACGAACTCCAATGATCACGATCTACAATCCAAGCTGTCCAATTGTCCAGCCTCCAATGGTGATCCACACAGAGAATAAGAATGACGGCTAGGGTTTTCTTTTCTCGTGCTAGCAAGAATAATGAATAATTAATTATGTTTTTCAAACCCTAACAGCTTATTAATATGAGTCCAAACGGGTTGGCCCATCTCTTAACTTAACCCGGTCCAACATTTAATTAATCAAATTAATTAAATCCGGTCCATGAATTAATTAATCCAATTAATTAATTCGGGTCTATTAATAAGCAACCAAATTAATTAATTATCCAACATTTGTCAATTAATTAATTGGTAAATCTCATTCTTCTGATTCTCTTTTGTGTGTGACCCATTAGGTTCCCGATCACGATGTCTAACGACGTGAATTATTATTTTGATCTAATCAAAACTGATAAATTAAAATACCCATTTTAATTTATCATCAATTTACATTCGTTGTCCCAGATTGACATCTAGCAATGTGTCAGGGCAATACATGTGACGGGAAATGTCACGTGACATGACAAAACCAAACTTGTTCGTTTATCGTGAAACTATAATCCCTTCGTCAATATGATCCGATCAATTACGAGATATGGACGTGTGTCAATCTCAATTATCGATCATATCTTTTATCCTACTGTTAAGTCAATGTAAGTCGAAAACTCTTTTCCGACTTATGAGTTCACATTGGCCAAGGATTTCATTATCAACTTAACTGGATGAAATGAAATGTAGATCATAATCTCTTACTATCTAAGAGTGACGAATCCTCTATTGATCATTCACAACCTTCATATGATTCTTGACATACCCGAACGATGTCGTATTAGCGACCCTTGACAGAGCAACATCCGATATCACCAAAGTATGACTGTCCTCACAAAAGGCACTATGATGACCTCAAGTCAAAAGATCAATTCCACTACCGAACGTTAGAGATTAACCATTGACACTCAGATAGTTTTCCATGTGGAATCTCTCAGTGGGTCTCCAATGTTTTGTTCTATAACAAAACATTCACGTGTTCATTCAAGTGTCTCCACACTTTAGCTTGTAAGATCAACTACTTACTTCACAAGTAAGAAATGTCACACGTGATGGTCTATCCATAATAACGATATCCGTATCTCGTTATTACATACGACCACGGACGATTTAAGATTCAGTCATATGTAATTTGCATCTCACAATTATAACTCTTTGTGATTAACAAATCACCAAGACTTGAATCTACGGATTCTATTATTTAATTAATTAGAATATTAATTGAATTAAATAATAGATCTTGCCATAAATATGCATCGGTTATATATATATATACATTAAAAGTGCTTATGTCCAAAGTTGATTGGACCTAGGGCATAACACTTACAGGGTCTAAATTCAAAAACTTTCTCAAATTGTTTCTTGAATTTTTAGCATGTCCACCTTGGCCCTAACCTGCTTGATCAAAGCTGCAATTGGGAAAAAAAAGGAATGCATTTGGTTGAAGGTCTAACTGTCGTCCATATGTGATGATTCAATCCTAGCTGGTGGCGCAACTTTAGTGCTGGTTCTTAAAGGATTTTACTTCGCTGTATAAAACACTAGCATTTTTTTGGAGGGGTTGGGGGGGGGGGGTGGGGAGGGGGGTTTGGGAGAAGAAAAACATTATTTTCCTTTTCCTTTTTCCTTTTTCCTTTTTTTTTTTTTAATTTTTAAAATCATATTTTATATGATAATATTATAAAGTTATTATCATTTTACCCTTATTTAATTGGTAAAAAATTGCCAGACTTTAATTTTTTGAGTCAACTGACGACATTTTTTATGGAAACCATCCAAAGAGCCCCACTTGCAACGTTTGAAAATGTTGAGAGTGACGGCTACAACAAATCAAAGATTTGGAGAAAGTCTGCTAGTGTTTCAAAAGTTTGGAGTTTTTGCTCCAATTATCCCTATTGTATTTAATTTAATGAAATAGTTTATTTATAAGTACACTACGATAGAAATATTGTAATGATAATATATTAAACTAACATAACATTCTATTATATTTACTAATATTCTATTATGTATAATACAGTCATAATTAAATAATAAATTTGAGGATGTATGTATAATTAACTAACTAATACTATTTTTAAGTTAAATTCTTACTTAAATGGTAAAAAGCAAATGTATATATTTAAAATTTTATTTTAGTTTAGGAATTTATAAATATAAAAAATTATTGATAGATTGGCTTTTATTGAATTTAAATTATTTAAACATAATATATATTAATTAAAAACCAATATCATTAACCAGTGTGCATTTTCAAAGAATGTATGCACAAAGTTTTTAAATATTAATTTATAAATAGAAAGACCAAATTAAATTGTAACTAATAACTTTTATCGCTTTTTTAGAGTAGTTATATAATAAATAAATCACAACTCTTTTGATATCACCACACTTTGAATTTAATAGTAGTTATTGAATTACAAACCAAATTTCTCGTGGGAACGATACTGTAACTCACAAATCTTATTACTTGTACAACAGTCCGTACACTTGCGGGTTTCGCACGAACACCCTACTTTGATGGAGATTAAAAATAGATAAAAAATTTTAAGTCAAAATCATTAATTTAGTTTCACGAAACATTTCATGAAATCCATAACTTTTCAATAACACATTTTATTAATTTTAATCAAAATTTATTTGATTTTATTCTACACCAAACAAGAGCTAAATATAAATTTTTAAAAAATAAATATATAGAACATTTTATGATAATGCCGCGCATTTTAGACCATTTTGGGGCCCATTCTATAAATTTTTTTTTTTTTTTTTTTTATCCAAACTCATTTTAACAACACATTATTCTAATAAAATAATTTTATATGTAAATAAAAAATACTTCACTTTTAACTACGTATTCTTCAAAAAAAAAAAAAAAATCATTTTTTTTCAAAAGTTATTCTCAAAAAATTATGCACAAACATGGGCTTAGTGTATTAAACAAATTTGATAAGCTTGTGTAATTCAATATATTATGGTGCCCTGTCAATTTGAAGAGTTGTTTTGCAGCATATTCGATTGATTGTGTTAAAAATATTTTTAAAAAGTAAAATTCATTAGTAGAATAAGTAATTTTAAAAATTATGTTTCACAAAGAAAGTAATTCAAGCATAATTCTTACAAATAAAAACACATCATATGGCTCAGCTTAAAAAGTTTAGTTATAAATAAATAAATAATTTTTTTATTAGAACCTGTTTGGTAGATATTAAAATTGGATTAAAATTGAAAAATTAGTCGTTATTGTTGATTTTTATTAGACGGAGTGGAATCCAATAACGACTATATTTTTAATTTAATTGGATTTTATACGGTACCAAACGGGTAAATTAAAATTAATATTAACTAAACACTAATTTTAATTTAATTAAAACTTATTTACAGAAAAAAGTTAAATAAAATTATTTTTTAGTTAACCAGATGAATTGTGCTAGAAGCAATGGGCTATCGTGGGCCCAAATTAAGACCCCGAAACATTGTATTGGATACCGCCACGTGTCAAACCCAAGAAATCGTACCCACCACTCCCCTCTCTCCTTTTTCTTTTGCCGTTAATAAAGGTCTCTCTCGGACACAAAAAGGTGGTAGGGAGAGAATTTAGAGAGAGATGGAGAGCATTAATTGTTCGACTGACTCTTTGTCGCCGGCGACTTGACTTTCCGATGACTCAACTCCATTTCTTCACCTCAGCCTGAGAAAATCTACAGAAGAATGTTAAAGTGAAGCTTTTCACTCTTGAGCTCACATTTTCACTGGCAGATTGAGAACTCCTTTCTTCTTATTCGCTTCAAGTCTAAAGCAACGATTCTTTTTAAACTCCGTTACTCTGTCCCCCATTTTCCTTTCTTTCTGGGGTTTTCTTGACTGTTTGGGTTGACGGAGATTAGCTGTTCTTTTTGGGTGTTTTCTTGCTGAATGCGGCTGTTCGATTGGGTTCTTTACGGTTTTGGCTTTTATTTTGTGAGGTTTTTCTTACTTTTCTGGTTATTGTAATTTCTAGCCGTTAAAGAGTCGAAAGCTGATACGTTACTTATTTGTATGTATATGGGTCTACATTTTTTTGTCAGTTTTTCAGGGCTTATGCAGTAGCGTTTCGTTGTTGAGGTTTGGAAGAGTTCAAGAATCCGTCATTTCATTCCCCAAACGAAGACAAAATTGTGTCTTTAGCGTCATTAAACCAGACAATGCCTTAAATATTGTCTGCATCCTTCGTTTCTTTCTTGAAAATGAGAAGAATTCTAGTTATTGTTCTGTTTTTCATCTGTTTATCCTCACCAAGTTGGGTGAAATCTTTGAGCCCTTCTTTAAATGATGATGTTCTTGGGTTGATTGTGTTCAAGGCTGACATTCAAGATCCAGAAGGGAAATTAAGTTCTTGGAATGAAGATGATGATAGTCCTTGTAATAATTGGGTTGGGGTTAAATGCAACCCTAGATCCAATAGAGTCGCTGACCTTGTTCTTGATGGCTTTGGGCTTTCGGGGAAATTAGGCAGAGGTCTCCTTCAACTTCAGTTTCTCCGAAAGCTTTCACTTGTAAGAAACAATCTTACGGGACCCATAAGCCTCAGTTTTTCCCAGCTTTCTAATTTAAGGGACCTGGACTTAAGTGAGAATAGCTTCTCCGGGCCAATTGAGAGTGAATTCTTTAGGCAATGTGGGTCTTTAAGATCAATATCTTTGGCTAAAAACAAGTTTTCAGGGAAGATTCCTGAGAGTTTGGGCTCGTGCTCAACCCTTGCTTTGCTGAACTTTTCAGGCAATCAGTTTTCAGGACAGTTGCCTTCGGGGCTTTGGTCCTTGCAGGGGCTTAGGTCGCTTGATTTGTCTGATAATTTGTTGGAGGGTGAGATTCCAACGGGCATTGATGGCTTG
This sequence comes from Fraxinus excelsior, assembly GCA_019097785.1. Taxonomy (NCBI): domain Eukaryota; kingdom Viridiplantae; phylum Streptophyta; class Magnoliopsida; order Lamiales; family Oleaceae; genus Fraxinus; species Fraxinus excelsior. The sequence continues at coordinate 29,827,534 of CM032631.1, read as the reverse complement.
AGCAATTTAAGAGGCATAAGTTTGAGGAAGAATCAATTTACTGGTGGCGTTCCTGATGGAATTGGGAATTGTTTATTATTAAGGTCGGTTGATTTGAGTGAAAATTCTCTTTATGGAGGACTACCAAGCACACTGCAGAAGCTTGCCTTGTGTAATGACCTGGTTTTGTGTAAAAATGGATTTACCCGGGAGCTGCCTGAATGGATTGGAGAAATGAGAAGCCTTGAAACCTTGGATCTTTCTGAAAATAACTTCAGTGGCCAAATTCCTGATGCTATAGGGAAGCTTCAGTCTTTGAAGGTTCTAAATGTATCAAAGAATGGCCTTACTGGAATCATGCCCGAGTCCATGAGCAATTGCCTAAACCTTCTGGTTTTGGATATTAGCCATAATTCCCTGACTGGGGATCTTCCTTCTTGGGTATTGAAACTGGGCTTACAGCAAATTCTGTTTTCAGATAATAGATTAAGTGGGAGCATGGACAATGTTCTTGCTTCATCGAACGCGAATTCTCGTAGAAAGCTTGTGATTTTGGATGTCTCCCAGAATAAGTTATCTGGTGAAATTCCATCAGCAGTTGGGGACTTTAGCGGGTTGCAGCTATTGAATATGTCAAGAAACTCATTTTTAGGCAGCATTCCTGCAAATATTGGACAATTGAAGACCTTGGAAATTCTGGATTTGAGCGAGAATCAGTTAAACAATAGCATCCCTTTGGAAATTGGAAGTGCTATGTCTCTTAAGGAATTGACACTAGAGAAAAACTCATTGGGAGGCAACATTCCCAATTCAATTGGGAACTGCTCTTCACTTAAGTCCTTGTAAGATATCCCCAGGCATTATGACTTGTTTTGGCTTCCTTTGTGCATTTTTCTCACTTTGTTTTAGCAATTTTTATGGGACAACCATGAAACCTGTGAAATGGTTTCATATGATTCTGAGAAAAACTAGTATAATTTTTTGAGCATGTTGGCTATTGAATTTTATGCTCAAAAGAAATTTGTCCTTGTAGTTGAGATCGATTTCTAATTTAGTTGCATCATTTGCCTCAAATTGGTTAATTAGCCATCCTTTTGTGAAAGTTTTTAATTGCTAGAGTTGATGAAATGTTTAATCTAGGAGATATCTGAATAGGTTGGTTTTGCTTCGAGTCAAGGCATGTAAAATTAAATGCATTCGGTATTTGATGGGTAGATATGTATTCGTAGTCTGTTGAGTAATTTGGATAACATTTTGTAAGTACACGCTGTTCACAGAAAGAAAACAACTGCGACAAAATGTTCTTTCTGAACAGTGGATTGGTCTATAATTTTTGGCTACTTTTTTCGCATTGCCATTCTAATGGAGAGCTCTTTTTTGGCTTTTGCTGAATTTGTCAGGTCTCTGGCACGCAACAAAATAAGTGGCTCCATTCCTACATCCCTTGCAAAACTTGCTTACCTTCAGATTGTCGACTTTTCTTTTAACAAGCTTACAGGAACCCTAGCAAAGCAGCTGGCAAATCTTGTCCACCTGCAGTCATTTAACATATCACACAACCAGCTAAATGGTGAATTACCTGCTGGTGGTTTCTTCAACACCATAGCTCCCTCCGCTGTCTCTGACAATCCATCCCTTTGTGGGGCGCCAGTCAATAGAAGTTGCCATACAGTCCTTCCCAAACCAATTGTGCTAAATCCCAATTCTACGGACGTCACCTCCGGTACAATCTCCCAAAGCTTTCATCGTGGAAAGAAAGTCCTAAGCAATTCAGCCCTCACTGCCATTGGTGCAGCTGCTTCAATTTTCATTGGTGTCATTGCAATCACCGTGCTTAATCTTCGTGTAACTGCCTCCGCATCTCGCTCGGCAGCAGCCCATACTTATTCTGGTGGCGATGACTTTAGCCAGTCACCTACCACAGATGGCAATTCTGGGAAGCTTGTCATGTTTTCAGGCGATCCTGACTTTAGCACAGGGGCACATGCTCTACTTAACAAGGATTGTGAACTCGGGCGTGGAGGATTTGGAGCAGTCTACAGGACTATGCTTAAAGATGGGCGTTCAGTTGCCATCAAGAAACTCACTGTTTCAAGTCTTGTCAAGTCCCAAGAAGACTTTGAAAGGGAAGTTAAAAACTTGGGGAAAGTCCATCATGGTAATCTTGTGGCACTTGAAGGTTATTACTGGACTCCATCGCTACAGCTCCTTATATATGAATTTGTCTCTGGTGGAGATTTGTACAAGCACCTCCATGAAGGATCTGGTGGGAAAACTCTCCATTGGAACGAGAGGTTCAATATAATTCTGGGTGCAGCTAAAGGCTTGGCTCATTTGCACCAAATGAACATAATCCACTACAACTTAAAATCAAGCAATATCTTGATTGACAGCTCTGGTGAACCTAAGATTGCGGATTATGGTTTAGCCAGGTTGTTACCTATGTTGGATCGTTATGTTTTGAGCAGCAAGATTCAGAGTGCCCTTGGTTATATGGCACCCGAATTTGCATGCAGAACCGTTAAGATAACAGAGAAATGTGATGTGTATGGTTTTGGGGTTTTGGCTCTTGAGGTAGTTACTGGGAAGACGCCTGTTGAGTACATGGAGGATGATGTGGTTGTGCTTTGTGACTTGGTCAGAGGAGCATTGGAAGAGGGCAAGGTAGAGGAATGTGTTGATGCTAGGCTGCAAGGGAAATTTCCAGCTGAGGAGGCAATTCCAGTGATGAAGTTAGGTTTAATCTGCACATCACAAGTGCCTTCAAACAGGCCAGACATGGCCGAAGTTGTTAACATATTGGAACTGCTGAAATGCCCTTCGGAAGGTCAGGATGACTTCAATTAACTCGTGGATGTCCGGAATTGATGCATTCACAATGGCTTATCCGGCGAAGAAGAATCCGGTTTGGAATTTTATATGGAGAATTCAGATCATTGCTATAATTCTTTTGGTCGAGTTGTTTTCGTAAATTTTTTACCTCTAGCTACATGTTTTAGTTTCTTCTCCAAATTTTAATCGTTTAACCGGATTCCTTTTCTCCGGGTTCCAGTTTGGGACCCTGTTGGATATTGTTGCTTACTGTAATACCTTTAATTTCATTTCCTGTTGGTCCAACAAGCCATTTAACTTATGGTTCTCTCTATTTTTGCACATTGCATGAATCTAATCTTCTGTTCGGTTCGGTGCTATATCTACTACAATTCATTATTCTAATCGGTTCACTGCTAGATTTACGGGAGGATGAAAAACCCGGGTGGCAAAGGGCAAATCTTGAATTTTAGAAATGTCCAATAATAAAAGGGCTCACCACTTGAGCATGCCTCAACAAATAAACACATCAGGGCAAGGCAAAAGAAATTGGTTTAATCCAAGAAATTGATTGTCTGAGGGATTTCAAGATTCTTGGCTGCACTTCCAAGCAAATAATCCAAGTGGCAATGCATAAAATAATACTTAAAGCAGAAAGTGAAATCAGAAACATAGAGAGCCATAATAAAGAAAGGAAAAGTCAGAAGAATGGAATAGAGTAAAGCAGAATATAACGATGTCTTTCTAATTAGGAAAATGATATATGTACATTAGGGGTACATCAAGGTGTCCATAATGGACACCTTGCACCCCCCTATTGGATGGAGTGCCGGTACATATATCATTTTCCTAATTGGGTTGTTCTTGTGGTACATTAGGGGGTACATCAAAGTGTCCATAATGGACACCTTGCACCTTCTAATTAATAATCAAGCCTCCCATGTAAGCTTGAAATTATATTATTCTTTAAATGCATTTTCTGTTTCTTTCCTTCCAGCCATTTTGTGAATCTTTTGACTTGTTTCAGTGAGATTTTTTTACCTCTGATGAGTTCAAGTTCACATGTTTTCTTCTTCTTTTTCTTCTTCATGTCCTTTTCTTGATTGGAAACTTGTGCATTTGTATTCATATATTTCTGCATTGTTGGACTTTTGTTGTCTCTTTTTTTATTTGTTTACATTACATCATAATTTGTTGTTTCCTCTTTAAAAACTTTTTGTTACACCGGTTACTATTTTATTACACTGCATTTAACATTCTTTGATGTAATTACATTAGCATTATTCCATTTCTACAAATTTTTTTTTTTACAGAAAACATACCGATACTCACAGTGGGTGGGTCCCACTGTGTATTTAAAAAAAATGCACAGGACCCACATGTTGCGTGTTATGTAAAATTTCTGTTGGTTTTGCTTACGTACACGAAGCATTTCCCATTACATTAATATTAGCCCACTTTCCAGAAATTTCATCTCCCTTGGCATATGTTTTGTACAAGACTAGACTAGACTGGACAAGATTAAAAAAGAAAAAAAGTTCAAATAATTTACTATATCACTTGAAGCAAAGATTCTTTGTTAATGCTTTCTTAGTATGATGGGTAGGTTTTATAATTTATTTTTTCCTTCATTAGCATAATGATAAAGCCATGTGCATGGCTAAGCCTAATGAGTTGTCCCTACTGCAATCAAGGCAAAATTTAATAAATTAGATGATGTTGGGACCAAGACAACCAAAACAATTTGCCATTTTCAATGTCTACCACCACATGGGGCCATTATGATTCTGAGATTTATGAAAATATTTACAAGAATAAAGTAAATGAGAAGATCTGAATAGCATTAAAAACCTAGTTTTTGGCATAAATTTTAGCCCATATGGGTACAAATTTTTTAACACTGTTTTTGCTTCAAAATTATTTCCAACAACACATTTTTCAATAAAATAATTGTACATGTAAATTACTTTTTCATACTTCTTAACTATGCATTCTACAAAAACTCAGTTTTCAAATGACCCATAATATTTTGAGTTGTATAATTAGGCAAGAAAAATGGCCATCCACAATTTTTCTCAAAAGTGATTGATCAAAAGTGAAATAATCCTAATAATCTGAGCAACTTAAAAGACTCGTGTCAAAATACATGATAAAGTTTTACGACGGGTGTCAATCTACAACAATACTCCTCTTCCTTTACTAGAATTTGAGATTCGTCGTTCAAAACTATAATTTGAATCTCACGTAAAATCTAACTGTGGGATAGAATTAAATATACCAAAGGTTGTATCAGAAAGAGAAAAAGTTGAATAAAGCATGCATAGATCCTTTGGAAAGATAAAGAAAAACGAAAAGAATATTAATCAGTCTTGAAAGTAAGAGAAAGGAACAAAAATCACAATCCACAAGAAGCTTTTTATCAGTATGTTTGCTTTTATTGAGAGATGGAATTATCTTTTCAAACTTTCACTCAGCACATTGTAGTGGGGATCTTGATTCTTGAGAGTCCATAATGTTTGATTGGTGGCGTGGTGATGGTGTGGTGAGTGTGCATCACCTACCAAAATATTCTCACTTGATTATGTGCAAGAATAGAATCATAAGCAACTAACAAATGACATTTCTAATGATGAATATTTTATTTGTTGAGCCAAACTAACAAATTTTGGATCCTAGCAAAAAAATAAAAATAAAAATATAAAATATATTGTCTGGGCCGTTTGTGTGATAACAAGACCAAAACTGTGAAAATTTCGACAATTTTCAGGTTAAAGGATAATCTAAAATGCCCATCTTTGAAACATAATAGTGATAGAGACGGTCCACAAGATCTCAGCATTGTAGGGGTACCAAATATTTTTTCTTATATATAATAATTTTAAAATTTAAATTTATTATTATTATATCAGTAAAGGGGCTCCATTTTAAAATGTCACATTGGACACTTAAAATATCAGAGCCGACCTTGAGTGACATCGATCTCAAGCGCAAAAACATAGAAGGGAAGGAAGTAATTCAGCATTCAAATATAACAACAAATAGATGTACAGATTATGCTTAGCTATTTAAGCCTGGATAAGATCATACAACTTGGAGCTACATGCTTAAAATTTTAAGGGGTACTTACAAAAATACCCTTAAAATTAGGGATGTTTTGAAAAATCACGTAAAAGATTATTAAAAAGTAAAAAATACTGTTTAAAATAAAAAAGTGAAAATTGTCATTTTTTTACTTTTTCTAAAAAAGTGTCACAAACTCAAAAAAATGACACACTAAAAATTGATACAAACTTAAAAAAGTGACACAAACTTAAAAAAAGTGACATACACCAAAATAACACCATCCATTTGTACAACACTAGTAATCATGTTTTTAAAATAATCAACACGTTCAGGCCAATCCACATCCTATTTATTTAGGAAGATATAATATTATTTCATTTTTTTATCTTCTTAAAAAGTGACAAAAATTTAAAAATGTGACAAAAAACTAAAGAAAGTCACAAAATTTAAAAAAGTGACACAATGTCACTTTTATAAAATTGACGAGCAACTTTGACATCCCTAGACGGTACTGCATAAAATTAAGTAAGTGACACAATCTCACTTTTATAAAAAAAATTGATTTTGTTAATAAAAAAGGTGACCAAAAATCCAAAAAAGTAATAAAAAATAGTAACAAGCACTATAAAAAGTGACAAAACTTAAAAAAAGTGACACATTTTCTAGAGAATTAATTAGTTAATTAAATGAGCAGCGACATAATAGCAAGGTTTCTGGAGCAAGGAGAAAAAGCTACGCCAGCCAGTCATAGCCGTTAATATATTAACACGTAGATGTCCAACATGAGACCATGGTGTTCCAAGAAACATGAGACCTCACAGGCATTCCATCAAACACTTGACAACTATTCTCCATCAGCCTAATCTTCTCATGCATTCCCAACAGTTCATTACAAACATGCAGGACATTTCCAAAACATATTTGCAAAACACGATAATGAACAATTTTACATAACATAACATCACCCTTCATCGCACAGGCCCTTATAAGTAACTGTAATGGTTGAGCTTAAATCTCAACCCAAAACCAACAATTCTAGCAACAATAACACAGAAATTGAAAAGGAAATTCAGCACGAAGTAGAAGAACCAGCAAGAGTAGGAGTAGAAGTGGAGTGAGAGTGAGATTTGGGGGCATAGATTTTGTTGTAGGCGGCTTCACCGACAACGTAAATTCCAAAAGCCACGAGAGAGATGCCAAGGTCGGGGGTGGCGTGGTGCTACTGGTTCGTCATCATCGGGTGCTTCCGCCACTCGTCCCGCCTCCTAAAGAACTCGACTGTGGGTCCCAGAGGTTTCGCCATTGATGATGCTCTTCTGAACGAAATGCCGCGAGGGTTTTGGAAGTTTACTGTTGAGGATCTTGAATGTAAATACGAATGTGATGACAAAATCAAAGTTGATTTTCACGATCACTATTCTATAATGTCTTGTTCTTTAGTTAAAGAGCTTGTAGAGAGACAAAGAATGGCAGAGAGGTTCTGTAAGCTAGCTGAGGAATTGAGTGTAAATTGAAGTTGCAGCAACAGAGTAATAGTCATAGAGACTTTGAGATTGGAGAGGAGTTTATGCCTGGTTTTGATGAATTTGACCGTAATTGATACGGAGATTAAATAGATAATTATGTTTAAGCGTATTATTCTAATTATTTCCTTTTTGGAAGTACTGAGCCTAATTATCCCAAATTTTAAGGTGGTAATTATATAAAATCAAGCATTAAGTTTGACCTTTTTAAAAATCAGGTTTTGGCTTTATTTAATCAAAAATCAAGTTTTAATTTTACAATTAATATTAATAATAATATTTTAAATTAAATTAATCTATATACCCACCCTACTACCTACCCCACCAAATTTATTTTAAATATAAAACTCTATCCAAACCTTAATCCATTTCATTTCATTTCTCTCTCTCTCTCTCTCTCTCTCTCTCTCTCTCTCTCTCCCGGCGTCTCCACCGCCAGCCGCATCTTCCCCTCCCTCCCTTTCCCTTCCCCCTCCCCTGCTGCGAGAGTCCCGGCGTCTCCACCGCCAGCCGCATCTTCCCCTCCCTCCCTTTCCCTTCCCCCTCCCCTGCTGCGAATCGCAGCAGCGTCCAGCGACACTGCTGCCTGTGACGCGCCACATGGGAGGGGGAGGGGATTATTCTCTGAGCTCCAGCGGATTATTCTCGACCTTCGCAAGCGCAAATGCTACTCTCAAGCCTTTCAGGTCTTTAATTGGATAAAGAGTAAAGATGTCTATGCATTTACACCGTTCAGCATGCTGTGCAATTGGATCTGATTGGTAAGGTTCAAGGATTTCTCTCGACATAAAACAACTTCAATAATCTCGGTGAGAAAAATAAGACTGAGAAGACATACGGTGCTCTTCTGCATTGTTATGTACGACAACGCCAAACTGAGATCTTGGGTTTTTGATTTGTTGTGATTTTGGATTTTTCTTCATTCTCAGATCTTCTTGTTAGTATTCGCACATTGTGATGGTTTTTTGAAAATGAAAATAGTGAGGTGGTGGTCGAGCTGGTGGTGGTTGTGGCGTGGTATAGATAGAAATAGAGATGGTTGTCGAGGTGTTGGAGGCTGCGTGGTTGTCGCAATGGTGATGCAACAATTTTTTGGTTGTGATTTTGCGGTGGTTTCTCCGTTGTGGTGTGGCGGATCTGTGGACTGTGTGTGTGGCTGTGGCTGCGGGATCTCTGTGTGTGGCTGTTGTTGGTTGTCGATAGTGTTATTGTTAGTCGGTGGTCGGGGCAATGGAGGTCGTGGCGGTATCGGGCGGAGGGGACGAAGAGTTTCTGTGACCAACTATTTGGTCGATCTGTGACCAAGTAGTTGGTGGTGTTTTGGGATGAGAGATGGGGTGTTTGGGTGTATGTGACCAACTATATCGATATGTGATCAAGTTTTTGTGGTATAGTGCGATTGAGGGACATGTGTTTGGGTGTATGTGACCAACTATATAGTTTTCCGTGTCTAACTATTTAACTGTGACCTTAAAATTTGTTAATCTATGACCAACAAATTTTCTTTGTTTGTGACCAATTAAAAATTTGTAACCTATAAAATTTTTCAATTGTGATCTCAAAATAATCTGTGACCAATTAATTTGATAAGTTGTGACTGAAAATTAAATTTTTAACTATTTAATAAGATATCTGTGACTTTGGAATCGGGGCAGTTACCGGAATTAAGCGACGGCTAACGGTCACCGAAAAATAGTCGTCGTAGAACACTTGCCGGTCGCTGGTGGAGGTGGAGGTGGACTGGGTCGGTGGGGGTGGGTCGATTATATAAATATTATATTATTGTTAAATATTTAATTTAATAGATTAATTGTAAAATATAATTAATTAATTCATGGAAAAACCTGAGTTTTGTAAATTTAAACATTGTGGCCTGATTTTTGATTTCGTGAAAGATAATCCTTGACATATGAATTTTTCCCAATTTTAAGACTCAATCTTGGCTTTCACCCGAGTGAAGTAATTTGGGTCGTTGAATTTTGAGCCCAATATAATGATGGCCCGATAGCTGGATCGATGTAATTGACCCGGCCCACACATGTTTGTATTTTTCTGAAGCTTCTGGAATTCTTGCTTATACGTGTTTTTGAAACACGCCTTAATAACAAATTGTGGCTTTCAACGGGATTATGATGCCATGTTACTTGAGAAGTGTTGTTTCTCATTTGAATATTTGATTTCTCTCAAAGGGTTCGGAGTGAAACCTAGCAAGTTTTTCTCTGAGAGATTTCTCTCGACACTATTCAACTTCTTTTGATTCTCTGTAATTTCTTAATGAATGTATAAGAGGATTGTTTGAGTGTTATAGTAAACAATTAGTACTCTCTTATTGAGTGATTTAGTTTTGTTCTAACGTTTGAAACTTCTTCTTTATACCTGTGTTTATAACTATTGTAATCAGACTTCTGCTTTGTAATTTGAGGCTATGTTAGTGGATTTAAGCGTAATCCTTATCAAATGTTCAGCAGGGGACTAGGTGTTTGAAGCAATCACCAAATCTTCGAGATTTAGGCCAAAAAAAAATAGTGTTATTACTATTTTGTTGTTAAATCTTGGTTCTTAGTGCTAGTTGAGTCCAATATTGGGACTAACAGTGGTATCAGAGCTAGCTAAGACCAATCTGGTCCTTGTTCTTCAATTTGTTACGTTTTAGTTCACAATGAATTTTAGATCTATAACGATCTATTTATATTCTTCAAGAAACATCTTTCATCTGGACTTTTGGAGTTTAACATAATTAATACCACTACACTTAATACTAGAATGACTACTAAGGTTGATATAGAGTTGTAAGTTGACGAAGAGGACTTTAGTATGTGACGCTGGAAAATTTAAGTCATTATGCTTCGATAGATGTGTGCAAAGACCATAGATGAATCTTGGGCTGCAAACGTAGCTCCTTCTAAAAGAACCGAACAAGATGAAATGGCTTGGAGTATTCCGTTTCTTCATCTTTCCGATGCTGCCATCAGAAGGTTGAAGAAACAGCGAAAGCATATGTTCTATCCAACTCTTGAAAAGTTGTACTTTACTAAAATTCTACCAAATAAATGCTTCCTCTAGAGACAATCTTTAATTTAGTTTGATCCTAGTGCTGAGTTAGAAGATAACATGGACAGATTCAATAAAATAACTTAAGATCTTATAAATTCTGCTGAGAAAATATCCGATGATCAAAAATTTGTTGGGGCTTGTTGAACGCACAAGGAGGAAAACATAAAGATATAAAGAATGCTTTAGCATATAATTCTCTTAAGAATAGAGATTTAGAACTTAAAACAGAACAAAAAGAAGTGTGAAATATTGAGAATTTAATCACTAATACAAAAGGTTTTGTAAAAGGTACAAGTAATTACAGTTATAGTAACAACAATCAAAATAAAGGGAAAAAAAAAACTATAGTAAAAAGAAAGGGCCAAATAATAAAGGAAATGATAAGAAATCTAATAATAAAGGAAAGGCAAAGAACAATAAATGTTATTATTGTGACAAATTAGGCCACTTTAATAACGGATTGCTTTAAAAGAACATCCAATCTATAGAATGATTCTCAAAATGAGAATATATATTTTGGCACTGCATATAAAGAAACATAAGCCAATATGAGTGTAGGCATATGTTTCTTCTTAAGGAGAACATAATCGAGAATGGATTTTTAATTCGAGTCTTTATAAAGAAATAATTAATTCAGATGAAGTGTCCAACTGGTGAAAAGTGTGGAATTTGTGTGCGAGGTCGAGGGTTCGAGTTGTACCTCACGAATTATATTAAAAGGTCTTTGATTGGGGTTTTGGACTTTCTTGATTCTAATAATAATTATTATTTTTAAATCATTTCCGGAATTATTTAATCGGTCAACTAGATCGTTTTTAATAGTCCGATATTAACAACACATTACCACTAGCCATAAACATTGCAACTAACATTGGATCCTGGTGGATGCAGTTACAAAAGTTTTCTGCCTATATAAACACACATCTGGCATTAGAAAAACATTACAAATACGAAATTGTATCTTCCTATTCAGTAAAATATTATACTCATTTTATATATTTTTTGGAGAACACTTGAGAGTTCTGAACACCATTTGTGATTGCTGTACAATTAGTTTATTTGATCGTTGTATTCTAGAGGTAATTGTCCACAGATGTCGTAACAGTTACCGATTGGTAATTTCGTTTTAAGATATTGTGCTGTCATGAGACTCGATCAATCAATAAATTTTATTTATCCGTATTTATCCGTCACGAGGAAAGCCAAATGCACTATAATGATAACTTACAAACAATGAGTATCAATCCTTAAGTGACTTACAAACAAGGAGCACTTATCCTTAAGTGACTTACAACAAGGAGCACTTATCCTTATGTGACTTACAACAAGGAACACTTATCCTTAACAACAATCAAGTTTTCTCAAGGGCTCTCGAAACCACAAAGTATAAGTTATAATTTTACAATTGAATGAACTCCTTTAACAAATGAAATAATTAAGTCAAGTATTTAGGGAGTTAGGATAACACTTTAATAGATAGCAAATAATGAAGTTCAAGTGTTTATAAAGAAAACTTTGATGAATGATTGATAATGAAATAATTTAAGTTTTTGTATCAAAGTTTTCAAACCAATGATCTTTCTTAATAAATAATACAAGTTAAGTATGAAGAGAGATTTTCACTTAAATCAAAATGTTGGCAAATGAAACTTTTATCAAGAATGAATAATAGATGAAATTATGAAAAGTTCTTTGCAAAATAAACTTCTTGATAAAATGGATTAAATAGGTTGGATCAATCAAGAAATTATTTTGTAATAAATAAGATAAAAATTAAACTCAAATAAATTCAATGATTTCTCAATAAACAAGCTCTCAAATATCTCTTATAAGTTGGTTGAAATTAAATGCAAGAAGAGATGTGTATTTATAGAGAAAAATGGCAAGCTGCAGAAATTTTCGGATAAAGATTTCGGTCGACCGAAGGTAAAATAAAGCCGTCGAAAAATTGGACCGTTGGAACTGTTCAATAAGCAAACATTTCGGTTGACCAAAATTTCAATTTAAAATTTCGATTGACCGAAATTTCAATTTGAATTTTCGGCTGATGACGATTGTAAATTTCAGTTGACCAAAAGTCAACAATTTTGATTGACCAAAAGTTGTCTTTTTTAAAAAATCTATTTCATATGATGAAGAGTATTTTGATGCAAGTAATGAATTATGAAAAATAATTTTGAGCTTGATGTACTCGCTAAAAATCAAAGAGTTAATACCTTTACATTTATTTCAATAAATAACTTCGAACCTTTAATCTTCAAAGTTCTTGTTCTTGTTCTTTTCAAGTCTCATTTGATTGCTCATTCTTCGACGGATGACGATTTGAGTTTTTGAATGCTTAAGAAAATATCTATGAAAAACTCAAGAAACAAAACTTGTTAGAAAATATAAGTGTATTGTTTGTTGTAATCAAAACAAGTGGAGCTATATTAAATCATAGGTCAACAATTTCCTCATTTTTGATTATGACAAACAATATGTGATTTGTAGAAATATACAGGATATTCCCCATATCTTTTACACATAAATGAGAATCAAGTTTGTATCATACATATCATAATGTTCTAAAGACATTCATTTTCATAATTCAATGATATGCTAAATCACACTTAGAAGTCATTATAATGTATTGAACTACAAATCATAATTCATAGCCTAATAGAAATAACAAGTTCATAATCACATAATTCTTCCTTTTCCCCTTTGTCATCATCAAAAAGCATGTGAACAAAGATAAATATCCCCCTAAGCAAGGCATATGTACAAGATAGGAAGAAAAACAAGTGAAAGTAATCAAGGTCACTACATAAAAACGTAAGTTGGTAAAAAAAAAATGGAACTTAGAGATAAAGTTTTAATCTTCCGTCGATGGAGGAGGCCCTCGAGGATAAATGGAATACATATGTGTAAAGAAAGCTTCTTGAGATAACCTTATATGTTCCATTTGTTGATTAAGCGAGAAATTCATTTGTTCCACTCGTTGATCAAGCATAATGACATTAGTTGTAAGAGAGGCAATCTGACCTTCAAGATTGTGGAATTGATATTTGGAAATATATCGACCGGAGGTTGGTGCCTCTTGTAGAGCAGGAGCTCTATTCCGTGCTTGGGAAGAATCATCACAACCACCGACATCATCACCATCACTGCCAATATCAAAATCACCATCACCATCACCGCCAATATCACCTAAGTCTTCTGCAGCTACTTCCAAAGTAAATGGCCAAGTTGTAGGCCTCGAGTTTTTGTCGAAACCTTGAGTATTACACACCCATTGCCCATCACCTTTAACAATTTTCATTCGTCTAAGAGTGTGGAGGTTAATGATATTGGTATGTTTGGGTTTGATAAAAGATTCATCGTCTAATGGCATATTGAAATGTTGAAAGATTTTTGTATGAAGGATGCCATAAGGTAAGCCTAAGCTCTAGGAGAATCATAGATATGTTTAATGTACTTCAAAAATAGGTAGGGAAAGTCCAATTGACGACCAACAAGGAAGGAGTCTAGAATGAACAAGTCGAGGTGATGAACCTCTTCAAAATGTCCATTTCGAGGGCTAGAATATGAGCAATGGCATGGTGAAGAATTTTGCATGGTATGGTAAGGTGATGTAGGTTTAGAGTCATTGGGGTGGATAGTGATCGATTGGTGACTCGACAACAAGCTTCGAGGTCATTATAGCCATCAAATTGAACGGGATACTGAAGAATATAAGCAATGTTTTCACAAGCACTTAACTCAAAAATTCTTTGAATGATATTCCTATCAAGAGTAAACCGTTTTCCTTTAACCTCACTCGTGACAATGAGGGAATAAAACGAAAGATTGCTATAAAATTCCCGAATTAAATTTGGATAAACATTTTCAGAGACAGTGACTACATTTCTCCATCCAATATTTTTAGAATATTCCTCAATTCGAAACGAGGGTGGTTTGGTAGAAAATTCGAGAAAATCAATTGACTTACCGATTAAAATAGAATAATTTGTGAAACGGTCGGGCATGAGCGTGTAAACCTCAACACTGGACGAGCTTGCTTCACCTTTCTTTGATTTCTTTGGAGCCATGGGTATTCTCGGAATTTACGAATCTTTGAAGTGAAGAATTATTGGATTTTCAAAATTCTTGAGAAATGTTTAATGAAAAGTGATGAAAAATGAGTAGGGAACAAAAATTTGAAGTGGGTTAATGTTTAAGTGTGATTTGTAAGAAGAATTTGAAGAGGAATTAAAAAATTTTAGTGAGGAACCCTAAATACCCAAATCTTTGATTTTGTGGTGAGAACGAGAAGAAAAGTGTGAGATTTGATGAAAAAGTGGGATGAAAGTATGAGATTTTGAAGTAATTTTGAGAGAATTTAGGATTTTGAAGAAAAACGGGAGATGAGAGGGTTGCAGATCGTTGAGAATGGAAAAAAAAATCTGGTAAAAAAGATGAAAGAAAAAAGAAATAAAGAGCCTCAGTATATTTCAACCGTCGAGAATTTCGGCTGACCGAAATTCCCTATGAGAATTTCGGCTCAGCCTAAGAATTTTAGTTGGCCGAAATTCTCAAAAGAATTTCGATTGGCCCCTTTTAAAATTCCATTTAGCTGTAGGAAGTTTCGACTGATGTATTTTGGTTGACTGAATCATTCTACTGAAACTTACTGAGCCTTTTAAAAAAATTAGGCTTATTAAAAAAGAATTCATTTTAGGCAATCAAATTGTCAACCATATAATTAAAGAGAATGCAATATACTATTTAAACAATATAGCCACAAATTTCAGATTCATCGATAACCCAAACCTCTACAAATATAAGAAAATCTATTGAGAGCAGGAGTTTTGATAAGAATGTCGGCTAATTGTTTATCGGTACTAACGAATTCCAAAGAAATATTACCTTTTTGCACATAATCTCTTACAAAATGATGTCGAATTTCAATATGTTTTGTACGAAAGTGCAAGATGAGATTTTTTGACAAATTTATAGCACTAGTGTTATCACACATAATAGGAATATTTTCAAATTTTAAGTGATAATCGCTAAGTGTTTGTTTCATCCATAAAACTTGAGCACAACAACTAACAGCCGATATGTATTTGGCTTCGACGGTAGATAGTGCAACGGAATTTTGTTTCTTGCTAAACCATGACACAAATGCAAAGTCTAGGAAGTGACAAGTTCCGCTTGTGCTTTTTCGATCAATAGTACAACCCGCCCAATCGGCATCCGAATAGCTAATGAGATCAATGTGTGTGCCTTTTGGATACCAAAGGCCTAAAGTCCTAGTACCACATAAATATCTAAATATTCGTTTTACGGCACTTAGATGAGATTCTTTAGGATTTGATTGAAATCTAGTACAAAAGCATATACTAAACATGATATCGGGTCTACTAGTAAAGAAGGGATCCGATCATACCTCGATATTTTGTTATGTCAATTGAAGTGCCGTTCTTATCTTTATTCAATTTGATTGATGTACTCATTGGAGTATTCATCGGTTTCAATTCTTCAAAATTGAACTTCTTGAGCATGTCTATGATGTATTTTGTTTGACTAATAAAGATGCCTTAATTAGTTTGTTTAATTTGTATTCCAAGGAAAAACTTTAGTTCTCCCATCACGCTCATTTCCAATTCCTTGCTCATATATTTAGAAAACTCTTTACAAAGGAAAATATTAGTAGCACCAAAAATAATATCATCATCATAAATTTGTACAATAATCATGTCATCCTTTTTGATTTTAATAAAGAGTGTTGTATCCGCATTTCCCATTTAAAAACCATTTGAGATAAGAAATTTACTTAATTTTTCATACCAAGCTCTAGGAGCCTATTTCTAACCATATAGAGTTTTTCTAAGTTCAAACACTTTCTCCGGAAATTTATGATTTTTGAAATCGGGAGGTTGTTCAACATATACGTCTTCTTGAATGAAACCATTTAAAAATTCACTTTTTACATCCATTTGATAAAGAGTAAAACCTTTATAACAAGCAAAAGCAAGAAGCATGCGAATAGACCCTAATCTAGAAATCGGAGCAAAGGTTTCTTCGAAGTCTATAGCTTCTTCTTGATTGTAACATTGAGCCACTAATCTAGCATTGTTACATACTACAATTCCATTTTCATTTCGTTTATTTCGAAAAATCCATTTTGTACCAATAATGGTTTGATTATTTGGTCTATCAACCAAATCCCAAACTTCATTCCTCTCAAATTGATTTAATTCTTCTTGCATTGCAAGAATCCAAAACTCATCAAATTCGGCTTTTTAAAAATTCTTTGGTTCAATTTGAGAAATGAAAGTACAATTGTTTAAAAAGCTTTTAGTATAGTTTCTAGTACTTAGACATTTGATGATGAGCTCCTTCGGATGTGAAGGAACAAACTTCCATTCAATAGGGAGTGTTTGATCATCTTGATTTTTGGAAGTCCCTTTTTCTCCTTGTTGGGGATTTTGTTCTTCCAAATCTTTGTCTCCAACTTCTTTAGGATCATCCTTATTTTGATCTTGAATGTCCATTTGTTCAAGAGGGGTTTCCAATCCTATATGAATACCTTTCTCTTGATCAAGAGAATTAGTTTCATCAAAAGTAATATGCATGGATTCTTTCACTACTAGAGTTCTTTTGTTAAAGACTCTATAAGCTTTGCTAGTATGTGAGTATCCAAAGAAGATTCTAACATCAGATTTTGAATCAAAATTTTCCAAGTTTTCTTGTGTTAAGTATAAAACATTTGCAACCAAAAACTTTAAAATAACCAAAACTCTATTCATAATGTAGCAAGTGGTGTTAACAGGTTCGGTCCAAAAATATTTGGGTAAATTATTTTTATTTAGCGCGGTCCTAGCCATTTCTTGCAATGTACAATTCTTTCGTTCTACTACACCATTTTGTTGAGAAGTTCTGGGAGTCGAAAAAAGATGTTCATATCCATTTTCTTTACAAAACCCATCAAATGCAATATTATCAAATTCTCCACCATGGTCACTTCTAATAGTAGTGATGGAATGTCCCTTTTCATATTGAACTTTTTTACAAAAGTGTTTAAATACTTTTAAAGCTTCATTTTTCAAATTTAAAAACAAAACCCAAGTGAAACAATGATGAATGCATAGTGCTTGCCACTTAAACTTGCGATTTTAGAAGGTCCAAATAGATCTATGTGAAGAAGTTGTAGATGTTTTGAAGTTGAAGTGAATTGCTTTGTTTTAAAAGAGGTTTTAGTTTGTTTTCCAAATTGATAAGCATCACAAATTTTGTCATTTTCAAATTTCAAGTATGGTAAACCTTTAACAAAACAATTTTTTGAGATTTTTGAAATTAGGTCCATACCAATATGACCTAATCTTCTATGCCATAACCAAGTATCATCTTCAAAACTTGACAAACATTTTAATTCCTTTTCAAATTCAATATTGATGATATAAACATCTTTACATCAGCTACCTATGAACAACATGTCTTTCGATGTAGCATCCTTCATAAGGCATTTCGAAGAATTAAATTTGATATGATAACCTTTATCACATAATTGACTAGTACTTAGCAAGTTATGTTTGAGATTATCTACTAACAACACATTTTCAATAGATGGAGATGAAGGATTACCAATATTTCCAATGCCCATGATTTTTCCTTTGGCATTATCTCCAAATGTGACACGACCTCCATCTTTCCTTTTGAAGCTTGACAATAATGTTTTGTTCCTGGTCATGTGTTTTGAGCAACCGCTATCCAAGAACCAATTGCTCTTTATCTTTGAAGGCACCTACAAAAGTTGATTCAAATTTTGATTTTGGTACCCATTTAACTTTGAGTCATTGATAGTTAGTGCTAGTGGACCCTTGAACCCACTTATTTCCTTGAAAGTGTAGTTTCTTTTTTATTAAGAAATTAAATGCTACATGTCCAAACTTGTTACAAAAACTACATGCGATGTTAGAAGATTTGGCAAACATGTTTTCAAGAGATTTTTGTTTTAGAGAAGACTTATATCGAATTCCACTTCTATCAAAGACACATTTTTGTTTCCCAAGCATTAATTCAAAGTTTTTTCTTTCCTAGTGTGAATTTGTGCACAATAATGGTTAAATCACGGACTTTTTCTTTTAGGGAAACATTTTCTTTTATTAGGAATTCATGATCATCTTTTTCCTTCTCAAAATCCTTTTGAATTTCTAAAATCTTTTTGGTCATTTTTCAATAAAATGTGTTGCTTTTTGAGGATAGAGTGTTTGAGAGCAAGTTTTTCAAAAGCACAAATAATTTCATCATATGAAGTAGATAATTCATTATAAGAAAGAGTGTCATTTGTGTTTACCTCATCCTCTATGACCATGAAGCACATGTTTGCAATTTCATCTTGACTTTCATCTTCTTCTTGCTCATCATCACTATCATCCCAAGTAGCTTGTAGAGTTTTCTTCTTGAAGAATTTTCTCTTATTCGAACATTCGGTTCTTTTGTGGCCGGGTTTGTCACAATCATAGCAAACAACTTTCTTGTTCTTTTCCTCACCTTTGTCTTTGCCTCTCCATTTTTTGACAAGGAGAACAAGATCATCAAGTTCCTCATCACTCTGGTTTGAGTTTGAGGTTTCTTCATCATTTGATGACTTCAAAGCTATTTGCCTTCCAGGAGACTCCTTCTTTTCTTCCTCTTTTGCTTTACTTGATTTCTCCTTTGTTTCGTCATGATTTAGCTCATATGTCATTAAGGTTCCATAGAGCTCTTCCAAAGGATATGTGTTGATATCTTTGGTGTTCTCTATCAACATCCTCAATGAATCCCAATCTTTCGAGAGAGACCTAAGAATTTTGCTCACAAGTTCACCGTCAGTAAATTTCGATCAAAACCTTTAAAGCCATTAATAATATTGATGAATCGAGTGATCATACTAGCAATAGGTTCATCTTATTTCATAAAGAAATTTTCAAAGTATTTATACAAAAGATTTATCTTAGTTTTTTTTTTACTTTGTTTGTGCCCATGTGTGTAATTTCTAATACATGCCAAATAGGGCTGGGCGCGGTTCAGTTTGGGTTGGTTTCGACTCCAACCTGAAACCAAAACCAAATTAGTCGGTTTGGAAATATTTCAACCCAAACCAATCCACTCTAGCTCTTAAACCAAACCAACCCAAACCAAATCGGTTCGGTTTGGTTCGATTCGGTTCGATTAGCCGGTTTAGACTTTTAAATAATATTGCATCATAAAAAATGGAAAGTCATGCAAAAGATGATAGATGTCATTCAATTTAACTACTTACACTGACACAACCAAGAACCAACACATAATCATAATAAAACTGAATCTTCATCAATCTTTTTTTTCCATCCCAATAGTTCATCTTCATCAACTTGGATATGTGGATATCCATAAGAATGAAAGAGATGCCAAATTACGTTTACTGCACTTAATTAAATATGAAATGCTAAACGTATCACAATTTTTTCTTTCTTCCATCTCAATACGAGGCAGGATATGATCAGAATTGAAAATAACTATAACTAAGCATAATCCAAAACCAAAACCAAGACTAAGAAAATAACCAGAACTAAGCATAATCCAACTTCAAGAGTAAGAAAATAAAATTTATGTTACAAGAAAGAAACTCAAGCACAAAAAATAAATTGTGTTAACATCTAATGTTTGGGCTCCTCCACATTCTGGAGAACATCATTAAGATTTTGATTTTGACTTTTCTTTTTCCAAAAAAAAAAATTAAAAATGGAAACATGTGTAAGTGGGTTAATCGGTTAATCAGTAGTTTGAGGTTTTAAACCATGACCAAACCGAACCACCATGGTTTTGTTTAAAATGAAACCAAACCAAACCAATTACCTATGTCAAACTAACCCAAACCGACCCGAGTCGGTTTGGTTTGGTCAGTTTTTCGATTTTTTTGCCCACCCCTAATGCCAAATATCATATACAGAATCACACGTGCTAATACGATTAAATTCATTTATGTTCAAAGCACAATAAAGAAGATTTTTGGCTCGAGCATTCAATGACAATTTTCTTTTATTATCATCATCATCATATTCTTCTCTAGGCTTGGGAATAGTTTGGTCCAGTTTTTCATCAAGTTTAATAACCTTAGTAATCTTATGAGGACCTAATTCAATAACCTTCCAAACATTATAATCAATTGATTGAATATAAATCATCATTCTAGTTTTCTAATAATTATAATGTGTACCATCAAAGGAGGACGATTTGTAGAATGCCCCTCAATGTTATGATTAGACATAACACAAGATAGTGAAATCTTAAAAAATGTGTACCTAAGCTCTGATACCAATTGATAACCTAAGGATCACTAACCAAGAGGGGGTGAATTGAGTTTTGAAACTTTTTCGACACTTAGTCTCAAAACAATTATCACTCAAGATATAAGTGCAAAGTATGATACAATGATTAAATAAGCTAGTTCAAAAATTGTATTCAAGTATAGATATAGCACAATTAAATAGCAATGTAAAGTAAAGTGCGATAATGTAGAGATAACAAATCGATTTAATGAGGTTTAATACACAATGTGTTCTACGTCCCCATTACCAAACTCTTCATCACGAGTAAGGCCAAATGCACTATAATGATAACTTACAAACAAGGAGTATCAATTATTAAGTGACTTACAAACAATGAGCACTTATCTTTAAGTGACTTACAACAAGGAGCACTTATCCTTAGGTGACTTACAATAATGAACACCTATCCTTAACAACAATCAAGTTTTCTCAAGGGCTCTCGAAACCACAAAGTATAAGTTGTAATTTTACAATTGAAAGAACTCCCTTAACAAATGAAATAATCAAGTCAAGTATTTAAGAAGTTAGGATAACACTTCAATAGATAGCAAATAATGAAGTTCAAGTGTTTATAAAGAAAACTTTGATAAATGGTTGATAATGAAATAGTTTAAGTTTTTGTATCAAAGTTTTCAAACCAATGATCTCTCTTAACAAATAATATAAGTTAAGTATGAAGAGATATTTTCACTTAAATCAAAATGTTGGCAAATGAAACTTTTAACAAGAATGAATAATAGATGAAATTATGAAAAGTTCTTTGCAAAATAAACTTCTTGATAAAATGGATGAAATATGTTGGATCATTCAAGAAATTATTTTGTAATAAATAAAATAGAAATTAAACTCAAGTAAATTCAATGATTTCTCAATAAATAAGCTCTCAAATATCTCTTATAAGTTGGTTGAAATTAAATGCAAGAAGAGATGTGTATTTATAGAGAAAAATGGCAAGTTGCAGGAATTTTCGGATGAAGATTTCGGTCGACTGAAGGTAAATAAAGCTGTTGAAAAATTGGACCGTTGGAACGGTTCAATAAGCAAACATTTCGGTTGACCGAAATCTCAATTTGAATTTTCGGCTGATGACTATTGCAAATTTCGGTTGACCAAAAGTCAACAATTTCGATTGACCAAAAGTTGACTTTTAAAAAAATATATATATATTTCATATCATGTAGAGCATTTGGATGCAAGTAATGAATTATGAAAAATAATTTTGAGCTTGATGTACTCGCTAAAAATCAAAGAGTTAATACATTTACATTTAAATTCCAATAAATAACTTCGAAGTTTTAATCTTCAAAGTTCTTGTTCTTGTTCTTTTCAAGTCTCATTTGATTGCTCATTCTTCGACGGATGACGATTTGAGTCTTTTAATGTTTAAGAAAATATATCCATGAAAAACTCAAGAAACAAAACTTGTTAGAAAACATAAGTGATTTGTTTGTTGTAATCAAAACAAGTGGAGCTATATTAAATCATAGATCTAACATGCCTTTGTGTAATTATTGCAGAAGTTTTTGCTTTGACTAAAACAAGCACCTAGCCAATGGTATAGAGATTTAACTCTTATATTCAAGATTTGAACTTTAAGAAAAGTGATTATGATCCCTGGTTTTATTATAAGGATGGAAATTCTGAATTTTTCTATTTACTTTTATACGCTGATTATATGATTTTGGCCGTACATGATTTTGTTAAAGTTAAATTTATTAATGAAAATTTGAAATGAAAGATATTAGGAATCGAAATAAAAAGGGATAAAATTAAAGGAAAAATATTTTTAGTGAAAATTACATGGAACCAAAATTTTCAAGTTAACATTTCAAAAATTAGATTTAAAGCTTGTTTTTTTACAAAAAAATCAGATCATAATTAAATGTTTAAATAATAATAATAATAATAATAATTTAAAACTAAATTAATCTATATACTCACGGTATCCACCCAAACCCAATTTGTTTTCCTCTTTCCCTTCTCTCTCTACGTCTCTCTACATTCTCTCCCTCCTCGCTCTACGTTGCCGTCGGATTGCAAGATGACACCACAACGACATGAGCGGCGGCGACGTCGACATCATCTCCTATAAGAAGATCTGAGAGGGGCGATTTTCAACAGTGGCGATGATGGTGAATCTGCTTGGGGGTGTGGTGGCGGTGTTGATGCTATTTGTGGTGGTGGTGTTGGTGGTTTTTGGTTGGTTGTGTAGGTAGAGGTGTAATGGTGACGTTGGATCTGGCGACGGTGAGCATGGTAGATCTGGCGGCGATGAGTTGTTGAGGTTTTTATTGATGGTGCAAGTGAAGGTCGTGGCAGTGGTGGTGGCGTTAGACGATGGTGGTGGTGGTGGCGGTGGCGGTTGCGGTTCTCTCATCTCTCTCCATTCACTATCGTCTCTATACTATCCTAATGAACACATATTTTGGTTTAAAGTACAGTACACAAGGATTGAACAAAAAAAATAGTGATGTAGATAAAGTTTAGGAGTTGGATTTGGCTAGAAATTACAGTGGTAGATTGGCATCTATTGGGAACTATAAAACCACACATCATAAGACATCCAGAATTATTTGTATGAAAGATAAGAATCTGTGTAAAAACATCTTCAATGGCTACTTCAGTTATTTTGTTCATTGTTGCAACCATAATTCTCAGTGTTAACTGCACAAAACGTATAGACGATCTCTCTCTATCTCATTTTGTTCATGTCCCTTTTTTTCTTTTAGATTACTGTGCAATATATTGTATGATATTTTGGTGCGGTGGTGATGTGCGGTGGTGGTGTGCGGTGTGGTGGTTAGGTTCGATGGTGTTGTGTTCGATGATTGGGTGCAGTTGTGTGGTTGGGGTGCTATGTGTGGTGGTAGTTGTGCAGTGGTGTTGACCAGTGGTTGAGTGCGGTGACGATGGGCTCAAAGTGTCCGTGTGGTGGTGGTGGTGGTCTGTGAGATCTGCAAGCGAAACAAATTTGTGGTGTGTTTTGGTCGGGAGGTGGTGGTGGTATGTTTTGGTTAGAAGGTGGTGTCGTAAATATTGGTGGTGGTCACAGATTATTTGGTCGTTTGTGATCATTAAATTCATTAATTTGTGATCGATAAACAACATGTGATCAATGAAAAATATAAATTGTGAACAAAAAATAAATTGTGATCTAAAAAATTGTTAATTTGTGATCGATAATTTGACAATTTGTGACTATCTACTAAGTTGTGACTTATAATATTTGTGATTTGTGATCGATAAATAAGTTGTGATGTTTCAATTTTTTTATTTGTGACCGATGAACAAATTGTGATTTATTAAATTTCTGAATTGTGACCGTAAAATAACGTGACCTATAAAATGTCTGGTTTGTGACTTATAAAATCTCTGATTTGTGGTCGATGAACAAATTGTGAAATAATTTTTTTGAATTGTGACTGTAAAGTAATTTGTGACGTTTCAATTTTTTATTTGTGATCGATAAACAAATTGTGACCTATAAAATTTTTGAATTGTTACCAAAAAATAATTTTTGACATGTAAAATTTGTGATTTGTAACCAATTAATAATATATGACCAATTATATACAAATTGTGACCAAATTATATGAAATTGTGACATTAATATGTTTAATTAATTAATTTATAAATAAAATTTTAAAAATATGATATTTGAAATTTTAAACTTTAAAAAATCTAAAATTTTAAATTTTAAACTTATATCTTAAATTTGAAATGTGTGAAATTAACCTCTTAGTTATGAAATTTTCCGTTATTTTTAATCCACGAGTCTTATATTGAAAATCTAAATCTATTAGCCTTCCTTTATATGGTTAATTTAAACTTTATGTTGATCAATCACCTAAAAGTGAAATAGAAATAAAAAGGATATTGAATGAGCCTCATGATAATATCGTTGGATCTGTAATGCATATTATGTAATGTACTAGACATGACATTGCATATGCTATTAGTGTTTTGAGTAGATCTATGAGTAATCCAAGTGAGATTCATTGGGAATCAACGAAAAAAGCTGATCAAGTATTTGAAAGGAACACAAAATCTTAGGTTTGATGTTTAAAATAAATAAAAACGGACTTAATTTTAGAGGCTATGTAGAATCTAATTTCGTTGAAAACTCGGACAATATGAAATTTATTACAGCATATTTCTTTGTGATAAATGAAATTTGTATTAGTTGAAAATCACAACTTTAAAAATCTAACGGAGTAGTTAAAGAATAATTATGGTTAAAATGTTTGTTATAAGAAATATGATTAATAGAAAATGAGGTGGAACTTTGTACAGATAATTAAAGTATTATTTTTCGAAGTAAAAATTCTATATTTCATGACAGAAAAAAATATAATAATGTTAAATATTATTTTATTAGATTTGTAACTGAAGATATGATGTTAGATTATTTCAAAATTCCAACTACATGCAATCCAGCTGACGCGGGAACAAATGTAGTTCCTTAGTAAATTCAAGGATCTTTAAGTCTCTTGAACCATGAATAGTACCTTCTTTTTTTTCTTTTTTTCTTTTCTGTTTTTTGAAAACATATAAGTAAGCATATTAAGTTATGTTCATTGAGCTGGAATCCACTAGGGTGTAGTCTCAAATTTAGGGATGACAACATGACGGGCCGACATTCCCACCCCCGACACGTCGGATATTTTAGTCACCCTATCCTCATCCCCATACCCGGTTAAAGGGGGACGGGCGAGTTCAGGGTGGAGAAAGATAGGTCCCTATCCCATTTATTGCTCTATTTATTTTTCTTTTTTCTATTTTTTTAAATACCTTTAGTTAGTAAATATTATTACTTTTTTTTTTTTCAATTTGTTAAGAACAACTTATGTTATCTTTAAAAGTAATGATAAATCTTTATTTTTATTTGATAAAAAAATTAAATTTAAAATTAACTTCAAATTGGACGGATAGCGGGGCGAAAACTATATTTCCTGTACCCGTTTCAGGGCAATGATCTCCGCCCATTTTACCATGTTAGGCAAGTAGTCCCTACCTCATTCGGGGACGGCCCCATGGGTGTTATGTTGAACTTTTTTGCCATCCCTGCTCAAATTGTAGCAGTTGTGGAGATTATGAATTGATTTAGGTTGCTGGATTCTTAGTCTAGTATGATGATGACCCAATAGCTTGATTCGTGTAATTGACCTGACCTATACATGTTGATATATTTTTTGTAGCTTTTGGAATTCTTGCTTAAACGTTTTCTTAAACAAGCCTTAATAACAAATTGGAGCTTTCAAAATGTGTTAATTGGTTTCTCTCATTAGGGTTGAGAGTGAAACCTAGCATAGTTTTCTCCTTCAAGAGATTTCTCTCAAATATTGTTCATATTCTTTCAATTCTCTATAATTCCTTACTTAAATCTTGTATTTGAAGATTGTTACTGTGTGTTATAGCTCTTAGCGATCAGATTAATTTGGTTATGTTGTTTGAAATTTCTTTGTGTTGAGAACTATTGTAAATTGACTTTTATCATATGATATGAGGTTGTACTCGTGAATTTAAGCATAAACTGCAACAAATAGTCAACAGGGGACTAAATGTTTAAAGTGGTCACCGAACCTATGAGGCTTAGGCTAATTTTTTTTTTTTGGTCTTTACTATTTTGTTGTTAAATCTTGTATTCTTGGTATTGGTTTAGTCCAATACTAGCACCAAAAATTGGCTATTTCTACTCCCACCTTTAGTCCTCATCTTTCAAAATCTTCCCAATCATGTACCCATTGATTTGTATCAACATATTTGAAAGAGGCTCCATTCTTCAATTTTTGTACTATTTGATTTGGAGATGGTGATTCATCGCTACTTTTTCTTCACAACTTCATCGTCCAACACTGGTACAATCAACCTTCTTCCATTTCCAAATTCAAGGAAGAAATGGACTTTTACCATACCATTTCAAGTTGCCATCCCTATTTCTCCCTTCTTGCAACATGCCCATGCCTCTCGGGTATACGAGCCATCCCAAACTATTAAGTCTAAAATTGAAATTGACAATTTCATAAGTCAAAATCATATTATAGTTAAATTGTATTAGTTGTTAATCAAGTTGGAATCAAAGTTAAAATAGGTTTAGTAAAGTCCAAGTTATTGTAAAAATAGTTTGGGATTGATAGAGTCCAAAAAGAATTCAAAGAAATCTAAGAAGAAGATCAAGATTTGGACATGAAGAAGTTGATTTCAAGAAGGACGCAATTCTACTAGCTTGCTTCCTAGTAAAGGCATTTGAAGCGCCAAGTGCACCATTCGCCTAGCTCTAGCCTAGATGGATTACCGTCCAGCAATCCGATTTTGCTTCAAATACATGATTTTGAATCACTACATAATACTTTATCCATAAATTCTTCCAAAACAAAGTTTTGTTGATCGAGTCATAATCTTCCACATTAAACCATAGATCAAAATCCACAAGATTGTTGATTAAAACAGAGTTTTAGGAAGAGGCACTTCGAGTTCTGGCGCTAAAGAACAATGTTCATTCTTGGAGGTCCATAGGAGATAAATGATATCAAGGGTTGAGAGCTTATGTGATGAGCAGGCAGTTCAAAAGGGCTAAGGCGATTACATGAAATAAGATCAGAGGGAACTAAGGATTAGTCGGGTCTGGACCATACTGTGAGTCTCATTGTTTATAGTGGATTTTTAACTAGCAAAGTTCTCGGAGTTTTGATCATTTGTGAAGGGTTTTCTCCATGATCATGCTTGGTGTTTGTTACTTTATTATTTGACATAATGATCTATAAATCGATTAATAAGTGACTTGTTGCTTTTAATTAATTCGTACTAGCTCTAAATAGTTTGAACTTTCAAGTCATATCAGACCTTTATTTGCAATCCTTGACCCTAATTTTCTAGATGAGTCGATCACGATCTATTCCTCTTTATTTTGATGGCAATAATTATGTTTATTTGAATATTAGAACGAGAGCTTTCCTTAAGTCTATGGATGAGTGGGCTTGGGTGAGTGGTCAGAATGGTTGGACGGTCCCTACTACCACTGTTGCAGGTGTAGTTACTCCTATCGATATTTCTACTTGGTCTAAGACTAATTTAGATGAGTGTAACTAGAATAGTAAAGCCCTTAATGCTTTATTTATGGTTGTATCACTTGAAGTGTTTAAGTGTGTGTCGATGTGTGAGATTGTTAAAGAAGTTCGGGAAATTTTTGAGACTACACCTGAGGGAACAAATGCCGTTAACTCTAAATTACATATTTTGACTACTAGATTCTAGAAAATTAGAATGATAGATGAGTCTTTTGATGATTTCCATGCTAAATTAAATTGCAAGGAGCTGGAGATGTCATAATGTGCCGAGCTTTCCCTCTAACTTTGGGAGACAAAGCCCAAAGGTGGTTCAGAAAATTACACTAAAGATCAAGAAGAGCCAGGCGTAGGTTGTCACGCAATACCTGCATCTGGCAAAACCATAATGTGATATATCAAGAACCAGAGGTTAGCACAGCATTGTACTTGGGATGTTAATGCACACGAAGTTCTACAAGATCAAAGTGATGCACTAGTTATAGCCATGACCATTGCAGGAGTACAAGTACATCGGACATTGGTAGACAATGGGAGCTTGGTCAATGTGCTATACTCTCGAACTTTAGAACAAATGGGGATATATGAATGCTACCTTCAACAATATTTGAGAAGGTTGCAAGGGTTCTCTGGAGACCTTATTGAAGCTCGAAGACAAATCGTGTTAAGCGTGGAGTTAGGTGAACTCCCATGTCAGAGAAGGATCATAGCCGACTTCATTGTCGTATATCTCCCTTCAAATTATAATGCCATATTGGGAAGGGCCATACTGCACGAGTTGCAAGCTGTCACCTCAATATATCATTATTATTTTAAATTCCCAACTTCAAACGAACCAGGCATGATACGCGAAAACCAGGTTAAAGCGATGGCTTGTAATGTCGACCTACCTAGTCCTCGGGTCTAAATGTTGAAAAGCCAACAACACCAACGGACATGGAAATAAAGGTTTAAAAGACCCATCGTAACCGATTTATCTAAAAATGGTATTACTGAAAAACATCGCAAGAAGAAAATTGATGATCAGCTTTTGTTCGAAGAAAAGGAAATTGATCCAAATCCTTATCCTGGAGTCCTAATAGTCTCCGTGCTATATTCGGAGTCAATATTCCCAAAGTTTTAGTTGATACATGAAGCTCTCTCAACATACTCTACATCAATACCATGGAATAGATTGGAATTCCCTTGAATTTTCTACAACCTCATTCGAACATGGTCCTAAGACTCAATGGTGCCCTTTCAGGAGCGAAATGACCGATCAAGCTCTCCATTTTCCTCAAAAATGTAAAAAATTTAGAAAGTTGGAAAATATTTTCTGGGAAAATTTCGTCAATCAAACACTATAAAAGTTGGAAAATGGAAAATATTTTCCATTTTCCATGGAAAATTCGGCCTATCAAACGGAGCCTAAGAGTTCAAAAAGTTACCTTATCAGCCACTAACATCATATGAAGGATTGACCTATGGCTGTAGAGCTGGGTTGAGATAAGGTTCTCCCCAATTGGCATTTCAACCAAGAAATGCTATTCTTTGTCATTCCAGCTTCTAGCCATCAAAGCGATCGATTCACTTAAATGAGAAAGAAGTACGGCTATCGATTCCCTTGCCGGAGTGGGAGCTCGTAGGATGTCAAGATAAATATCAGGTCAGCGCCCCACCAAACCTTCAACATTCGGCAACTGCAAATCTGGGCATCTCTCCTGAGACCTCGAAGAAGAGGCCATGGCAGCAATGGGAACGACATATGAATGGGTTGAGGAGAG
This sequence comes from Fraxinus excelsior, assembly GCA_019097785.1. Taxonomy (NCBI): domain Eukaryota; kingdom Viridiplantae; phylum Streptophyta; class Magnoliopsida; order Lamiales; family Oleaceae; genus Fraxinus; species Fraxinus excelsior. The sequence goes on along the minus strand of CM032631.1, from coordinate 29,797,961 downwards.
TTAGAAGGAGTTGCAGGAGTAGAGGTAGTTGGTAGCTCTGCTGAACGGCGTCGCTTCAGAGGTTGCACGGACTCAACCTCTCCAGGTCGGTCCTCAGCTTCAGCAGTAATTTCCTTCATTTTTGCCTTAGCAGCTTCAGCTGCTTCTACCGTCTTCACTGCTCTGAAGCTTAGCATGTCTGAATTTCGATCTGAATCAAATCAAGGTGTCAGTACCATATCCAAAGTGAAAATATAATCAAAAGAATGTTGAGTGTACTTACGAGAAGAAGTGGTGGCTGAAGGTGTGGGAGCAAGAGCCACATGTCGGTTGGAACTTAAGGTCGGCGATACTGATCGGAATAGGCCCGCTTGAAACAGATTTGTGTCCGAGATCACAAAATTGCAGGATCTCTATCTTTTGGGGAGAGCTCGAATGGAGTCTGTCTGGCTTTGAATAATCTAGCTCAGATGAGAAGGTCTGTAATCTGCAAGAGGAAATAATAAAAGTTAAAAGGGCAGCTTCAAGTATGAAAATGAAATGAAAAGTAAAAGTAAATTATCACTTACAGAATGGGTGATAAAGAGTAGGGACTACATCCTCTCTATTTACCTCGACAGAATCGAACTGCCACTCTCTCGGGACAAAGAAAAACTCTTCTTTCCATCCTTTAATCGATGAGAGAGTATCTAAAACTAAAGGACCCCATATCCTAGGTCTAATGCTGGTATACCACCAGTCGGTATTTTTCCCATCCTCTTTAAAGGTAAAAAGGGATTTAAATTTTGATACGCTTAGATCAGGGTGACCTAGTTGTTTTTACAAAATTAAGGTCGCGACTAGGTTCTCCACCCGTTTGGACAAAGCTGGGTATGGGCTATTCTCCAAGAAGAGAAGAATTCCCGTATGATTTTTGAGAAATGAAGTCTCAATCCTGCATGAAGGATTGCTGAGTTAAGAGCCATACATCTTGTAGGAGGAGTGTTAGCTCGGTCGGAGGGAGATGAAATTACTAATTCTATAGTCTGGGATATACTGTATTTAGCCCTTAAATTGGCTAACATATTCCCCGTAATAACTGACCTATAGGAATTAGACCCTCACTCTTGATTTCTACTCTCGTTAATCCCATGTGACCTCACTTCTCTCATCTTCCGTTGTTGTTCCATGTTTTAGGGACGTTGGATGGTTGTGGATAAACTGAAGTTATGGGAATAGGAGTTAATAGTCCGAACTGGTAGAAGATGAACTAAAATAAGGAGTGGATGAAGAGGATACAGTTTCTTCCTGTTGGTTACCCTAGGAATGTACTTGAAATTCGTCTGAACTCATATAATAAAGAATTTAGAAAAAATATATAGTACGTAGAGAAATGAAAAGGTATTCTTAAAAAAGGGGGGAATACTTGAACGACGTCGACCTCACTAAAAAAAGTAAATAACAATGTGGAGAAAATTTTTGAGAGCAAAAACTTGGAGATTCGTATGCAAAAGTGAGGAATGAAAAGAGTCAAAGTCATTTAAAAGAAAGAAATATCAAAGGGCAGAATTTGAATCATCCAAATAAAAGAATAAAAAATGAATAAACGGCTGGATTCAATTAAGTAAGTGACACCGTTTAGTTTAAACTTCTAGAAGAAAGAACCCCACGTGCTCTACAGCTCATACACAAGTTATGGTGCGATACATGCTGAAATCATGTATTGCTGTAATAATTACAAAGATTGGAAATTGTGCCTTTTAAGGCCAGTCATTCACCTAGGTCAGCACTGACCTGGGGGGTATATGTTGACACCCGACCTCCGAGGTCGATTAATTCAGATTAGTATATGTGACTAGTAGTAAGCACATGCGTTGCACATCTTGTGTATCAGATAAATGATATGTGTAATATTTTTGAAGTACTAATACTATTTTTGAAAATAGTTAAAGTAATTAATATTTTTAAAAGAAAAGTTAAAATTATTAATGTATATACAATTTTTTTTTTATGAAATTATGTATATAATGTGAAAATGTTGAATAAATTGAAATGTAATGTTTTGATTACAGTAACACTTCTTTCTACACAATATTTATTTTTTGATTTTACCAAAACTTTTGTTGTTTACATTGAAACTCTGCGAGAAAGTGCGACGTATAGTTGCCTTTGGTAAGTTGATGAAATTATCCTCTATGTAAGACTCTACTCCATTACCAATTTGAATTAAGTATTGTGCAAATCGATTGTCATTTTGAGTATGTTTTCATTTTCTCCCAAAGATACGATCTAAACAAATTTTGATTAATTGTTTGTTGTCTTGTGCTCTTAGGACGACATGTAGTATTTGGTGAAAAATCTCCTCCGAATACAATTTTTTTTCCACCAAACAGTTTTGAATTGTCCAAGATATTTCTTAAAGTTTTATCAACAATTTCTATTGTATTTTTGTTAGCCATTAGTGCGTTAATTAGATAAATATATGTTTTTCAAAACTTCACAACTCATAAAACATCCCAAAAATAAAATTTGGTCCAAGCGTAACCGTTGATGATGGCATAACATAAAACTTATTAGGTGAATCCGCTTTATTAATGGCATGGACTCATATGACTTTCCTCTTGATTTCTCTATTCCTTTTATACATTTAGATGTACTTGTATTAGTCCGTGTTTGATTGATCAATTTTGAAATTTTTTGAGCCATATGAACTTCGTCAATGTTTTCCACAGGTAGTCCCCAACCTCGGTACAGGAAAATGGTTATAGTGGGTTGGCGGTTAGCACATTACTTTGTTCAAACTTTGAATCGAACAAAATGATAAAAGAAGGTTGCAATGTTATCCAAACAATAACGTTCAAGTGCTGATAAAAACATATGATATGTGTTATCATTTTAAAGTTAAACAAACAATGTAAAGATGGATGAAAATATTAAACACTTGAAGATACATAATTTCAAACATTTTGAAATATTCTTAGAACTACGAAACATACTTTGCAAATTTACGAAAAAATAAAGAGATACACAAGCAACCCTTCATGTTCAAAATCCTCCCACATTGTGTTGTAAATTGAAATAATAATTGAACAGTAGGTTATAAATCTTTTTAAATTCTAATAACAATTGAAGGATGAATTGCTAATTATACAAAATTAATGAGGGTATTATTATCTTTCAAAAGTTTTTCCTCAATTCCCACTTTTTAAATATTGTAGATGAGTAAGTGCTAATGTGAGTTCAGCGAAGTAAGGTCAACTGGGCTATAGTTTGGCTTACACTAGAAGTTTGTGTAGTTTATCAAGGCTAAAGGAAACATAATAATTGAAGATCACTGTCAAAAGATATAATCCACCAATTAGTGAAATGCACATGAAAATGTCTTACATCAGCGACAACATAATCTTCCAATAAAAAACTTTAGCTTTCTCCCCTAAGTAATTCATTAATTGTTGGGGACCACTTGCAAGTTTAACTCATAATGACTGACAAACTGAGCTCGACAACCAATCTAATTATGCCAACAAGTGTACTTCTTCAACTTGGAATTGAAGTTGACAAGACATGAAGTACATGATGCATGTATATTTCCTTCTATAAAAGGAGGAAGAAGACGAAAAAGAAAGGCAACAACATGAGGCCAAGGAGAATACAAATTCTCTTATATTTCCCATATTTCAAATATCTCATTTGATAAGAAAAAGGAACCATTGTATTACCTTTTGTAATCATTTGATTATATGTTGATCAATTCGTATTTATTCTTTAAGTTGACTTGAAATTTATCTATTTATTTTTTAACATCAACAACGCTCAAAATTATGAATACTACAATTACTTGGTAATCAAGTTCTACAATAATATTAGACACGAATATCGACTTCAAAATCCTAAATATTGTTTAACTCTTTATCGAATTTAAATTCAAGCTCAACTTTATTCAAGTTCAAAATACGAAATAAATTGAAAATATGAAATAAGTTGAAAATACATAGTTCGACCCAAATTATACCTAGAAGGGGGTGAATATGTGTAAATGCTGAATTTATTAATTTTAATTAACTAGCAATAAGTCATCAATTAATTATCTCTAGATTGTTAAGCAAACACTTCAATTATGTTTAAATACCACAGAATATCAAAACAAGAAAGCTATAAATAATATACAGTATGATCATGGATAAACCCTAACTGGGTAAAAATTTTGGGCACTTTGCTAGTCAACAATCCACTATAAACGATATTAAATTTACAGTCTACTAGATTAGACGACGATACGTACTATCTAATCTCCTGACTGTAATTACAACATCTATCCTGGATTCTGTGCTCCCGCGCCAACTTCCAGCTGCCATTTCCAAAGCTTTCCTAGATTGTACTATCATGCAGCAACTCCCAACTTTGTGAAATCATGTATCTCCTGTGGATGCATGAAGAACACCGCGTTCTTCAATGACTGGAACTCCAGTCACCTTCCCTTGATCTTTAGAAGCTCTAACAGATATGGAGGAAGCAACAGTTTGATATTTGGATTTAAGATCTGATCTTTTTCTCACCGCCAAGAACAATTCACTTTGAAGTATGAAGGTTGAATGATTCAGCGAATGAAAAGAATATGAAAGCAATGTATTTTCTCAATAATCAACCTTGAAATCATGTTTTGTGACTTTTGGAAATTTATAGGTAGGTTGGGAAATGAATGGACTGGGCAAAATGCCTTTAAAAAATGAATTAATTTTTTTTTTCAGATAACACTGTCGCTCGAGCGAAAGGCTAGCGACAATCGAGCGACGGGTTTTTGCTCGAGCGAAGGCGAGGCGACAATCTAGCGATGAAAGTTCTGTTTCTGACATTCAAGTCAAACTTTGGTGACAGTCTAGCGAAAATTTCCGTCGTTTTCCTTCTTTTTCATTATCGAACCCTAAACCTAAAATATCACAACTTATACTAATTGCACACTACTCCTTGACTTTTGACAACATATCAACTCTAGTCCTTTTTTTCACAGAATAACCAATTACATTAAATACCTAACCCACATCATCTTTTGTGTCATCTGATCTAAAATCATCTTCATCGGACTCTCTTATTTCAATTCGAGAATTTCTATTACCTATTATAGATAATATGATATCATTGTTAACCTCCTTCTCGTCATCATAACTATCGACAATTCAAGGTTGTTTATTACTAGCATCACTTGCTAGTAAAACTAGAGAAATATTGAAGAAAAAGGAAACTCGGGCTCGACGTAGATAGTTTGTAATTCTATATGTTTTGATTTTATATTTGTTTAAACGTCAAAACCATATAGAATGTTGTATATAATTCGTGGGCTCGTGTGATTTGAATTAAATTGATGTTTGGGCTTATAAAAATAAACCAAAAATTAGGGGGTTTTTTTTTTTTTTTGAAATCTTATATGAAAAGTGTTTTGGAAGTAAAAAAAATAATGTGCAAAGTTAAGTGTCACTTTTATTATTATTATTATATAGTGTTTCTTTTAAAGTTAAGTGACACTTTGTTATTAATTAAAAAGTGATGTTTATCACTAAAAATGATATAAATTCAATAAAAAAGTGACAGAAAATTTAACCAAGTAACAAACATTCAAAAAAGTGATAGAAATTAAAAAAATGACAAATACTAAAAAATATGACAAATAATCAAAAAATAATAAAAATTCGATAAAACACTAATTAAAACCTCAGAATCAGTTCAATAAAGTGACATTAATTTAAAAAGTGACAAACGCTTAAAAAATGGCAAATACTTCGAAAATGTGATAAATAATATTTAACATCAATCAAAACCTTATAAGAGATTGATGGTTGATTTTATTTTATTGCATGTTGTCTTTTTGTGGTTATATTTCACTCACATTAACTAGCATATAAATTGGTATTTGAAAGTTCTTCAATAAAATGTAAAATATTAAAGAAAATGACAAAACTGAAAAAAGTGACAAAAATTGGAATAGATTTAGGGAATGTTTGATTTTCTTTTACATGCTGTCTCTTTGTGATTACGCTTGGTTTGTATTAACTACAAATAGAACATAATTTCATTTTAAGAACACAACAACCTATAACTTGGAATTGATAGAAAAAAAAAAAGAAAAAAAAAAAGAGTGACAAATACCAAAAAAGACAAAAATCCAAAAAAGAGACAAATACTAAAAAAAAAATGGATTATAATGGTTGTATAGGGAGAAAGGCGCCCTTACATGTAGCATGATTTAAAAAAAAAAGTGAGAAACACCTATTATTACCTAAAAATAGATCCAAGGGCAGTTGATTTTCGCCATGTTGTTTCTATATGATTATGTTTTACTTTTATTAATTAAATATACAACATGATTTCATTTTAAGAACATAAAACTCTATAATTTGGAAGTAACCGAATACTCAAAAAGTGACATAAATTCAAAAAGTCCCGAACTACATTTGTGTCAATAATACCAAACCACTATATTGTCTACACTTGAAACACATGAATTGGGATTCAAACACTTATTCTCAATTACACATTGATTATCAATAGTCTTGACTTGTACTACTGAACCTGAATCAGATGATATCAAAATTAACATAGTAGAAACTAGAAAGACTAGCAAAAACAATTCAAAATACCCATACAAGGTAGTGATGAGTTAAATTTCTATGTCTAAGTAGTGGAAATTTCGTGTCTATACTAGAAACTTTACTCTTAGCACCAAAACAAGTTGTAACACGAGAATCATATGCACAAAGAAGTTACAATTTCCAAGAATCAATTGTGAAATGATAAATAAATCCCCTACTTCAAAGCTATATTGGGATGCATAATTCCCCATTTCTGCCTTCCTAATCAGCTCCTTGAAATGTTAGTTTCATTTTTATTATTGCTAGTTTTGAGATCAATTTCATCAAAATTTTGATAAATGTAAGCCTCAGCAACCCTTTCTTTCTTCAATGGAGTTCCTGATCTCAAATGCATCAGCAACCCCCTCAAGTACATCTTGCATAGTGTTCGGTAGCCTCAAACTCAGTTTCTTTTGGCCACCTAATCTCTGTCAAGATCAACGGAATATTCTCTTGGCCTAAAACCGCCATAGCAGGAATAACAGCATCCACCATCATGTCGAATAAATTCAGGTAGCGGACGCCGATGACGGTGTCATCCCGAAAACTAAATGGCTGTTCGTGGAACAAAGTGTACCCAATTCACTTTCCCCAGAATATTCTCACAGACGCGGGCGGCGGCAAGTGGGGCTTACTTCTACCTAACATTGTGATTGGCAATAAATAAGAAATGGCCTTACTTTTAGAAGATGGTATACTACAAATCATATTTTTTCAGATGGGAGGCAAATTATTATAAGTGGTGGCGCCGCAACAGTCACTGTACTTTCTCCCATTAGAAGTTGACAACAAACGTGATTGGATTTCATGGTCATTCTCTATAGATCAAGTCCGATTTATATAATAAAGAAAGAGGAGAGATAAATATGCGGCCGTTTGTTCTCGTTATTCCATGTTATAACGAGAGAAATAGTAAATGTTTGAAGAAAGTGTGATTAAAAAAGGATTTTTTTTTTAATATATGTGTAATATTACGTTATTCCATGTTATAATGAGAGAAATAGTAAATGTTTGAAGAAAGTGTAATTCAAAAAGAAGGATTTTTTTTTGTAATATATGTGTAATATTATTGTATTAAAAAAACTCGTGATTAATAAAAAAAAATAGAGAAAAATGAATTATAATTTAATAAGGAATAATGGAAGCCAAACTTGGGCACAGAGAGTAAAGGGAGAGGGGAAAGTTGAAAATAATTAGGGTTCACTTTATTGATAGACTAAGCTTCCATTTGACTCTCATTATTCCCCGTTAAATTATAATTAATTTTTCACTATCTTTTTGTAAATCACACATTGTCCAATAAAATAATATTATATGTAAATATAAATCTTTTTTAATTCACGTTCTCTAAAAAATTAATATTCTTATCATTATAATATGGAATAATGGGACCAGATGAATGCTAAAATTAATATAAAAATACAATATTTTATACTTTGTAAATAACTTTGAACATGATTTTTTTTTAAAAGTGTCACCTATCTAGTACTGTAAGCAAAAATCGTCAAATCGTCAAATCGAACCAAAACCGCATTTTAGAAACCGTCGGTTTGGTGCCACGTGGACCCGTCAACGAAATAATTTTGAACCAAACCAAACCGATCAAAAACGGTTTGGTTTAGGTTTGAGAATTTTAATTGTGGTTTCAAACCAAACCGGTGAAAAAATATATAAAAATAAAAAAATAAAAATAATCATCCAAATATGCAATATTCAATAGTTTTGTCATTTGTATGTATTTTTGTCAATTTATAATTTTTTATTACATATATATTATTATTACCAAATAATCATAATTTATATCTAATAATCTCAAGACTAACATAATATATCAAAAACTATTTTCCTCTTTAGAATTCGAATTTCTACAGTTGCTTCTGAGTCTGCATTCTCAAATGGAGGTCAGATACTTGATTCTTTTAGGAGTTTATTAGCTGCAATGATGGTTGAGGCTTGTATATGCGGAAAAAATTGGTTGCAAATTAAGAATGAACCTATAGTGCTATGCCAATATTTAGATGAAGTGGAAGCATTTGATGATTCAATGAAAGTTGTGGCAGGTGGTTTATATTTTCTATTACTTAAAGATTCTCTTATCTATCTAGTATTCGATACTATGATGATATAACGAATACATTTGCTTGACAATGGAGACTATGAATCATGTGTGACAACAATTGATGTTTGAGTATATGTGATAAACTGAATTCGTAACAAAATACAACGGTAAGCTTGTGTAATTTTTATATTTAGATATTATAAACAATTGATTTATTATTATGGTTGATTATTTTCTCTGTTTAATCAGTAGTTTTGTTTTTCATATATGATGATCACGAGGTATTTTTGAACATCATTATATATTTTGGGCTTTATATTTAGTTTAGTAAACTTATATTGTAACGTTATCGTAACGTCTCAGCCTAAAATGACAAACAAAAAACTATATTTTAGTTTATTGTGATTTCACTTTGATTTAGTTGGTATTTAAATTTGTAGTAAATATATTTAGTTTGTTTTAGATTTATTGCTAGTAAAATATAAATATATATTGAATTCAATGAATTAATGTCATAAAAGTAGACAGACAAAAAATATACGGTGAAACCGGCGGTTTAAAATCGGACCAAACCGTTAGGTTTAAGTTTGAGTTTTTTTTTTAAACCGTTCAAAATGGTTTGGTTTAGATTTGAGTTTTTCTCAAACCAGTTTAAACGGTTTGATTTGAAAATTTATCAAAAATCGCAAAAATCGGACCGCTTACACCCCTACTCTTATCTATGGTATATAGTCAAATTTCCTCTAGAGGTTTGTGAGGTCAATTTGCACTGAATTGCCTTCTTTATTTGGACCGAATTACCTTCCAATTACTTTCCATTTTCAAGTGCTCTATTAGTGCACTTGACATTTGATCGAGTTAATTTAATAATCAATCATTAATATTTTCACTTTGGTTACTACTTACTCACTCAGAAATGAAAAGTTATCGATTACACACCCACTTTTAAACAAAGTTACATGTCCATCACTCATTTAAAATTCATCCATCCACATGGACAAAAAAATCCATGCGACGGATAAAAATCTTACGTGGACGTAACAGTGTTAAATATGCGACAGCGTGGACCAAAATCAATTAAATTAAAATAGTTTTTTCCTTCCAAATTTTTCATAGCGCGTTCGATGCAATTCTCTCGAATCCAAATAGATTTCATCTCCATAACATTATTCAATTCTTCCCTACATCAAACCCAAACCATTTCCATCTCAGTATAAACCCCAAATCAAGGAACTATTGCATATTAAACTCCTATTTGAGAAATCCTCAAATCCATACGAACCCTAAATTCCTCTACAAGCCCCACAAATGGCAGACAACTTTATTATTGAAGAAGTAATCTTCGAGACAGCATATGAGGGACCACAAGGAGGTAACATTTTAAAACATTTTTTAATTCATACATTTTCATGGCTTCGTGCTGTCTATATATAATTTCACTAATTTTTTTTTTCAAGATTCATATATTTTGTGAGTTTTCTATTTCTTCCATTAGTTAGTTTCTTCTCTTTTTAGAGGTCTCATGATTACATCTCAATCACAATCTTGCATGTGGCCATAAACTTCAGTGTTTCGCCATTTGTTTTGGGGAAAAAACGTTTCTTCACTAAATGATAATTAAAAGAATTTCTTCACTAAATGAAAACGCATGTATCATATTTGTTTTTGTTAACTTTGCATAAAAACTCTATGAAATGTTTACATTTTATTAGTGTTACAATACTACCTTTTTCTTTGTAGATAATACATTTGATGATGAGGAAGTGATACCTAATGAATGTCAATTGACTGACTCGGACAACGAAGTTAATGATGATGGTTTTCCATTATCACAAGAATGCGAGCGAATGAACGTGATCTGGTTGGATTAAATGCAGACCATAGGTCGAACTTTTGACTGCTGGAGATGAAGAGGTAGGATCAGATGAAGCTATTTATCTAAGCGAAGAGGAGTTGCACACTGACTATTCTTCTAGTGAGGAAAATGCTTATCATTTCCCTGTTTATGATGCCGAAAGGGAGAAGTTCGATCCCCAGTTGAAGGTAGGAAAAGAGTTTAAAAACATCGAAGAGTTCAGGGAAGCAGTTAGGAATCACGGCGTAGCATCCATGTGCAATTTTAGATTCAAGCCCAATGACGAGTTCAGAGCTCAAGCCATATGCAAATTAGGTTGTACGTGGAGGACTTGTGCCTAAAAGAGGAAGAAAACAGAAGAAGATGTTATAGCCCGTTCGGGGTCCAAATTAAAGTTGAACAAGAAGGGTACCATGGTGATTACTTGTAGTTTATGCGGAGGGACATGCCACAGCAAGAGGCATCACCAAAAGGCTGATGCACCACATGAGGTTAGTCTACAGATGTGCTATCTATTATGTTTTCTAAATTTTAGCATACTATATGATCTAATGTTCATTAGTTTATATTCTCTTGCTAGGATTTGTCTTGTGGGGCTGTAGATCATACATATGAAGGAAGCTTAAGACAAGTGGGGAGTGAAAGATCAAGAGTAATTACATCTATTGCAATATCATACTATAAGTGAATCTGGCTAAATATATTTTTGACTACATATATGATGTCATGACACTATGACAGGCAAAACTCGTGCCTAGGAGGCAATCGAGGATGCCTCAATCTGAAATGCAACCACCAGAACAATCATCTAATTTCCTTTTCATGCCAACACCTGGAATTGATTTAACTAGTGGTGTGAAATTTATCAACTCTGGTCCTCCACTTAATGAGCCAGCCAATTCAACAATGGGGGAATCTCCACTTGAATCCATGGTGGAAGACTTGTAAGAGATAGAGAACCAAGAAAAAGAAAGGAGGAGGGCAGCCATATCAAAAATAGAAGGATTCGTTCGAGGGTCGGTTCCATTTGGGCCTCCAAGAATAAGAAAAAATTCAACAACCCAATAGTATTTTCATTTTGTTTAATGGATGTAAATTTGGTCAGGAAGACAAGAAGAAGTGATCTGGTGTAATTTTGGTAACGAAGACAAAACAGTGATTTATGTAATCATGATTTGAATTGCTATTTTTGTACATCAGTTGAATGAAAATATGCTTCTGGGTTTAGTGTCGAGTGAAATGGCAGCATATTAATTTGGAAGGAAAAAACTATTTTAGCCCCTGTTTGAGCCACCTTTTTTGAAAATGAGAATGAAAAATATAGCCGTTATTGGGGCCCACACAAGAGATAGAGAATTTGAATTTAAATGTTGATGTGATGGATAACGGTCATATTTTTCATTTTAGTAAGGAAAAAAGGTGGCTCAAACAGGGTGTTAATTTAATTGATTTTGGTCCACGTGTCAACATATTTAACACTGTTACTCCGCGTATGATTTTCATCTGCCACGTGGGTTTTTTTGTCCATGTGGATGAATGGATTTTAAATGAGTGATGGATGAGTAACTTTGTTTAAAAGTGGATAAGTAATTGATAACTTTTCATTTTTGAGTGAGTAAGTAGTAATCTAAGTGAAATGTTAGTGATTGATTATTAAGAGTCCGTTTGGTATCGATTAAAATTGAAAATATAGTTGTTATTAGATCTTACTCGTCTAATAAAAGTCAACATAACAATTAATTTTTCAATTTAATCCGATTTTAATACGTACCAAACGTGTTATAAATTAACTCACATTTGAACTTTTCGTTTGTCTCATTGAACCACCATTTGCCTTTTAACTTTTCTTTTCTAGTAAATGCCGAGGCCCATCCCTGCCATGACATCACTGCCGTTAACTCCTTTGTCCGACGTTGTTTCCACCACTTGGCCTTCATCTCCTCCATAAACAAACCCTAAATGCCAATTCCATTCAAGAACCCCCCAAAAAAATTCGAAACTTTGTTTCAGGGTTTTTATTTTAATTTATTTTTTATTTTCGATTTTTTAAACCCTAATGGCTTCTGAAAAATTGGGCATGGTGCCACCACAACATATACACAACGGGCTCAGCTCGCACCCACACCCGCAGCTCGTTTATCCAGGACTCACCTTTGGCCCACAAGCACCCCACCGCTGTTCCGCTGCTTCCGGTGACTTGGACCCCAAATTCGCCACCCGCGAGCTCACTGCCAGCTTCCTCAACCACCGCCACTTCTTTCAGCACCACCATCAATCGCCTCCGACGAAGGCCGCCGAGTTCTATCACCAGTGGGCCAATAGCCGCAGTTCTGCCACCCCCAGTGGCGGCGAAGCATCAGAAGACGATGACGTGGAAGGAAGATGACGATAATAACGAGGAGGATGATAATGACGAGGAGGATAACAGGCAGAATATCTTCCCTGTGGCCAAAATCAACCATACGGATGCTAATGAAAAATTTAGAACTAGTAATAATCAGAAAATGAAACGATTTTCTGTATCAAGAAAATGGAACGATTAAAATTTTCTGATCTTTCTTTCTTTTCAAAGAAGGTAATTCCGAGTTGGAAATGGGAGCAGTAATGACAATAACAGTAGTAGTGAAGCTAGGAATATAGGAGAAGAAGTCTATTATGCACAGAACTTGCACGGGGCTGTGGATCTGACCTCGACATCTGGGCAAAAGGATATCATGTAGGTGGAGAATGGGTGTGGGAATGTGATAGAAAAAAGGAGAGTTGTTATTCAAGTAAATCCCAGTAGTCTTTGAGGAGCATCCTTTCAGATCCTCTCACGTAAGTGTCTTCTGATTTAAGAATTTTATTTTATGTATTGTCATGGGTGTTATACTCCATTTCTGGAATTTTACTGAATCCATTGACCGTTTAATTTAAAAATCGAGCTGGATAATGCATAGTTATATATGAATATGGTAGAATGAAAATGTTGGGTTTGTTTTGTTGAAAAATGAATGGAGAATACACCAAGAATGAAATAATGTTGCAGCAATCAAATACTAACTTGAAGACAAGAAATCAAAATTGAAATATCCACCAAAAGACTTGATTACGATACCGTTATCCTCAAACAATATTTGCCTCCTTTAGGATTGAAAATTGTTTGAAGGGATGATGACAAATGGTTTGTTGGATTTAAAACAAGCCTTGAAAAAGATTAATGCTCAAACAATCAAGCAAAATCCTTTAAAATCAAGAACATTCAAGAACTATGAATATGAAGAAGAAAGATTAAACTTGGAATGAAAATCTTCTCTCAAAATGGGGCTATAGTTTTTTGTATGTTTTTTTAATGTTTAAGTTGATCACAAGCCACTTATTTATAGCCTAGAAACAATGCTACACGAAGTGGTGCAAAAAACTCTCCAAAAGCCACCAAATTTGAATTCCAAACGAGCAAAAATCAAATTTTTCTTTTTCATATTCATAGTTCTTGAGTGTTCTTGATTCTAAAGGATTTTGCTTGATTGTTTGAGCATTAATCTTTTTCAAAGCTTGTTTTAAATCCTGCAAACTATTTGCCATCATCCTTCAAACAATTTTCAATCCTCAAGAGGGCAAATATTGTTTGAGGACAACGGTATCGTGATCAAGTCTTTTGGTGGATATTTCAATTTTGATTTCTTGTCTTCAACTTAGTATTTAATTGCTGCAACATTATTTTATTCTCGGTGTATTCTCCATTCATTTTTCAACATGTTTGTTTCATTTGGAATTTTTATTGGTTATGTTGGTTAAAAATAAATATTTAGGTTATCTATAGTGTTTTTTTGTATCATTTAGATATCTTCACCCTTAACATTTGAGATATTTTTACGTATTATTGTAATTTTGGAATGGAACTCTTAAAATTAGTCGCAGACAATCCCATATATTAAATCACGTCTGTGATAAAAGATACAGTAGGGAAACAAGGACTTTTGGCCTGCAAGATTTGCTAAACACCGCCTTCTAATGGTTTGTGCCTTGTGGTGGCTGGAAGTGTTATAATTTATAGAGCAGTCAAAGGGAACTATTTGTAATTTTTCTAAAAAGGTACTTCAGTTCTATCCTGTCATAATTTCTAAAGGCTTTAAACTTGGACTATCTATTCAATCCGATTTTTATTATTGCTTCCGTAATTGAAATGCTAGAATCGACTCTATAATGTCAAGTGTCAACTTTTCAGGTTCAAATTGATATTGCAAGAATGAAATTAGAGAAATCTTGGAGGATGAAAGTTTCAATTTTCGCATGTTTAAATAAAATTAATAGTTCAACCTGAGTGCGGAACTGTGTCAATGTGTGTCCATTAAGTCAGCACTGATTATAGTTGTCTTTTCCTACTTAAGTTTCTTTTTATTTTTAAAATTTTTGCTGGTTCTTCTAATGCATATTTTTATTTGTCTGATTTGTTTAGCTTTCATTCTAAGTTCACTGACCCAAGTTTAGTGACCTAATTTATGTATGCACGTTCTGTTTAATTAGAAGACGTACTACTCCATTATCTAAAATTTTGATTAATTATATTTCTAGTCACTAATCTTATAGCAAAACCTCATCTGGATCACTGTACTTCAATTTGTTTCAAAATGATCACTTAACTTTCGTTTTGTTGCAATTTCCAACATTAGTTAGTATTTTCACTTCTGTTAACAAAACTATGGAAATTTTTTGTGACATTTAAATGTATCGGAACGATGACATGACACATTTTCTTTTGGACAATGTTTACACCCTATAGGCCATAATCGTGGACCCAAAAACCAATCCCTCGCTCTCGCTTAGAACTTTTCTTCCCCTTCTCCGTTCCTTTTGGGCAGCCATGGCCTTCCACTGCTATCGTTTACTGTCATCAGTCTTCTTCCGTCTCCTGTGAGTCCCCATTGGCTTCCACCACCGACGACTCCTTTTGTTTTTTCGGTTTTCATATCCTTTTCAGTGGTTTTGGTGAGTTTAGGCCTTTGCTCTTGAACCCTGAGTTTCTAGGGCTGTTGGCTTGGCTGATTTTGGGGTTGCATCAGTATTGTGTCCCCTTCCTTATTCCCTCTTGATCTAAGCAATATTCCATAAGGCATGGCAAGGTGACAAAAAGGCGCAAGGCTTGACAGGACGGCAAGGTGAAGCGTTAAGTTTTACAAGCCTAGGTGTAGAAAGATGTGTTTATTTTTAATATTATTTTAATTAGGGAGCCGTTAAATGTCCACGCCACTTTCATACATCTATACCACTCTAAATCTATCCCCATTACAATTTTAAATTTTTTGAAAAATACTATATTCATTCCCATTACATTCCAACATTACTATTAGAAATTCATTTATTTAAACACTATACATACACGAAGTTTATCCAAAAATAAATTATTTATAAAAAACAAAAGAACATATATTATCCAACCTCCGGAAACAACCAAGGCTAATATATTATGCTGTTTTGCAACAGACTACGTTATGTGCCTCTAGAAACAATTAAGGCTAAAGATAAGGCCTTTTCTCCTTATGTTAATGGCAGATAGCATAGGATTTAATGAATTTTTAAAATTACAAAAAAATTCTGCACGGAATCAACATTATAGATTTAATTCAATGTGTTCCACTGATACTGTTAAATAAATTGCTGCACTATATAATTTTTGAGAATGATCTTCACAGTTATCTGCATTATATGTATCTTTTTACTCTTTTTGCATCTTTTAGGGAAAAGAATTATCCACCAACTATTAAGGAGGAAGACGCAGGTAGACACTTCATGCCTGATGCCTTTAATGTGAGTGCAATGGCACCGAAGGCACCAAAGACTTTGGCCCCGCCTCCTTGAGACTTCCAAAGCATGGAACTCCACAACCTCATCTGGACCAGACGTTATGTGGAAGGTTATGTTTGGAGCATGTGTTTCGGTGATCAACTTCCTTGAGCTCGCTCTTTCCATTTCTCTCATGTTTCAGTTCCACGTTAGTTTTACTAGTACTCCCCCTCCAAGATGTCTCTTTTCACCGGAAAAATTAACATCTGTCACAGATCTTGCATTATCCTTACCACTATCAAGAGCCTCTGCTGAATCCAACCTTGACTTCCCAGAATCTTGAGATACGAAAAAGTTCTTTTCACTAATATTTTCACCGTCATTCTGATAAGAACGAACAGGACCATTGCTTGGACTGTACTTCGAAGAATACAAACCATGCCCTGTATAATCTGAATTCATACCAATCACAAAGTACTTATCATTTATTGCGACCAACTCATTAAATTTTTTTTCTCTTTCTCAACTAGTCCTTGAGTAACTCCCTGCTACTATGAGAACTAGTTTTTTTCCATAAGACCTTCCCTGGTATTTTGAGAACTCGTAATCTTCCTATTTACTTCAACTACTTTACCTCTGTTTGCCACTGGATTCAATTCACTGCCCATTCCTTATCTTCAATTATAAGCTTTTGAGAGAACCCCATTTATATCAGGCTTATTACACAGCTCACCACGCAAAGCAGCCTCAGCTTTTGTAAGTTTGTTCCGTCTCAGAAATTCCAATATAACATGCACGGAACTCAAAAAGCCTTCTTCATATATTACATGTTTTTATGTATTTGCTATAATGGTGTCTCTTTTATTGTTATTTTGGCTTTGGCTAAAGAAGGTGTTTTATGAATATCAAATTCTTAGTTAAACTTGAAGTCTAAAAGAATATAAAAGGTCCAGAAGCATTTAACGAGGATAAATATTAGTGGATGAATTAACACTATAGATTTTATTTAGTTTTATTCTTCTCTATTTAAGTAAATTTACATAAAGTTAAAAATGTAATATAATTTTTTGTTTTTTTAAAAAGTGGATGAATATATAAGAATGGTGGATGAAATAGCGGCTCCCTTTTAATTGTTCTAAGATTATTAAATAAATAAAATAATGCTTACCAAACAATTAAATCATAATCATGTAATTACTTAATAATACCTGCAATTAGATGATTTTCAAAATTTCGAAAACTAGACAATTAAAAATTGAAAGTAGAAGACCCTTTTTGAGGTAATTGAGCTCCAGCAATTATCCAAGAATTAGTGCCTAGACCCACATTAGCCATTAGGTCCAAGAAATAGCTCCAAAAATTTTTGGAAAAAATAAAATAACAAAAGGCATGCACGTTTTGGCACCTAGACCTGCATTAGGCAGTCAAAAAAGGAGTAGGAGTTGATTGCCATGTCTTAACTATGTGTAAGACATCTAGGCGCGGTACCTTTTAGAACATTGGATCTAAGCTTGGTTTTTTGCCTTAATTTCCTTGTGATGGTGGCTTGATAGGGTGAGACTGCCATTAGATTGGTGTTCTCATACCTTTCCTTCCACTGGTTAATGGCGGCAAGGTTCAGCTTCTTGGTGGTTTCAGCTGTCATTGCTGGAGTTTGCGAGGCTGGCATTCGAGAAGAGGGTTTTTTGTGGGGTATCTTTTGATGTGTTTGGGATTGGGGCCATTGGGCAATCATTGGAGATGATGAACGTAGTAAATGCATACAGAAAAATGGAAGAATTGGGGAATTTGGGCACAATCAAATTAGTATGTAAAGGGGGTGGATTTCAGGGGAAAAGATGAAGTAAATTTTTTTTTTAAAAATAAATTTTGGTCTTCATTTCGTCCTTTTGTATCATGCCTTTTGATATGTTGGAAATAAACATTTTGCTTTGTAAGAAAAATATGCCAAATCAGCATTCTGTTAAATGCCACTTCAGACTCACTTTTCTGTTAGTTTTACTAGTGGGAGTAAAATAGTGACTAATGTTGCAACAAACAATAGTTTGTGACTATTTTGAGACAAATTAAAGTTTGGTGACGTAAATGAAATTCCGCTAGAACTTCAGTGACTAAAGATGAAATTTACCCTCTAAAATTTTATTACTGAAATCTGATATGTTCTTTTCTACACTGCATTGAAGGCAGATATTGATATCCAACATTCATTATGCTCTAACTTTCGTTTACTAACTTATTATGTCCCTGTTTGGTAGTCATTTTTTGTGTAGAAAGGGCTTTTAAATAGTACATTTTTGGAGAATGTTTGGTTAAAAAGTAGAAACAAGTTTTGGATTTACGTAAATAATATTTTTTTGAGAGAATGTGTAGTTAAAAATAAGTATAAGAAAAAGGAGTTTCAAAAGAATGGTTGTCAAATGGGGCTATATAAGTTTGTGGATGTAAAACTATAAACTTTCTTACTAAAGAGGAATAACTTATTCAAGAAATAATTGAGAAAATAGAAAATCCTCAGTTAAAGAGTAAGTTCTCTTCTCTTGTGCCTTCAAAAATTGTTGTTGCTCTGTTTAATATGAATAACATATTAAATCCATTCAAGGAAGAAAGTTCTTCCAAAATCCTCTTGTTCAAAATCTTCATGTTTTGAATTAAAGCACAAAGTCAATGAGATGAAATCTCAAATTGCTTCTTTAGAAAAGCAATGAAAGATGTCAAGATAGAACTTATTTTCTTAAAGACTAAGATTCTATGGCAAGAATCATTTTCATGATTCGTCGAAAGACGAAGATACTATTCAAAATTTTCATGAAAATCCTTGGTCTAAAGAAGAAAAGATTAATGATGTTAATCGAATTCAACTTCAGAAATAGTATTGCAATATGACTATTGTAGTCAATAAAGAATTCAAGCTTCATACTGGAGTCTTAATTGATTGTGGAGCCGATTGAATTTGCATTAGGGAAGGATTAATCCCTACTAAATATTTTGAAAAGACCATCGAGCGTCTTTATGGTGCTAGTGGTAAAAAACTCAATATTTGGTACAAGCTTTCAAAAATTCATGTTTGCAATTCAAATATTTGTTTTAAAAATAGATTTTATTTAGTTAAAGATTTAGATCAAGTTTATTCTTGACACTCATTTCATTGTTCAAATTTATCATTTTCAAGTCAATTTAAAAAGTTTTATTACTAACATTTTGCGACAAAATATTTTTTAAATTTACAAATCCTGCATCTTACAAAAATGTGAATACTTCGAAAGAAGCATCAATTTCAAAATTGATTAATAATATAAATTTCAAAAGGAGCCATTCAATTTCTTGAAGAAGAAATTATATTTCAAAGAATTGAAAAACGATTAAAAAGCCCTTCAATTAGGTTCCTAGGTCATATATTCATTTAGGAACCATTACTCTTATTCAAAGAAGTCTAGATTTCACTGATAAGTTTCCTGATGAAATCTTAGATAAAGTTGGTTTGCAAAGATTCTTAACGTGTCTTAATTATGTGTTCGACTTTATTAAAGAGATAAGGATACTATGTGCCCCTCTTTTCTAATTACTACAAAAGAATCTGGTCCCTTGGAGTCAATGAGCATACTTTAGCTGTACAAAAAGTTAAAGATGCCGTAAAAAGTATACAATGTCTATCAATCCTTAACCTCACTGCCTCTATTATTGTAGAAAATGATGCGTCGATATAGGCTTTGGGGGAGTCTTGAAACAAATTCCTATCAAGTCTAGTCAAGAACGGTTGGTTAGATTCCATTCTTGTGTTTGGACTGGCCACAAAGAAATTATTCCACCATCAAAAAAGAATTTCAAAAGAATTTTTGAAATGAAAACTTCTTGGATCTATGGATATTCTTCTCTTGAGGAATGTCTTCAAAATATAATCCCTTACTTTATGCCAAGAAATATTAAAAAGATTAGAGCTTATTATGAAACTATCCTAGACTCCTAGTCAAATCAGGATTAGCCATAATAATTCATACTCAAAACAAAAATTATATTGGTTTTTCAAAAATTTCAATTCAAAGGATATTGTCTTACAAAGACTTGTGGTAAAACCCATGAAATAAGAAGAAAATATGTCTAAGGATAACTTATTCGAATCTCATTTCAATTATTTTGATTATCAAGACGTTTGGTTCAATACTGTTTACTTTAGACCAGTGACAAATTCCTGGTTTATCCTTTTCAACCAAGCTCGTGATATAAATTTTTCAAAATGGTTTCACAATTGGTTCAAACATTTTGGACTCGAAGAGACGATTTTACCCAGTTTTACTCGTCAAGGGTTCAAGTACTTCAAAAAGGAGGCAAAATTATTTTTAAAGTCTCAAGAAAATCTTTTATTTTAATTTACTCACAACCTAAAGTCTCGTGAATTTTCTGTTGTGACCATCAAGTTGTTCAAAATGCAAGCTCCGAATTCAATGTCAAAAGAATATTCAAAAGGCTCAAAGTTAAATGGTGGTCAAAATTTGATGAGACAAATTGTAGTCATAACCCCTAAGGCTGTAAACTCATGGATTCAAGAACGAAGAAATATTGTTGTTCCAAAACTATCAAAGAAAGAAATGGACAAACACACCGATTTTCTTGCCGAAAAATCAAGAGTTATGACCATGTTCAATCAGTACAAAATTCTAAAAGAATTACAAATTATTTCGAAAAAAAATTGGTTCATTGGCTAGGCCTCTTCAAGTAAATCAAAATCAAATGATAATTCTTCTCAATCAGAATTAACATACTACTCAAAGCTACGAAGACGTGTTTTAAGTTAGACAACATTAATGATTTGATTGAACGGAAAACTTAAAAAAATTCAAAATGAGTACGTGGACCCAGTTATTTAGATGGATATCGAAATTATTGGGTTCAAGACTCGAGAAGAGTGATCTTCCAAATGTGTTTGCCACCACAAAAGTTATTCTTACCTGGTTTACCTACACTAAAAAATGGACAAAAAACTTTATTAAAGCAATTTTAATAAAGTAGGTTCCATAGTTCAAAAAGTTTGGAGGAAATAGACAAAAATTCAAAAATTATGGCAGACAAAGGATGTATATTTTTGCTCCACATATCGTCCTTCAAGATTTTTTAATGCAATTTAAGATGATTTGAAATCTGAAATTTCAATAAATTTATTTTCAAAAGAAGCTATTCAAGCTCATAGGAAGAAATTTAAATATCTTCATGTGGGGTTTGTTGAAATTGTTGTCAAACCTTTGTTTAGACTTGGTTTTGACATCCTGATTCTCTTAACTTTCAGAGATAAGAGACTTCTTAGATTTAAACATTCAATATCATCTATGCTTGAATCAAATCTTGAAAGTGGTGCCATATTTTCAAACTATTATTCAAAATTTTCTATTAGTCTTCAAAATGGAGCCATTCTTAATGCACTAAATCTTCAAATTCAAACTAAGAATTTTGATGTTGATGATCGTTCAAAAGCATTTGCTATAATATGTAGAATATATTATAAGCTTGTGAACACTCAACTCAATATTTATGCTCTTAGATCTTCTCCTAAAGATGAAAGTCTTTTAGTAGAAGTTATTCATCTTCATTTAAACATTATGATTCCTAAGAGAATACCTTGTAATCTTCAATCCCGAGGACTTGAATGGGATTTTGAAAATGCTCAAAATCCAGTCCATGCTCTTACTAGAAAAATTCCAGATCAAATTATTTCATTTCTTGATAGGCAAGTCAAAGTTACCTTCGATAAGCCCTCCTCGTCTAATACTCTTCATAGGTCTTATTCTTCCAGATCTGAATATAGAACTGAGAATAATCCTTTTCAATCTGCTAGAGCTAGATATTCTACCTCTTCTAATAAATTTAAAGGGGTAAATTTCAATCCGAAAATTCCAGAAACCAAATATTCTGATAAAGATGAAGAATCAGAACAACCAGACTACAACTCTTATCAGATATGCTTCCATCTGAGAAGTTTGATCATTGATGTAATGTCATTTCTTCTACCATAGATACGAGACATGAATTCAAAACAGATCAGACTCCTATAAAAAAATTTTAGACATACTCTCAAAAAGATGTTTTCGAAAGAAGAACTAGGGACTTTGTGGGAAGAATTTTATGATTCTCCGAAGATTTTGGTTCCTATGAATGGTCATATTTCAAAGTTTTTGGTAAAAGAATTTCAAACAAAAGTCTATTCAAAACACCCATGTTAACTAGAAAACATGGAAAACTTCATCAGGTCAATCTCTTCAATGTGCACATCCTCTTATTCAAGAAATTGTTGTTTCCCATGGAAATATTTAAATTATTGCTTCTCCTCTTAAGAAGTTACCTGATTTAACTTTAAGGACTGATGATTCTACAGTTAAAGATGTCAAAAATATTATTTCTCAAAACAATTGTACAAATATTGTTCTTCAATCAATTTGTTCTCAATTATCTAGATTTTAGAATAATTTTGAGTATGAGGCATCCTCATCCAACTGGGAGGGGAAGAAGCCTATTGATTATAATATTATTGAATCAAACCTTATTTTCAAACCTACTGATTCAAAAATGCTTCCAAAGTTAAAGAAAAAAATACTCTTACTTGTCAATCAAATTTCTAAATTAGGAAACTCCAAGAATATCAATACTATTGATAATTTTGAAAACCTTGAATCTCAATTTACTGAGGATGAACCTCTTCAAATCAATAAATTGAGAGGACAATGTTCAAAGCTTCCAACAAATTACAATCGTCCCTCTTATCCTGATACGTTATATGAGAAAAAGGGAAAACCTCAAAAATCATATTCTGGTGATGAGATCATTGAATGTAATATTGATGGTCTTACATAATTTCAAATTATCATAACTATTGAAAACATGGTTGTATGCTATAATGCATATCTCAGTTGTGATGTTCCTCCTTCAACCGCCTATATAAATTTAATTACTGGATTTACTGGACAAATTAAATTTTGGTGTAATAACTATCTCAATGATGAAGATAGGTCAAAAATTCATAACGCTACCAATGAGTTACATCAAAATGATAGTTTCAATACATTAATATATTCAATATTAAAAGCACTTAATTGGTACTACTCTCCTTGAAGAAAGGTTATTCGAGGTTTTATTAAACCTAAGTTGTCCTAAATTTAATGATTTTCGCTGGTATAAGGATATGTTCCTTACCAGAGTAAGTTGGACAAGTACAGGCTCGAGAGTGATAGAGAATGATAAAATTCGAAGAACGCTTTTGAAATGAAGAAAATTTTTATTTGATGTATAAAATTGAAATTACAAGATTGGAAATTACAATATTGAAAGATAAAGAAACTTTAGAATACACGATACTTCTAAAATTTCTTGAAGATATTTTCTCTCCCGCTAAAACACACTTGAGGAGGTCTTGAGTCTTCATTTCCTTTTATACTAAAAACTTTAGATTTCAAATCATCTTGAATTGTATTGAAGAATCTTGAAGGACGATATGGGGAGCAATAATATCCGTCATTTGTCTGCTATAACTTTTGAATTTTTGTCCATTTCCTTCCAACTTTTTTAATTATGGAATCTCCTTTATTAAAATTGATAAAGTTTTTTGTCCATTTTTGAGTGTCGGTAAAGCGGGTAGGAATAACTTTTGTGGTAGCAAAAACATTTGGAAAAGCACTCTTCTTGAGTCCTGAACTCGATAATTCTAATATTCATCTAAATAATTGAGTCCATCATTTTGAATATCTTTTGAGTTTCCTATTCAATCAAATCATCAATGTTGTCTAACTCAAAGCACATATCTTGGCTGCTTTGAGCATAGTCTATTGATTCTGATTGAGAAAAATCTTCATCATTTGATTTTGATTTATTTGACGAGGCGTCAGCCAACGAAGCAATTTTTTCCGAAATAATTTATTATTCTTTCGGAGTTTTGCACTGATTGAACATGACCATAAATCTTGCTTTTAGGCAAGAAAATTGGCGAGTTTGTCCAGTTCTTTGATAATTTTGAAACACCAATATTTCTTTGTTCTTGAATCCATGAGTTTACAGCTTTAGGGTAACAATTTTTCACATGGAATTTTGACAATCACTTAAATTTGAGCTTTCTAACTATTCTTTTGGCATTGACCTCGGAGCTTGCATTTTGAACAACTTGATAGTCCCGACAGAAAATTCATGAGATTTTAAGATTGTGAGCAAATTGAAATAAAAGATTTTCTTGAGACTTAAAAAATGGCTTTGCTTCCTTTTTGAATTGTTCGAACCCCTGATGAGTAAGACTGGGTAAAATTATCTCGTCGAGTTCAAAATGCTCAAACCAATTTTGAAAAATTTGTAACACGGGTTTGGTTGAAAAGGTTAAACTGGAATGTGTCACTGGTCTAAAGTAAAAAGTAATGAACCAAGCGCCTTCATAATCAAAATAATTGAAATGAGATTCGAATAAGTCACCTTAGAGACACTTTCTTTTCATTCCATGGATTTTGCTCCCAGTCTTCGTAAGACAATACCATTTAAATTGAAATTTTTAAAAAATCAATATAATTTTTCTTTTAAGAATTTTGAGTATGAGTTATTATGGTTGATCCTGATTTGATTAGGATAACTTCATAATAAGCTCTCCTCTTTTTGATATTTATTGGCATAAAATGGAAATAAGGAAAGAATAAATTTTGAAGACATTACTGAAGAGAAGAATATCTATGGATCCAATAAGTTTCCATTTCAAAAAATAGGAATTTGAATAGATTTGGTAAAGTAATGAAACGATGTTGAGGGGCTGATATCCGGTAGTTTTTCAGATCCAATTTGAACGACATTTTTTTAGGGTTTGTTTTCTTCAGAGATATTTTTACTTTGACGTGTTTTTATAAATGGATTTTTTGACGCAATAATGATTTTTCGAGAAGTAGAGGAACTTTGTCTTTCATTCTTTGAACTATGAAAAGAATTTTGAATGTAATCTTCAATTGAAAGAATGAAAATTGAAATTTTTTTCTTATTCTACTTTTTTTTTTGAAGAAGAATCCATAACTCAATTATTTTTTCAATTTTGTTTTGCAGAAACTCTCTAGTCAAGAAGTCTACAAGAAAGTTTGATTTACCTCGTATATATAAAGTTTTGAAATCAAAGCATGATAAGATGGGCTTGCCATTTTGCGAAAATTTGTTTTGAAATAAGATTTTTTACGTCTTTTTGTAAAACATCCATTGCTACTTTGCAATCTATTTTTAAAACAAATTCTTTATTGATTAAATCATTTTGAAACGCATAAAACGATTGCTAAAATTTCTTTTTTGATGACATAATTTCTTTAAAGGCGAGTCCAAATACTATAATGAAATCTAACTAGCCGTTCTTGACTAGACTTGACAAAAAATTGTTTCAAGACTCCACCAAAACCTATATTTGATGCATCGGTTTCTACGATAATAGAGGCAATGGGGTCAAAGACTGGTAGACATGGTATACTTTTGATAGCATTTTTTACTTTTTGTAGTACTATAGTTAGGGGTGGGCGTGGGTTGGGTTGGGTCGGTTTTTCCCCCAACCCATACCCAACCCAACATGGTCGGTTTGACATAAATTCAACCCAACCCAACCCATGTAAAGATTGAAACCCAACCCAACCCAACCCAACCAAATGTTGGTCGGGTTGGGTTGGGTTGGTCGGGTTAGGTTGGGAGCTTGGGACGACCTATGAACAAACATTAAAGCCACCAAAGTACTAAATTTAAAGCAACATTAATATATTGCGTTAAAGAGAGATGGATTGGAAGATAGATCTCATCCAAAATCACAACCAATGTTGATGATTTGGTGAGACGACGCCCGCCGCGTGAGAGAGATGATGGAAGATATGTTAGTATTTTTTTTTTGTCTCTCACTTTTTTTTTACCGGGTCTCTCACCTTTATTCTATTTTAGTTTGGCAAAGTTTTTTAGTTTTTTAATTAGTGGGTCGGGTTGGGTGGTTTTTGTCGGGTTGGATGTGTTAACCCACAACCCAACCCAACCCAACCAACTTAACCTTGCCACCCAACCCAACCCAAGAAAAAAATGGAAAAAACCGACCCAACCCGATCGGGTTGGGTTGGGTTGGGCGGGTTGATCGGGTTGGGCGGGTTTTTGCCCACCCCTAACTATAGTATGCTCATTACTCCAATGGACTGTATTCTTTTGTAGTCTTTTGAAGAGGGGCGCATAGTATCCTTATCTTTTTAATAATGTCGGATACAATCGACACACCCTAAGAATCTTTGCAGACTAGCTTTATCTAAGATTTAGTTAGAAAATTTATCAGTGAAATCTAGATTTCTTTGAATAGGAGTAATGGTTCCTATATATATGTTATGACCTTGGGACCTAACGCTTGTTTGACAAATAATAACTTTCTTAGTAGAGGCTGCTAAACTATTATTCTTAATAATGTGAATAAATGTATTGATATGCTTGAAATGTTCCTATACTTTCTAAAAATATAAGAACATAATCATTATAAACAATTATGAAGTTTTGAAAAAGGATTGAAAATATCATTCATAATTTTTCGAAATTCTAAAGGGGCATTTTTTAGGCCAAACGACATAAAATTTGATTTGTATTGATTGAAAGGAACATTAAATGCAGTTTTATACCTATTTTCTTTAATTTGAATTTGTCAGAATCCAGACTTCATATCAAATTTTGAGAAAATGACGGCTTTGAATAACTTGTTCAATAGGTCTTTCTTTTAAGGCAATGGATATCTAATCCATTGAATATCTTTATTGTATAATTGATAACCAAACTTGGAGCACCCCGTTCAATTTCAGTAGAATTATTGATATAGAATGCTGAATAGCTCCAAGGAGACTTACTTGGACGGATTAAACCTTTCCTATTACATAGATAGATTTTTTTATCTACCTTTGAAATAGTGCAATTTTGAAGTTTTTGTTCAATTTGAAGTTCATGAGAATTGAAATCTAATACAGATGCATGATCTTTACTTAATTCTTCTTCATCATTTTGAAAAGTGTTTGAAAAATTTCTTCATTCCAAAAGTTTGTGTTCTCTAAATTCTATCATTTTCTGTCACTGTCGAGCTATTCCTAGTACTTGGGCCAACTTTGGTATCAAAGCCACAAGTGTCTAGAGTTGGGTTATAGTGTCTTACAGTTATAGGTACCGTGTAAAAGGAGAAATTGTTGTTAGCCTGGATGTCTACTGAATAGCGTTGGTCAGCCGTAAAGCCGGGGTAGGCGTTGGTGTAGCGTATTGTGTCTACAGTGGTATGTTACTGTAATTTCATTTTATTCAATTATGTCTTTAATGTTTGAAAAGAAAGTGTAATTTGTATCATGTATTGTAGTGATTTACTACTACAAAATTTAATGTTTTCAAGTATAGATTTTTTTTGACAGAATTGATACATAAACTGACGTGGCCAAACCTGAATGACCTGTTTTTTTTTTTCCTCATCTTCCAATGCTGTCATGTCAAGTGTGTCTGTCAAAGTTTCCTGTAAAAAAATCTGTACCTTCTACAGAATATTTTTATAGTTAAAAAGTATTTCATGTTAAATTTCCCTTTTACAGAGGAGCACTTATGGATGACGCAATGATATTGCCTAGTGGACATTCCTTTGGTAGCGGCGGAATGCAGCAAATATCTAGAATGGTAATTCTTGAAGAATCTAATATTGTTACGCATTTGAAGTGAATCAATTCTTACGGCGATCTATGTATTGCTAATCAGTACCAGCAATCATTTGTTCATGTATGTATAGCAACATAAGTTTGGTTTTGGCCAAACAAAAGCCTTGTGACCTTCTGTCTTCTGATCTTCACGAACTGCTGTAGGACGTGAAATACTGTGTTACTCTTATTGGGATTAATGCAATATGTTAATTGATGATAAAAGCAGAATTTTTAAATCTCTTGTTAAAAAGAATAAATTTCACTTATTAAAAAGAATTTTTAAATTTCTGATACTTCAGGATAGCTTTAATTGAGTGACGTTGCTAGCACATATATTTTATTTCCTAGTTCAATTTATTATTTTCTTTCTTAGTTTTGAGTTTTAATGGGACTTGCGCGATCATTTTTCTGTATTGTAATTCTACTTCCTTTAATAAATTAATCCATTACTATTAACTTTCCAAGATTGAGTTGTTTGGTTCTGTGGTGTCATTAATTGGTATAGTGGTATGCAATAACAATCACTTTCTCTGATTGAAGTTAATGGATTAATGGCCTGATTTGCATTACACTGCATTTCCAGAAAGCTTGCTATACAAGTTCACAATCTGTGCTAAGGACTCGATTTCCCCAAATCTGTGTGAGTTGAACTATCCTGTCTTAATAAAGTAATATATATATATATATATATCTCCCATGGATATGAAAACCTGCCACGTCTTTGATTGCCAAATGCTGTAGAATTGTGCATAGATGGGAATGCTATTTTACTATATTCATTTTTTCAGATACCCGTTATCTTTCCAGCCAGCATTTAACTCATTAAACCTGTTTTTTATGGTTGATACTTGATATTTATTCTATTGGATGCAAAAAATATCTTGCACAATATAATTGGC
The DNA here is from genome assembly GCA_019097785.1 of Fraxinus excelsior. Taxonomy (NCBI): domain Eukaryota; kingdom Viridiplantae; phylum Streptophyta; class Magnoliopsida; order Lamiales; family Oleaceae; genus Fraxinus; species Fraxinus excelsior. The sequence goes on along the minus strand of CM032631.1, from coordinate 29,769,138 downwards.
GAAACATCATATAATAAACTAAAGTTTTTCTTTTCCAGTTTTATGAATCTAATAACATGAGTACATTTTAATTTGGAGTATAAGAACCTTTTTTTCTCAAACCTTTAAAAAAATTGTGTTTTATTGCAACCCAATGAAATCGCATACATATCTATCTATAAGAGAAAGTTAGACAATTTTTAATTTGTTAATCAATTCTTTTTTATTTATTTTTGAAGCCCTACGCCTTGCTGTCCAAGCATTCCGACGGGAACAACAGTTGCAAGTTAACCGCACATCTAAAAAAAAGAGAGGAAATATACGATCCGGTATGTTATCATGACTGAGCCTGCAGGAAAACTCCATAAATTTTGTTGCATATAACGGGAAATTATTCTTATTGAGTAGAAAATATGTTTCCTTAGCTGATCCTACAGTATTTGTTAGTACTTAAAGCTTCTCATATATAGTGATTGTTTATAATTACTCATCCTTGTGTAGGACAAGGGGACTTGTGGCGATTCAGTGCTCACTTAACACTCAAGGGGAAGAGGAGTTCAGTTTCCATTTGCTGTTATTATAAAGTTTTGCAAAGAAATCCAAATTTCATGTACATCACTTATTTAACCCTTTTCAATTTTTAATTAGGAATAACTGAATCAGGGTAACAAGAGAACACCTCAGTGTCCAACGAGCTATTGTTACCACACAGTGCTTGAATGGATGGTATTCCACTTTCTAAATACTGCCCCCTTTTTTCTAAGCTTTTGCCGTCTGTCTGGAACAATTTTACTGATAGTCTACAGTAATAGCACATGGTTGTGAACTTTACATCTAATGAAGCGCTATAGGGCGATAAGAAAAATAATAAGCAAGAAACAGATAAAGTAACTAGGATACCCTTGTTTTTTTATTGGAATCTTCTTTTTCCAATTCTTGTATTCCTTGTTTTCTCCTTGATTTTCTGAACATTTATATAATTCGTTCTGCTTTGCCAATTCAAATTGACAGGTATGTGGTAAAGACATTGGACAACGCAGAGAGCGAGAACCTGCAGCGTCGCTCACTAGCCAAGGTTGTAGATGCTTCATCTTCCAACCTGTTGCCCATTAAGAAGACGATGATGCCCAACTGGTTGTAGAATTGTATTTAGATAGCAATCACAGTTGCTTAGTCATATAGTGTTCCAAATAGACCCATCTCATATACTTAATTTAACCTAGCTCCAGAATAAACAGATTCCTACTCTCCGCCCTTACACATGAACGCAGTCTTCAGTTGTATATTGTAGAAACCTTGTCAATCATCCTCTTAGCAAGGGATGTAGGAGTTAGGAGTTATATATATACAATTCTTGTAAAATAGTAGGCTTATGCTTTTTATTCTGATCATGTTCAAATGATATGTTTTTCCTTGTGTATGTAATTTCTAATTATTTTCATCTCTATAATCTCACTTTAGTGCATATTTGGTATGCAGCATATAATCAATTACACTATTATAAGATTTTACTGTCTTATTCTAAGTTTAAGTTACTCTATTGTGAAAAATACCTTGTTTTGACAAACCAAAATTCATTTTATTGTCAGATTCAAATGCAAGATAAAATATCAATACGAAAAATCAAATCCAGTTATTCATTCTCATTAAATTTTCAAGAACAAGTTCGACTAGTTTATGTCAGCCATTTTGCTGAAACAGAAGAGAAAAATAAATATCCAATACTTGATGATCTAAACTGCTGAAGTAAAAAATATGAGAAAGCAAAAACAAGAATTAGTCTAATGCTAAAACTACATTGAAAACTGATGAAGGTAACAATATGAGAGCAAAAACAAGAATTAGTCTAATGCTAAAACTACATTGAATATCTCGGTATAATGAGAGCAAAAACAAGAATTAGTCTAATGCTAAAACTACATTGAATATCTCGGTATAATGTTGTTATAATAGTTAGTGATTATTGACATGGTAGATTTTCCAATGGCAACAAGAAGTTGCAAGTTGAATAAATGGAAGCAGCAGCAGCCATAACAGCTAAATCCCTCTCTGATTTATTGGCTTCTCCTAATCTGCAGCAAAATATACGACAAACTAGTTTTAAGAACTCAATAATAAATGCTATGCAGGATATATTATTCTTTTGCACAAAAAAAAAATGCAATCAGAACATGTAGGTAGACTGCTTGCATATAAATGTAAACTAAACCACCATGTAAATGTTTACTAAACTACCGTTATCGAAGTTTTGAAATAACATTGTGCTTGAATATAATGTAAATATCAAAGTATGAATTGATCTCTAATATAGCACAGAAAGATTATCAACGGCTGAGGTATAACACAAGATATGGAGCTGAAGTATTTCATGAATCCAAGATATTAATAAACGCAGGGAAATTTACAAATCACACCTTTTTTCATAGAAATTTCCAATGCTATTCTCTATACAAACCCCTGTAATACTTCACTACCATATATATAATTATGCAGCATTTTTAGGAGTGCAACTTAGGAAAACAACATTTTCTTATTTTAGAACTTATGTTACTTTGGTTTAGCAGCAAGCACAAGTATTACTCTTTTGGGCATGTTGTAATTATAATTTCTCTCTTTAAAATGTTTCTCCCATCACAATAGTAGCAGCATTTATTCTTCTTGTTATTTAACTTTGATAGTTTGACTTGGGCTGTCTTCCCACGTGACGCACATTTCTTGTTCTTAAAAATTTACTCGAAAACGAGGCCAAATGGATCTTCAAAACGACATCCATACAACTTTCTTTCTTTCTTTTCCTTTTTTTTTTAATCCATATGACTTGGGTGGCAAACCATACGAACAGAGAAGAAAGTTGCTAGATAAAATATTTACTTGACTATTTTATTAGAAGTATTTTAGCAATGAATTCAAACAATTTAAGCTAGCATAATTTAATTATGCTGAAATTTAAAACTTACAAATATAATACACACTTGTTCTTCAGTGCAGCAGCTTTGCCAAATTAAAAGGAAATGAAGAATTTATTTGTACAAGGAATTGATTACAAAAGAAGGCACTTGGAATTTAAAACTGAAAATTGAAAGTACAAAAAAAAAATTCTCCCTGTAAACTATTACAATGAATTTAAATACAAAAAAAAAAAGAACTGTTCGAACTTCAAAATTTTATTTTGAATTCCAAAAAAGTAGGAAAATACGATAAGATTCTTATCGTCCTTGGTTCCTCCTTTTCCAAAGGTGTCAGGATATAATTGTCTTTGAATTTCTACTTTCTCAAAGCATTTTGGTGTATGAATTATTGTTTTTGCTGTCATTTGCAAGAATTATTGGCCTTCCTCAATCTTCTTTTTTCATCTTACTTTTGAGGTAAATTTACATAATTATGCTTGCGTGAATTCATCATTTTCACCATCATTGTAAAGATTTTGAATCCCATGTTTGTTTCCATATCTTCTTGTTATAGAAGTCATTTGAAATATTATTTCTTGAGGATATTGATATTCCTTCCTCTTCTGAAGAGAAGGCAACATTAATCTTCTTAGATATCAATTTACGAAGTCATTTTTTCAAATTTTCTGAGGTTTCACCCGTTAAAGCTTGATTCAGGCATTTTAATGACATTTTCAAAGGCCAAACCAACATTTTCTTCATGCTCACTTTCAGCAAGGTGTTGGTACCTTTCGATATCACCTAGTATGTTTTTAACTAATGGTTCATGTTCATACTTGTTTCACCGAGAGGCAGAAAACGTTTTTAGTAAGTGGGGAGTTTCACCCGACATGAAGCAGAATTCCCACTTCTAAATCTAAGGAATAAATTATTCCTCAAAATTTTATTCTAATTAAGATTTTTATCCTTTATCAAAGAATGATAACTTGAGAAAGTTGATATAAGATTTTTTAACTCAGCAAAGATATCCGTAGCTGGGCAGAATCTTTTCCACCAAAAAAGAAACCAAGTGGGAGGTTCGTCTTTAACAACTCCTTGATCAATTCTGATCATCTATGTATGTTTCATTTCAAGGTTTTGAACCTCAAATAATTTATAAAACATATTTATATAATCCCAGTAAGTAAATTTAATGGATATCTCTTCTTTCACGGGGTTACCCCTTCTATCAAAAGTTTTAATCTTTATGTTTACAAATCTAATTTTATTGGGATTTGATCCTCATTCAATTCTTTCACGGGGTTACCTTTTATAAGTTGACGAATACAATAACCTCTATTTGACTCCCTTTAAAACAAAACAATTTATTTCTCCTGCAAGAAGAATTACGTAAATGTACTTCAAAAGAAAGAAAAAAAAAGAAGATTGAAGGACAATAATCCCTGCAAAAAGAATAGCAAGGACAATAATTCCTGTACCAAAAGAAAAATGCTTTGAAAAAACATAAATTCAAGGACATATCTTGACATCTTTGAAAAAAGAATCTTATAGTATTTTCCTACTTTTTCGAAATTTAAAATAAAACTTTGAAATCCGAATAGTTCTGTGTGTGTATAAATTCATTTTTGTAATAGTTTGTAGGCAGAACATTCTTGAGCTTTCAATTTTCAATTTTAAATTCCAAGTGCCCTCTATTGTAATCAATCCCTTGTACAAATAAGCCCTTTTAATTTGACAAAGCTTTTGTACTCAAGAACAAGCATGGATTATACTTGAAAGCTTTAAATTTCAGCATAATTAAATTATGCCAGCTTAAATTGTTTGAATTCTTAAACATCAATAAATTTACTTGGAAATGTTTGTTCATCGGAACCATTTATGATGGCATATTGCAATTTCTTCAACTTCCTTTTTTCGTTAATGCAAATTAAAAATCAGTGTAAAAGGTAATTTCCTGAAGCATATAATGTGAAGTATTACCAGGCCATGTGTCACGGGCTGCAGCTTTGCTTAAGCCCCGTGTTGTAAATAGTTTATTTAATTCATAAAATAGTTAGAAAATAGAAAAGAAAAAAATATGATTCTAGAGCCAAATGATGTCTACTCCCGTCATTTGGGTTTTTGTTCCGAAGTTTATTATAGGGGGTATTGGTCTTTCAAACATTTTCAACCTTACTAGTGTTTTCCCCATGCACTAACCATTGTAATTTCCTGCTTTCGTCTATAGTAATTTTCAGCTTTCTAGCAATCAATGAAGATGCTATTTCCATTGTGTTCAATTTCATGTTGCAAGTTTTCTTAAAATTGTAATCAAATTTACTTTCGTCCCGACACGACCGAGAAAAGGCGGAAGGTAGTCTAGCGGAGCATACTACTGCCGCACGGTGTCCTTTTCTGTGCTAAGAAGAAAGGTAACCCGTGAAAATTGGTATCAGAGCTGCGGCTCAAGATCTCGTTAAGAAAGCTATGGAAACTGATCCAAATTCCTCGAACACCACGGAGGTGGTAGATGTTCAAAAGAGGAACACCAGACAGCGTTTGGAGGCGCTTGAGGTGACAAACACTAAGTTGTGTTTTGCCATGGAAAACCTCGGGGACAAAGCCGAGGCGGCACAGACGGAAAATCGGGAATTACACATCCAACTGGATGAATGCCAAGAGGCATGCGCAGCTATGACTGATGCTGTTGCTATCATACCTGAGTTGCAGGATGAGATGGGAGCGTTGAGAACTCAGTTACTAGTTCTTCAACGCGCGATTGGCAACGAACAAGCCATCGCACATGAGCCGGTGCATAGGCTCAGAATTCCAGAACCGTGTACCTACGGAGGTGCACGCGATGCTAAAGAAGTTGAGAACTTCTTGTTCGATATGGAACAATACTTTCTTGCGGCTTCGATCAAGGACGAAGCGAGAAAGGTCACAACTGCTACCATGTATCTAGGTGGAGATGCAAAGCTATGGGGGCGAACGAAGTACATTGATATTCAGGCCAACAGGGTCCGAATAGATTCTTGGGATCTTCTCAAGGATGTAATCAGATCTCAATTCTTCCCAGAGAATGTGGAATATGAGGCAGACGGCCTTACGAGAACTGAAACACACAAGCTCCATCAGGGAATATGTGAAGGCCTTCTCGGGGCATATGCTGAATATCAGAGATATGTCAGAGAAGGATAAGCTATTCACCTTCATGGAAGGGCTAAAACCGTGGATGCGCACGGAACGTCAGAGACAGAAGGTCACTGATTTGAGCACGGCTATGGGAGCTGCAGAATGTGCAAGTGACTATCAACCCGAGTCGAGAGATGATCGACCTTCGGGAAATAGTCAATCTGTTAAAGGTGGAAGGAGACCTTACAGACCTAGCTCGAACTCAAATGGGGGAGAGCGTTACTCTCAGAATAGAGGAGGACCCTATCAAGGCAACCGCCAGAGTAACTCGCAGGGAAACTATCACAACAGCTATCAAGGAAACTATAACGACAGTACCAGTAATGACTGGGATCATGGAAAGGCAAAGGAGGACAGATCTCATGTCACTCCTAAATTGAAGTGCTTTCTATGTGAAGGACCTCATCGAGTTGCTGAGTGTCCTCAGAAACGGATGGTAAATGCATACTGTCAACTAGCAATTGGGGGCTCAAGTTCAAAGCAAAATACCCCACAAGCTAGCTATCGTGGTGACACCGATTCTGAAGGGGATGAGGATGTAATTGGTGCATTCTCGCATTGTTGCAATACGTTATCGTACCGAGTTACTAAAAGGGATAGAGTTTCCTTAAAAGAGTCGAAGATCGAAGAATCGAAGGCTCGCATTTGCAAGGCTAAAGGCCTAATGTACATTGATGTGAGGATCAATGGAAAGCCAATCAGGGCTATGGTAGACACCGGTGCCACGCACAACTACCTCGCAAGTTTTGAAGTAGAGCGGCTCGGACTTGTTCTGGAGAGAGGTAATGGGAAAGTCAAAGCGATCAACTCCGCTGCTCAACCAATAGCGAGAATAGCACAATCTGTGCCGATCAAAGTAGGTCCCTTCGAAGGAAGGACAAATTTGTCGGTAGTTCAGATGGATGATTTCAAGCTGATTCTCGGATTGGAATATCTTCGGGATACGAAGACAGCAGTGTTGCCGCATGCTGACTCATTAATAATGATGGGGAGCAAACCACTCATTATTCCTACGCAAGTTGGGAAAACTGGCGAGAAAGGCGATACCGGCCATGCAATACAGTAAGAGTTTCAAGAGGAACGAACCCTCATTCTTGTGTTCTCTTCGAATAGAGGATATCGAACAAACAACTGGCTCTATTCCAACGCCTATCACAAGGCCTGAGGAAGTTGAAGACATCATGCCAGATGAATTACAAAGAAAATCGCCAACGAGGGTAATTAATTGTAGGATTGGACTTGTTTCGAGTGCCAAACTTCCCACTAAGGCACCATGCCGTATGGCTCAACCGGAGCTTGAAGAGCTTCGGAAGCAAGAGGGAAAAGTGTTGGGAAGTGGGACTATTGTGGAGTACACTTCCGCACTACTACAATATGCTTACTATTGGCCTCAAAGGTGGGACGACATTGTAAGTTATGAGAAAACTTCTCTAATTCGTCAGCTAGATGTGACAGATCATCAGAAAAAGGCAGGCTTACTGGAGCTTCCTTCCATCTCGAATAGATCAGTCGAGAGTGGATCGATGAACTACATTAGTAGATTGTCAAGAGTTGGAGACTTTGGCACTATCATCATCGGGATAGACCGACCAACTAAAGATGCAACTTTCACCACAGCGCCCAAGTATGTATCAGCCGAAGAGACAGTTCAACTCTTCTTCGACCATATTGTCAAATACTGGGGACCGCCTATCGTCAATGATCGAGATTCTCGATTTATTGGCATACGTTGGACCAAGTTGCTCAAACTTCTTAGTTCAACATTGAGCACGAATTCTAGCATTCACCGAAGATCAGACGGACATAAGGAGCAGTTCAATTCTATGCTGGGAGACTATTTTCAGCACTTTACCTTTGCTTCGCATGAAATTCGGGTGAAACATTCGGATATGGCTCAGATGTTTTTCAATGTTCAAAAGAGCTCTTTTCCCAATAAGAGTCCTTTTGAAATTTCTACTGGCCAACAACCGTTACTCCTCCATACTGCAGACACCGATCAAAAACAGTACAAGAAGTCTGCAGATTTGAAGCAACCAGAGCTTAAAGTGAAACGATCAGAAACAAAGGTTGCTGAAAAGATTCTTGGCTACCAAACTACTCGAGCTTCTATGATATATCTTCAAGAGTACTTGGTCAAATGGAGCGGATGCAACAACGAGAAGAAGACACAATGGCTCCGATGACATCGCCAAATCAAATGGGGGAGAATGTCACGGGCTACAGCTTTGCTTAAGCCCCGTGTTGTAAATAGTTTATTTAATTCATAAAATAGTTAGAAAATAGAAAAGAAAAAGTATGATTCTAGAGCCAAATGATGTCTACTCCCATCATTTAAGTTTTTGTTCCGAAGTCTATTATAGGGGGTATTGGTCTTTGAAACATTTTCAAGCTTACTAGTGTTTTCCCCTTGCACTAGCCATTGTAATTTCCTACTTTCGTCTATTGTAATTTTCAGCTTTCTAGCAATCAATGAAGATGTTATTCCATTGTGTTCAATTTCATGTTGCAAGCTTTCTTAAAATTGTAATCAAATTTACTTTCGTCCCGACACGACCGAGAAAAGGCGGAAGGTAATCTAGCGGAGTAGACTACTGCCGCACGGTGTCCCTTTCTGTGCTAAGAAGAAAGGTAACCCGTGAAACCATGTATAGAGAGATGTTTGTAAACTTCTGATAAATCCAATATTGTCAAGATTGACTCATATTTTGGCTCATACAGGCTTGCTATGTCTCTATGCAAGTTACAAGATTGCATAATTTCTAGTTTCCACTGAGCAAAAAAGAGAAACATGACAGTTCATTTAAGTTATAATTGTTTGTGCTTTTCTAAATACGCCTAGAGTTTAAGAGTTGCAAATGTATTAGTAATTACGAGTTAAAGCATCTACGGGCTTCTAGAAATGCTAAAACGCCTAGCATAACAAAGCACACAAGTTAATGAGTCTACCTCGCGAGGCACATAACTTGTTGCAAATAAGTGTAATTAAATTTACCTGCAATCATTTCCTATAGAACCAGTCTGCTGCAAAGTACGGGGCCCATTGCTTTTGTAAAGACCCCATTCACAATGCAATTGCATTTCCTTTACTTGTTTCAGCCAACTTACCTGATAATTTTAAAAAATACACTGTTCAATTCTGCTTGCTCTGGATGTGGTAAAATTTGTTTGGGGGGGGGGGGGGGGGGGGGGGGGGGGGGGGGGGGGGGGGGGGGGGGGGGGACAAATATACAGCACAAAATATTTGCATTATTCCTTTATATAGCAAGATACTGGATCGTGTTAATGTAAATGTACATTAATTTTAAATCACCTCAGCTCTTTGCAACATACCAAGATATCATAATTTGAAGATAATCAAATGATAATTCAATATAGTATACACAGTAGTTTTGCATAAACACCAGCAACGGTGCCAACAGTGTTAATGGGTCAAAATGTAATAATCATGACATTCAAATTTATACAGCATAAACAAATTCTCAACGCCTATGAACAAAAGAAATTATACAAGTTAGCAGAGACAATATTCAATCTTACTATCAATGCTTGTATTCCAATTTGCAAAGAAAAAGGAGCCAAATAGACAAAATGACTGATCTGTCTGAACCTCAACAAATTGGATTCTCAGTAAAACTGATTTGTGACACGGTTTGGAGCCTAATAACAATGCATATAGAACAGGACTAAAGACAGATCACCGGTCATCAATTCATCCACTGGATTGTGCTTTAATATTCCTAGCAAAAAAAGAAAAAAAAATTAACAGCTCACCAGAAGGTTCTCTTCTTCACAAAGTGTTTTATCCATCTGACCAAACAGTGTGCTCCATCTCACAAAGTGCGCATCAGCAGTTGCTTTGTCAGGATGCCAAACAATAGAACTTTTTGTTATGTGCATATCAGTCTCATGGTTAGATGTGAATTCTCTTGACACTAGGAGAGGTAATTCTGTGTAAACTACAGCACGGACTCTCTTCTTACTACGTCGAAGAGCTGCCATAAAAGAACAGAGCACATTAGGAATCTATCTGTGAGCCCATAAGCCTTGGGTGTTTCCTCTCCTTTGAGGTATCAACCTACCTGCAAGACGCCCTTTGATATCTTGATGAAGAAGTTCCAACCATTGGGAAGCTGCATTAGCAGCTGTAATCAAACAGAAGTCCAAGTCAGCTTGCTGTTTTTCTTCTTTTAAATGTAAAGTATTTATCACCAAGATGTCACAGTGAAAAAAAAAAAAAATGGCAGAAGCTTGTGTTAATAGATTAAACTTCAATGAAATAGCCATTGTCTATAAATCACATTTCGTCAAATCCTCCTGGTAGAACATATTAATCATAAAAATATGCAAAAAGGAAACGAAAATGAAAAGCTTATCCTGCAATTTGCACGTTGTTCAAACCTTAATCCATATGTACCATATATCAAAATCAAACTATTGAAACAAGCGGAAGATGTACACGATAGAGACTACAAACCTTTAACAGAAAGTGAAGTAACATTAGAAAAGTTTGCCGACTCCTCATTTGACAAAGAGCAAGTATTCTCTGATGCGGCAGTTAGTGATGATGAAAGCTTTAGTGCAAGTCCATCATCATTTTCTGGGTTGTACTGTGAGGGCACCTCACAAGAGATCGTTGTCTCTGCTTTGTATGACTCACCATCTCCTCTGGTAAGATAGGAGTTCAAAGAAACTGATTTGCTCAATGATGGATAGCCGCTCATCTTCCATCTTCCTGATAAATTATCTTCATGATTAAGTTCATAACAATTCACTCCTGCACTGTTCATGTTTTCCAGGTTCTTTCTTTCACTAAATTCTTTTGTGCCACCCTTTCTTTGGTTAGCCTGCTTGCTTCCAGCATGTTGATCATCAGTTTTTGCAGACTTCACCATGGCTTCTATAATAGAGTGAACCTGTTTACTGTTTCTCACATGGTTTATGATTCCAGGGTTTAATCCATTAAGCAACCCACTTGGAGCAGCAATTCTTGCAAACTTATCGGCCTGTTCTTTCTTTGCAAGATCTATCTTTCTCTTAATCATTTCACTTCTACTCTTCCTCCCAAGTGGCTTTTGCATTGGCACTGCTGCATAAGAAGTAGAAAGATAATTGTTTTTTTTCATCTTGTTCCAAACTCTCATTGGATCTTTTTCCTCCATTGGATCAACAGAACTTGCACAATCAAAATCATCCCTAGATTTTAAATTTTCGTAGTTTTTATAAAGATAAAATGGGTCATGCTGGGCTGAGCTAGAAATATCTTCAGCGTTTAGGTCTATACTCAATCCTCTGGACTTCTGTTCATTACCAGATGAGGGCAATTTGTTGGATTCCTTGATATACACAGGAGTACCACCACCAACCACATTGCTAGCAGCATCTACGTTGGCATTGGGATCAAGTGCTCTTGGGGCTGAGTTAACTACTTTCTGTGCCGTGTTAATTCCTCCTCTTCCAGCTTGAGCTACATCATAACTCATTTTCTCAGTTTCTCTTAAGGGATATCTCAACTGTCATCTACCTAGATATGGACTATTGTTCATTTTCAATAATACTTTATCTCCACACGAATAAAATAAATAAACTCCTCCTAGGCATCAAATTCACAGACTCCAGCGTCAACTCACGAAGAAAAAGAAAGATTCTACAAATTTATCTTTATACAAAGGTAAATATAAAATCAAACCATCGACTTCTCGTGTTCACTGTCTAGCAATTCAATTATGTCGAGAAGGGAACCTGTGTATGGGAATCATTACTAAAAACCAAAGCACTTAAAATCATCCAATTAGGAATATAAAAGCCGAAAAGGGGAAACTTTTGCCTCTAGTGCAATTATATTAATCAACACATATAATCTACAATACCCAAATGAGACGAAGAATTATCGCAAGAAGGAACCTATAGAGAAAGATGTACCTTCCGCCCGTGAAATTGATTCAAGACCCCGCATTTTCACTCTTTGGGAGAAGGTACCGATCCCTGCATCTTCTGTTACCGTAACACAGCATAAGAAACAAATTCAATAATCCACAATTTTACTGAGAAACATAAAAAGTTTCCAAAACAAGAAAATAATAAATCTTTAGTACGATGGCTAAAAACCCACCTTTGAATAAGATCTACGATACACTATGCACACTCTCAAAGAGTGAACAAATGGCAAATCTAAAATGACAAATTCAATCCTTAAGTGAAGAAAAGTAGAAATACAAAATGTTCGTCAAGAAAATAAAATTCAAGAATTTTTTTTATGGCGCGGCTAGACAAATTTCAAAACGTATAACGGCCGATGAGAAGCCTCTTTTTTTTTTTTTTTAATGAATCTATGAACAGTAAATTGTTTATTTTGGGACATACGCAGGTTTTAACAAATGGAATGAACAGAAAGTTACGGCTTTTTTATATAACTTCTCAATTCAAAAATAAGGTGTGTTTGATACATATTATTGATGAAATAATATATTTTAAATAGTGATATGATTGGAAATATGTAGTTAAAAAATAAGGAAACATTATTGATGCGGTAGAAAATATTATTTTATTGAAGAATATGTGGTTGAAAATGAGTTTTAAAAGAATGCATTTTTAAAAAATGTGTGTCAAACATGGGATTAAAAGTTGTTCTATTAAAAACTCATGTGATGATTCAAATTTTTAATATTAATAATAATATTATCAAATAAAATTAATTTATATACCTACCTCACTCCACTCTCACCCCGACCATGCTTTTTCTCTCCAAACCCTAATCACTCACATCTTCTCCTCTCTCTTTACCTAGTCCTCCTCTCGTCTCTCTCTCTACCTCCCTTTTCTTTCTCCACCGACACTATACCATGATGATGCGAGTAGCCCTATAGAAACGACGATTATGTCGTGCACCTTGCGATGATAGTGCCGCACACAACGGCCATTCACTCCGATGACGTATGTTGTAGATTTTTATATCCCGCGAGTGTATAAATTATAACAAGTAATATAGTGGACCAATGAGTTCAGATATCGTTCCCACGAGAACTATTATCTAACAATTGGTTAAATTATTCCTAACTTTAATTTGATCAAAAACAAATAATAATTTTTTCCTTGGTGTCTAAATTACTCTAACTAAACTAAATTAACCTAACGTACGCAATTTATTGAATTTAAAATTTAAAAGTACGAATGTGGATGCTAGGACTTACAATTTTATATAGGGATCATTTTTTATTCGCCAATCAAAATTCATTATTATTGTAGTGTTCGGTTGAATTCTTCTAAACTATTCAATTTACCCTTCTTGAATTCTTATTGAGTCTATTTAACTAATTTAATTCCATATATCTATGTGAAACTACATTAGTTAAACAAAGTATTTGTTCTATGAATTCATCTAATGATCGTAATAATTAGTATATGTATCTCTACACGTTATACTAAATTATCGAATTTTACTATGTGGTCTAAATCTAAAACTCACCTCTCGATTCATAATAGATTCATGGAATCATTAAATAATTGGCCAAAGAATTCAAAGTATTAAATTCATAAATAAAATAAACGCATATGCATTTAAAGGACTAGAATTTTGAATAAAAGAGATAAATGGTCACACATATTTTACATTGTTTGCCCTAGTTATGAACTTAGGTATTTATAATAATGAAAGAAAAAACAAAAACTATAGAGTTCATAATCATGTTTTGAAAATATTGATCATGAAAAGAATTAGATCTTATACCAAGAATTTTCTTCAACCTCAAAAGTCTTCAAACCCTAACTTTTGCTTTGTTTTAAATGATTATATGTTTTTCTCTCCCCCTACTTGTGTGGAATTAGAGTTGTATTTATGTCTTTTTAAGTCTTGGACGAGTTTTAGTTGAATTAGGCTTTTAAAAAGATGAATTGCACTTGAAAACCATATTTTTGGCGACGGGTAGCACCGCAGTGCCACGAATCTAGTCTTTTTCCCGAGAGTGGGCACCACTCACTACTCCCACTCAGCGCCTTCTTCAGTGCTTTTGTCTTTGAGTATTTACACTTTAGTTTTCAAACTTTTGATATTGTTCCATTTTCACTTCTTTCTTTCAAATCCACTTCTTTTGATAGAATCTCACATAATAAATGAAATATACAATAAATTAGGCTATAATTGTTCAAAAGAACTATTAAATGTCGATATTTTTAAGTCTAAATAAGTGTATAAAATACACTTATCAAAGCTACACAACGGCTCTGATTTGGGTGATGGTTTTGGATCTGATTTAAGGGGTGCTACTGCTATCCCTGCCATGTGATTTTGTGATTGACAAATGCCTTCATAGGCAATGGCTGGAAGGACGGTCATGGGTGCTTTCATCGAAGTTCTTTACGATGGTGGCTTTGTGGCCTCAAACAGCCCTCTGAAAAACCTCTGCCTTGTTCGATTTTAAAACTTCACCATTTATGTTGAGCTTTGTGTTTGTAGCAGCGTCGGAAGCGGTACTTCTATCATCGCTCGTTGCTATTGGGATGTAGGGAGTTGGAATTAGGATTTGAGGATTTAAGGGGTAGTGCTTCTAGTGCAATTTGTGAAACTGCATGTCCTTGCTTGTAATTTTGTGGTGGCGGTGGTGAGGTGATGTCGACGATGGTGCAACGGCAAGGTAGGGTTGGAAAGATGGTGCAAAATATGTGACTAGTTAATTAAGTAATTTTAACCAATTAATTGTAATGCGTGACCGTTGACAAGTTGTGACCAATTAATTTGTGATCGAGAAAGAAGTTGTGACCAATTAAATTGATAATTTGTACGAATCCATGGGTGGTATGCAGATCTTTTGACCTATATGTGGTAGTAGTGGTGGTGGTGCAATGATGCTAGCGGTAATGATGCTGGTTGTTGGGTTTATTGAAAGTGTTGGTTGTAGTTGTAGTGGTGGGTTATGGTGGTGACAGTGGTGAAGGGGGTGGTGTTAGGTGGGGGAGATAAAAATGATAATTTGTGACCATTTAAGTGGTTAATTGTGATTCATTTGATAATTTGTTCAAGACATAAGTTATGACCCATTGATTCAATAATTGTCTAGAAAATAATTGTGACAAGTTAATTTGATAATTTGTAACGGAGAATCAAATTGTGACTAATTAATTTAATATTTGTGATCGAGAAAATAGTTATGACCAATTAATTTGATAATCGGTGAAGTTATGACCAATTAATTTGAGAATTCGTAACCAATGATAAACAAGTTGTGACATATAAAATGTGTGATTTTTTATTAAAAAAGTTGTGATTAATTAATTTAATAATTTGTAACTGATAAAAAAGTTTCAACCTAAAATTTTGTGATTTGTGATTGTTTGTAACCAATTTTGTGTTAATTGTGACCGATTGTGACTTGATCATATAACGTCATAGTTAAGATTGACATGATCATAGACAAACACACTGAAAACAAGTTTGGTCACATTTAATCGCATTTAGGTATTATTTGATCACAGTTAGTCAAAGATGACACATGTTAGTGACTTGTTTGCATACAATCAGAAATTAGACGGTCACACACAGTCACAATGAAGACAAATCTGATCACTATTAGTCATAGATAACACAAGTTAGTGACTTGATTATATACAGTCACATATAGTCACACAAAAGACAAATTTGATCATAATTAGTCACATTTAACACGTCTTATCGTAAAAAAAATGTAGTCACAAATAACACAATTATCACAAATCTGGGTGGGGTGTAATCTCCAAAAAAAAGTTTTAAATTTTTTGAATTTTTTTTAAAGTTGGAGTGGGGTGGGTGTAATCTCGAGAAAAAAGTTTTCAATTTTTGAAATTTTTTTATAGGTAGGGTAGGTGGGGTATAATCTTTATAAAAAATATTTTAGCCCTTGTATGGTATTGATTAAAATCAAATTTTAATTTGCGTCAAAATCAAATAATCAATATTAACTACATATTTTATTGGTCCAACAACCTTTTAACCATACATTCTAGTAACTTTTATCAAAATTTACTAAAAATTTAATTTTAATCTCATTTAAACAAGGACTTGATTTTTTTTTGAAATGGGAGGAGTGGGATATGGTGTAATCTCGAGAAAAGTTTTCAATTTTTTAAATATATATATTGGAACTAACACCCGAATTTTGAAATAATTTGACAAATTTGTTAGATTTGAAATGTAATTCTTATACGTATGAGTTATGTATTCAAGATTTTACTTTTTGTCAAGTGGTGAAAAAAAAACTGAGTTAAAAATTCGCTTGGGTAGTGAACTTGTATGATAATTCTATTTTTAGTCGAGTTAGTTAAATGACTGTCTACTTAGCTTTATTCATAGTTACTACTTGCTCACTAAATTTAAAAAGGTTACCCAATGCTCACTAAATTATTCATTAATTTACCCTTCCACCACAGAGCCAATTCCATACAAATATTTACATGTGATGGATGAAAGTGATGTGGTAGACAAAATGTGTTAATCATATCCACGTCATCTAAAAATGTTATTTTTTAATTAAATATCCAAAAATGTATAAAAAAAAAAAATGTTTCTTCAACGGTCAAAATCAAATTGTAAGAATTGTAGCAACCAAGAGCACATTTTGCCGTAAACACTTCCAACACATCAACGTGGCCTCTGGACAGTGGTTCTACCCACCATGTAACGTTCGACTTGAGCAACTTATCTCTTCACTCTACTTGCACAGGTTCTAATGACATTATGATTAGAGATGGCACGACACTTCCCATTACTCATATTGATTTCACATCCTTCAAAACTCCTACTTCTCAATTTTCCTTAAGACAATTTTTTGTGTTACCTAGTATGAAAAAAATTGATATCTATCTCACTATTTTGTGCTTCAAAAAATGTATCTATTGAATTCTTATCTTTTTTTTTTTTTTTTTTTCTGTTTTTTTGTGAAGGAGCTTCGCACAAGAAGAACACTTTTGAATGGTCCAACTAAGGATGGTGTGTATTAGTGACCACTAAATTCTCCATTATTTGGTTTCTCCAGTGTTAAGACTACTTCGTCCTAATGGCATCATATATTGGGAAATCCCACTTTTCCTATTTTGAAGCATATGGATTCCAAAATTCGAGTGAGGCTTTTTTATTAATATTTAATTAAATAATATTTAAAAAATCCTTCAAGTAATGTATAGATGCACTAAAATGTAAAAATCATATACATATGAAAATATAATCCAATACAATTCAAAATAATAAGAAAAAATACAATAAAAAATACATGATACAACCTAGTCCATAACTGTAATATAAAACACAAAACTTTTAGTTTCGTAGAAATTGGTTTGATGTGAACCCAACCAAGGAATGACATTAGAAACCCACTAACAAGATGGAACAAATCTAAGAAAGCTAGAAATCACGTCGCGCAAAGATCAACCCGACCCGTTGTTCGACCCATACCAAGAATCGAGATTATACGTAGGAAATCCGACCCGTTGATTACCCGGAACAAGAACCGTGAAGTGGGAACGCCACAAAAGGATTACAAGACCTTTTGATAAGTTCAAGTTAGAACTTTAAGCCACCAAGAACATTGAAAAATAAAACTCTCAAGTAATTGAATCCTCTCAAAATAATTATCAAAGTCTATCTTCACAATGGAAAATAATGAAACTATGTATAAAAACTCGAATTATAAGTAAACGAGGAAACTACCAAACTTCGGAGATTCTCCTGCCGGAATGTTCTATGCAGCCGTATATTTCATTTCTATGCGATCGCATAGAAGACCAAAATGATGTCTGTTTATTCACGGCTTGCTTCTATGCGGCCGCATAGCTCTTATAACTATGCGGTCGCATAGTATTATTTTTTGCCTCTAAATTGATTTCTCATTTTCAATGCTTTCCAACTCTTTTCGGCTCCCGAGCCCAACATAAGACTTGGTCTTTGGCTTGTTGACTTCTTCAACTTGGACTCCATAGCTCGACCAAGTGATTGCCTACCCCGGATCATATCATCTCCTCTCTTCGAAAAGATTCTTCCTCGAATTCGAGCCTGCATCAAACGAAGCAACATTAGAAACTTAAAAAATGTCAACGATCAAAACTTACCCCAAAGAACCAAGTTGTATCCATCAATTTCGCTCATAGCAATGATATGGAAAGGTCTATCTCCTCTAGGATGTAGCATGGACCTTCTTTGAATTCATATCCGCTTTGTACGCATGATCACCCATGCTACATCGCTTGGATCAAACAATACACATCCCAAATGACCTAGTTGGCAATGTTGATATGTGTCATGCATGATCACCCGTATCTCACAAAACCCAACACTAACATCAACAGATGAAAACATTAAATTAAACAAGGTTAGTAGATTATGACCACTTGTTAAATTGGAATACGGGACATGATTAGTAACTATTAAACTTACTCCTAACACATTCCATAAACCCAACCTAAGACAAGTAAGAACATTAGGATAGAGATACAAACACACTTGCCTACACCTCCCAATAATGCCACCTAATTGCCAACGTGGGTGACCCGTGTAACATGCTAGAATTTTATGATATAGTAAGTGCATATCATAGACAAACAAGAAATTTCCCATAAATGTAAGCGACGATTGACTTACTATCCTCATGGAATTATTATAAGCATTTTCATGTACCAAAGTAACTATCCCATGCGAAAATTTATTCCTACATGCTAGCTCATAGTCTAACCTAGGTATAGAGATTTGATACGTTCCCTTGGCGTGGTTACATTATTCTCCCTTATTACCCACCAATTTCTCCTGTGCTTTGCATCAAGTGGATAGTCAATGCATGGCGCCCCACGAATTATTCCTTCATGGAACAAATCCTTGAATTCCTGCAAAAGAGAAACATCCAATTTGGGGAGGGAATTATTAGTTCTCACTAAAACCCTCTTACACTCGACCTTTCTTGCATATAAGCTCACCTTGAAATTTTCCCTCATTTTCTGAATTTTTCTATCTCTCGTCTCTCTCGTGGCTCTACTCTTTCTCTCTCTCTCTCAACCACGTTACTTTCTTTTCTCACGCTTTCATTTTTTGGCTCTTTATTTTTGTTCTCACTTTTCAGTTTTAATTGGTCCTCATGGACCTACTGTGGTGTCAAAGGTACAAGTGTAATGGTTTTTCCACCCTTCACAAAATTGTACCGATTTGTGAATCAATCATGCTCCACTCTTCTATCGTATTGTCATGGCTTACCCAACAAGAGATGTCCCGCATACATTGGAACCACATCACATAACACTTCATCACTATACCGCCCAATGCTGAAGTTTACCAAGGCCCTGTTGGTAACCCCGTACCTCTCCACAACTATTCAGCCACTCCAACTTGTATGGTTGTGGATGCCTCATAAGAGGTAACCCCAACTCCTCTACAAGGGTCAAGCTACCCACATTTGTACAACTCCCGCCATCTATTATCAAACTGCACACTTATTCTTAATGTGACACCTTGTGTAAAACAAACTCCCACTGCTGCTCTTCATCACCCACATTCATTTGTGTAGTAAGAGCACGCATCATTACTATTGATTCCGCAACCGGGTGTTCTACACAAGTTTCACCTTTAACATCCTCCAACTTAGGCATGCTGCCACTCTCATTTCCATCATCCGACTCAATCTCTCCATTTTCCCGAAAAATCATCATTCGTCGATTTGGACATTGTGAAGCGATATGCCCCGAACCCAAACACTTGAAGCATTTAATATCCCTCGACCTACCAGCTTGAGTTGCATTTTTTGGTTTATTTTTATTCACCTCCTCCTTAACCTTAGATATTTCAACCTTTTCCCTGATCTCCGCCCGATCATTCCTATCAACGCCACTCCATTTAGGTTCCGTAGTAAACCTCGCTATCCCTTTTCGTTTGAGTTGCCTCTCCACCTTCATAGCTACGTGCACCAAGTCCTCCAATTCCATATAGTACTATAACTCTACTATGTTGGCAAGTCCATATTCAACCCATTCAAAAACCTAGCCATGTTGGCCTTTCGATCTTCCCCCACATTCGCTTTAATCATCGCCACCTCCATCTCCTTATAATAATCTTCCACACTCCTAGACCCCTAAGAAAGAGTATGTAGCTTTTGACGAAAGTCCCGATAATAATGTTCTGATACAAACCGTTTTCTCATACTAGCCTTCAACTCTCCTCATGTCTCAATCAGCCTATCCAAGTTCTTCATACGGCTAGTCACCAATTGATCCCACCAAATAATAGCATAATCATTGAACTTCACTACATCTAACTTCAACTTATTCTCCTCTGCATAATTATGGCAATCAAACACCAATTACACCTTCTTTTGTCATTCTAAGTAAGCCTCAGGGTCACTCCGACCTTGAAAAGCTGGGATGTTCAGTTTGATGCTCCTCAAGTTTCTATCAACCCCTCGATCAAACCTACATCCTCTATTCCTCATTCGTCCCATATTAGCTTCTAAATAATATTCATCACTACTTACACTCACCGTCTCATCTTCCTCATCAAACTCAACCATAAGATTCTGTACTCGCCTATCTTCCCTACCCCTACGAAGAACCCTTTGGGGTGCCCTTCGCTGCTGACTCCCAATCAAGGTTTCATATTTAGCTGTTTCACTACTAATATGTTCAACCCCAAACCCAACCGATCAAACTTATGTTGTATAACCTGTATACTGTCCATAAATTTTGCATAAATCACTTTCGGCACCGCTTCTTCTTCGCCTTTACTCATATCTCCTCATTTTTTACAAATAATTAAATAACAAAAATTAAATGAAAATGAATAAAAAGAAAAAAATTTTACCTCACGTGTTTGCACTCGCGTATTACTCAAAATTGGCTTTTACCCGATATTGAGCCCACCATTCTTACATTTTACCGCTCGTCCCCCTTCCTCAATGGCTCAAGAAATAATTCATCTCAATCAAATGGGACACAAATCCCGTAACAAATAACACCACAAGCACAAGTTGTCGGATAATCAACAAAATTTCACGGACTGAGGTAATTGACTCAATTTCCAAGAAAAGAAAACAAAATGACCCAAAATTTTATGTTTGTTTTTGTTTTGTTTTGCCTCTAAACATTCACGAGATGTAGATTTTTTTTTCTTTTGAAGCTCCCCTTTTTTTATCATTTTTTTAACGTAACTTGATAAACAACTAAATAATTAATCTAGAGACAATTATACGAGAATAATGACTCAAAATCAAGAATAATAAAACTGGTTTTTTGGACTCAAACTATAAAATAATTAATAAAACATAAATGATAGATGACCTGAATTCTAGAGCCAAGTTCTGATACCAACTGATGTGAACCCAACCAAGAAACGACATTGGGAACCCACAAACAAGATGGAACAAACCCAAGAAAGCTAGAAATCACGTCACACAAAGATCAACTCGACATATTGTTCGACTCGTACCAAGAACCGAGATTACACGTAGAAAATCCGACTCGTTGATTACCTGAAACAAGAACCGTGAAGTGGGAACATCACAAAAGAATTGTGAGACCTTTTGATAAGTTCAAGTTAGAACTTTAAGCCACCAAGAATATGGAGGAATAAAACTCTCAAGTAATTGAATTCTCTCAAAATAATTATCAAAGTCTATCTTTACCATGGAAAATAATGAAACTACTTATAACAAACTCTCCTAACCCTAATTTACATGAAAATAATACTCAAATATTATAAAAGATACTAAAAATATAAAATTCTAAGTAATCTAGGAAATTGCCAAAATTCGAATATTTTCTCACTGGAATGCTTTATGCTGCTGCATAGAAGACCAAAATGATGTCTATTTATTCACGACTTGCTTCTATGCAGCCACATAGCTCTTATAACTATGTGGTCGCATATTATTATTTTCTGCCTCCAAATTGATTTCTTATTTTCAATGCTTTCTAACTTTTTTCGGCTCCTGAGCCCAACATAAAACTTGGTCTTTGGCTTCTTGAATTCTTCAATTTGGACTTCATAGCTCGATCAAGTGATTGCATGTCCCGGATCATATCATGTTTTTTCCAAAAAAAACTTATATCGTGCTTTCTACAAAATAATGTGTAATAAAGCAAAATATGTACAAATTAGAACTTTAAAAGCGAAACTATTCTTAACTGGGAAAGTTAAACACGTACACCTGTACACCATGACCCACGAAAATTCGATGGCACTAATGCAATTTTATCAACATGCATGGCATGCCCATAACCAATCTCCAATTATACCAATTTTCCCAGTTTGCGTCTCTATGCCCGAATCGCTATTCCATTGCTTCAGACATATCTTTTTTTTATATAAAAGATCCCACTCTCTCTTGCCCTTCCAACCCTATACACAGTAATTTATATGTACACTATCAAATCCAGTTGTGTAGAAGATGTTTTACTCACACATTTTTATCAAGGGCAAATTGGGAACAATGTGGTGTATTGTTCATCTGCAGCACAAACTCAAGAAATCCCAATACATCTCCACCAACATCTTCTCCACATTCGGTCAGTATTTACAATTTTTTTTCGACAAAGCCAGAACGAGTGATCACCCGTGGTCGTCGAGTGCTGACTCCACCCTGGCCATAGAACTTTCCAACCAGTCACCCAAACACCAGGGCAAAAGAAAATATTCACGAACCTAACAAGAAACTTAACCTCCACACCCAGGGCCGGTTTTGGGGCGAGGCAGATGAGGCCTACGCCTCGGGCCCAAAACCGGAGGGGCCTATTTTTGGCCCCATTTTTTTTTTAAATGAAGAACAAAAGCAAAATTGTCATCTGTTTCCACTTCGTCAAGACCCTCTTCCTCTGTACCGTCGCTTGAAGATTGCATGACTAAGAGGAGAAAACGATTCTCAAAGGCTCGCAGGCCTACTCTTGGTCACCAAATTTTGTGACAAGGACAATCACCAAGCTTCAGGTATTAATTCAAATATTCTTTCAAGTTTACACTCCGCAGTCAAAGTGTTTGGTTAAATTACTGTTAGAATTACGATTCCGCCACCTAAAATTTTGGATTGCCGAGTTTAATTTTAGGTTTTCAATTTTCAACTTATTGGCTTTTTTATATTTGTCTGTTGTAAAAGTTAATGGTTTTTGTATTATTTAAATTAGACTTTGATTGTAATTATCTATTTGCATCACAAAGAACTTTGGGAAAAATGATATCACGGCGGATGAGAAAGGCTGTCATGGACAATCCTAAGAAACTTGTCAATTTGATTGACCTAGTGAATCTCCCTTCAACACTAAGAGAATTCATGGGTCATTCGCAGAGCTCTCGTTTATCATATTTTTTTCTTTATTTACTTCTCTTAATCAATGAGCTATTGAATGCATCGAGGAAGCCAAGTATAGTTACTGTAAGGAAGAAGCTTATCTTGTATGATATATATTTGTATTAATTTGATTTTTGGACTGGACTTGCAGCTCCATGTGATTCATCTTATCTTTGGTTTGGTTTCCACTTTCTGTGTTTTTTTTTAAAATAGTTAAATAGGATTTCTAATTTCTGATTTCATAGGATTTCTGATGAAATTGCTATTTGCAATTGGATTCTAAATTTAAACAGAATAGATTAATGCAATAAAATTGTATATTTGTATGGATGGTTGATGTTAACTTTTTATTTCAGTCTCGTGAGTTTTGACGGGTGAAATTTTCAAGGGTGTGATTCCATAATTTTCACGGAAATTCTACTTCCCAGGTAAGCAATGGCTTGTCCTAACTTGTTATTGAATATATTGAAAATGTTTGAAGTCTTGTTGGCTTATATAATTGCGGCCTGATCGACTTATATGATTGGTTATTATAGGATATCTTGCATAGGAGCACGTAGTAACTATATTGGAGACTTTTAACGGTGAGATGATTGAGATATTTTGTTATTGTCTTGTAGATTAATCATTGGGCATTAGATATAGACTCGTACACTATGCCTTCTAAATATTAGTTTGGAGCTCTAAAGAGAAATATGAAACGAAATGAAATTATATTAACTCAAAGTCAGTGGATATTGACAAGTACTTTAAAAGCAATAATATAATGTGTTGAATAAGGACGAAGTAGTGATTCAACGAAGTAGATTATACAATATGTTGCATAATATCCTATTTAAGTTAGCAATATGTTACATAACACGATTGGATTTTGTATTTACGTTGATTTTGGGGGGCCTAATTTATGTAATTCGCCTTGGGCCCCGAAAATGACAGAACCGGCCCTGTCCACACCCAATCATCCAAATTTTTTGATATTGACCAAGCTATCAAATATCCAAAGTGGCGTCGAGCTATGTCAGAAGAATATGATGCTCTAGTTCGAAATAGGACATGGCAATTAGTACCTTCTGATCTCACTCATAATGTTGTTGGTTGTAAATGGATTTTTGGAATCAAACATAACTTTGATGGCTTCATTAATATGTTTAAAGCTCTTGATTGCAAAAGGTTTTCATCAACGATAGTGAGCAGTTATCATAATATTTTCAGCTCTATGGTTAAACCTACAACTATTCGCCTTGTTCTAAGCCTAGTTGTAAGTTGAGGTTGATCACTTCGTCAACTTGGAGTTAATAACATATTCATACAAGGTCGCTTCTATGAGACTGTTTACATGGCTTAGCCATAAGGTTTCATTAATTAAGATCATTCATGCCTGTGTGTTCAAACTGGTCTCTTATTTGGGATCCACTGTTTAAAAAAAATAATCATTTTCTATCTCTTATTTCCAACTACACACTCTCCAATAAAATAAAATAACGCAAATCTAGAATTTTTTCGAAATTTTTAAGGACACATTCTTCAAAAAAATACTATTCCAAAATTCATTTACCTCAAAATTAGTTTTAAATAGAGCCCAAGAAAGGGTTCATAAAAGCCATTAATGGTTTCAAGGATGCTTCCTAAGCTATCAAGAACTTCATAATTGTTTTCTTTACCGTGGATACTTCGCTATTTGTCTTCACTTGAATAGGCATCTGATCTACCTATTTGTTTATGCTGATGATTTGATTATAACATATCGATTTGTTAATTTTTTAGCTAATCATTTCTCTTTTAAAGATCTTGGTTTGCTTTCCTATTTTCTTGGCGTGGAAGTTGTCCGCAACAACCATAGCATTCTACTTTCTCAGTAACAGTATCTCGTGGATCTTCTTGCTCAAACTCAAATGACAAATGATAAACTAGTGATAACTCATCTTCCTTTGAATTCTTTTTCTCTTTCAAAGCATTTCAAGGCTGCTCTTTCGGATCCTAAAGAGTTTCAGGCAATACTAGAAAGTCTTCAGTATCTCATTCTTACTTGCCTTGATATTGCCTTTCTTGTAAACAAACTTTCCCAATTTATGTATAAACCTACAACTGAGCATTGGGCTCGTGCTAAGCGACTACTATGTTATCATTATGGCACTAAATGATTGTCCACGGCTATTTAAAGATTCTCCCATGTTGTTACATGCCTTCTCTGATACTAATTGGGACATCTGATATCGTCAAATGTTCGGAAGTTCTTCTATTCAATCCTTTTCCTTCTTTTTATTTTGAAAAATTTGGGAATCCAGATTTTATTAACATGTGGTAAGAAAAAAGTTGAATTGAAAAAGAAAAAAATTAGCAATTGGGATAATTTTTCCTCCATCAGCGCTTGTATTGTAAATTGATAACCGTGTTTTTGCATGCTTATTTAATACCCAAATAAACTAATTAGTGATTAAATTGATTCACAATTGTGTGTTTAAGGCTTTCGTAGGCAAAAATTACCATGGAATGAGAACAAGACAAAAGGAGGAAAAATGGACTAAGTGTGCGAAATTGTGAAGTTAAGGAAAGTTGAAGGACCTTGGGATGTAATTTATGGAGAACATAATTGAAAGAAAAGTCAAAATCTGTGGAGCCAATTGTATAAGATAAATTTGAGGAACTTGACATTCAAATATTGGACATCAAATTCTTGGGAGATAGTCCTCTTTTATTGAACAAGAAGGTACTTGCAAAGTATTACCATGAACTTTTTAAGTTGGATGAAGAGCACATGCTTGTGGGATATTATAGATATTGGGATGAATTTCAAAAGTGGGGGTACAATACACTCAATGGAGTTAATAGGAATGATATGCCGTTACCCATAGAGTTTGATGGCTGACTGGGCATTCAATCCAAATGTGAGTCAACTATTGAAGAAGAACTTGAAGAAAATGACAAATTAATCACAACGGAGCTAAACAAAGATATGACAATCAATGAGGAGAAAATCAACTTACATTCTTTCGACTTAGATGATTGTCTAGAAACTTGATTTTGTGATTAAACCCAATAAGGATGTGGACGTTTTCATAGTTGAATTTGTATTGGATGGAATATGCAAGTCCTATTATATTGAGAGGATCAATGTTGAGTTTTAGAGAAATCATGAAGAGTGGAACAAAACCAATGTTTTGAAAATCGACCCAATCATCGACCCGAAAAAGATGATGGGTCAATGGTCAAAAGGTTCAACTGAGGTTGAACCGGGATCGAACCGGATGCAATAAGTACATACAAAATAATAAAATACTATGAAAATAATATTTTTTAAAAAATTTTCGTATTAATAATTCAAAGTAAATCTATCTTTGTTAATTAGATTTATTATCCTACAATTAGTCTGAACTAGTGTTTCACTCGTGCGATGCACGGTGAGATATACAAATTTATATTAAGTAATAAACAATTCTAATATGGGAAATATATGCAAATTGATTTTTCAATCCAATTAGATGCAAAACACTTCTATGAATAAGTAATTTTAAATAAAAATATATACACCACATAACTAATTATATGCAAATCAGATAAATGAAAGAAAATACATGTGGGGTGGTGCAAAATAAACTGTGGGTTTGGGGTGGTTTTTTTTATTAAAAAAAATCCGCGTGTCCGTCTAGCAAGGAGACACAGCCCGTGTCATGGTGTTTGCGTCGTAGAGTTTTGTTTTTTGTTTTTTTTAAAGAGTGATATATAATAACAAATTAAGAATTTCAGAGGTATTATAATAGATTATCTTTGCAGAATTGGATGCAAATTCAACTTTCATCTGTGACTTATAGTTGATTTTTGAAAAATAATTTTTGATGCATTAAAAAAGCAAAGATGAAATTTATCATTATAACTCTTATTATTCCAAGAGTTATTGAAAGATGTATGTATATCTACTATAATATCTTTGCCAAATTCAAGCACATCGATATATCATGCAAAAAAAAATCAATAAAATTTGAGAAAATACGAATTAAACACAATAGCACTATTTCCAGTTTAGTACATTTCTGCAAATCTTGAAATGAATTATCAACCACCAACTTTTCAGTAAAAGAGTTCCAAAATTGATATGCAAAATTGAAACTTTCGGTACCAATAACAAAATATATCGTTCATTGCAAAATTGATCAAATTAACAAAACATATCGTTCATTGCAAAATTGGTCAAATTAACAAAACAAACTTTCGGTACCAATAACTTTCGATGGTGCAACGTCCATTTGAATAGAAGCTAGTGTTGAATAATATACTGAGAGTTCAATTGAAGCATCAAATTATTTGCAAAGTTTGAGAAGATTGAGAGCATGAATATATTCTTGTCTTGAACGTATACACAGAGAATATATTGTAGATTCCTTTTGGCTGACCCATACCTCCAGTCAATGAATCCATTCCTTGAGCGAACAACTGTAGTCCTGGTCGGAGATTAAAAAATTGCAAATAAAAGCCAAATCATTTTTTTAAATTTTTTTTTAAAACTTTTTCTTTGTGGGGTTCGGGGCAACGCCCCGACGGGGATCGACTGAATTTTGATTTTCATGTATGTATGGAATTGAATATTTTCTAATATTTTTAAATTAAATTATTAATAAGTGAAATTATATTTATAGTTTGTGTGAAATGTAAATAAGTATAATTATTAGAAAAAAATAAACGGAAGAAATTCTAGGTATGTTATAAAAAAAAAAAAAAATTTTGCCTCCTCGTGCGGAGGCTTTTTAATTTTTTTTTTTCAAACGGACAATTTTTTGACTTAACATAAACAATTTTTTTTTAAGCGGACAATTAAAATGAATACAATAAAAATGTGACTTAATGATAGCAATGTTGGTGTACATATCTTCATTATTATTCCACGATGGCTCGACAATTGGTTCAAAAATGGGAATTGCTTAATAATAATAATAATAATAATAATAATAATTTAGACGGGATTCTTGAGCGGGAACACTGTTGCGGACTATCCTTCTTTAATATAGTATAAGATACTTCAAAAATTAAAAATCAATATGTTAAAATAATTTACTTTGTTACATTAAAATAATTTAAACTTATAGAAAATGATATCTAACATTAATATATTTGTAAGGTTTGGTTTGCTGAATTTATGAGCCCAATTGAATAAGTGAGTCCAAGATTGAAGCCCAATACCCAATCCGGCCCAGCTAATGGAAAATTCTATAATTCTGTTTGTTTGTTTCATCAAAACACGTTTTTAATGGAAGGCTAACACTTGGACAAATGCTGACCGTTGGATCAAAACTTTTGGCTATCTCATATAAATAGAAGGGTTGACTATTAAAGGGTTGACAAATGCTGACCGTTGGATCAAAGTCTTCTGTGCACGTCTTCCTTGCACAGCATGACCACTAAAGTTGATGTTCATAATTGGGATGCCAAAGGAGACTTTAGTGTCTGGAGCCAGAAAATAACAGCCCTTTTGATGACACTTAAATATGCTAAAGCTCTTGATGAATCTTGACCTGAAACCTTATCTGATGTTGGAAGGGTGAACAAGATGAATTATCTTGAAGTACTTTGTTCCTCCATTTATATGATTATGTTATTAGAAAAATAAGAGACACAGAAACTACAGCTGAGTTATGGGCAGCTTTACAGAAGATGTATGCTTCTAAATCCTTACCTAATAAATGTGTCCTTTTGAAACAATTCTTCAGTCATAAGTTTGACCCTAGTGCTAACTTAGAAGAGAACATGGATATGTTTAATAAGATCACTCAGATCAAAAGGTAGTTGGTCTACTTAATGCTCTTAGTGATAAGTATAATGATGTTAAAATGCTTTAGAATATGGTAGGAGTGATTTAAATGTTGACACAATCCATAATTCCCTGAGAAATAGAGACTTAGAACTCAAATATGAACATCAGGAAGCTCTTCATATAGAGAAAGTCTTATCCAATCCTAAACCCCCTACAAAAGGCTTGAGCAATTTTACTCAAGCCAATTTCAACAAAAAATAAAAATTTTCAAAAGAAGAAATGGAGGGACAATAAAGGAAAAGATAATAAAGTTTATAAATGAAAGACCAAAAACAGAAAATGTTACTATTGTGTAAAAGTTGGACACCTTATAAAAGATTGTTTCAAGAAAGCCAATGACTTAGGAAGTGGATCAAATCATGATAATGGTACTTCAGCCATTGCTGCTTTCTATAAGAAAACCAATGCTGATATTGGAGTTGTATACGCCTCCTCTATGGAGAAGGTTGATCAGAACTGGGTGTTGGACTCAGACTGCTCTTTTCACACGAGTCCTAATGTCCGTTGGTTTTCTAATTTTACAAATCTTAGTGATGGTTTTGTCAAATTATGAAGCAATAAGTCATGTCCTATAAAAGGAATTGGTAACATTGTTCTTAAAATGGAAAATGGTCGGGTTCTAAGGCTGAATCATATTAGGTATGTTCCAGCACTTAGGAGAAATCTCATTTCCTTAGGGTATTGGATGATGAAAGATATCAAATTGAGATAAAGAATGGTTTAACCAACATAATCAAGAATCATAAACTCATTGTCAGTTGACCTCAGATAAATGGAATTTATACGATAAAACCTGAATCTATTTTCATGAATAACTATGTGAACTTAGTGATACAGATTGATAAATCGAAATTGTGGCATAAAAGATTAGGCCACCTTAGTGAGAAGGGTTTAAAGCATCCTTCAAAGATTGGTGCTTTTGGAAGTGACAATGTTCATAAATTAACATTCTCTGAATATTGTATAATGGGAAAACAGAACAAACTGCCCTTTAAAACTAGTCTACATAAGTCTCAGAATATCCTTGAATACGTTCGTAGTGACCCGTGGGGTCCTACTCCTATTTCTACTACCTCAGGCTTTAGATATTACTTTCTTACTATTGATGACTATTTTAGGAATGTTTGAATTCTCTTACTAAAATCAAAATATGATACTTTACTTACTTTTAAGGACTGTAAAACTTTGATAGAAAATCAGACATGTAAGAAAATTAAGATTTCGATAACTAACAATGAGTTAGAATTCTGCAATACTGAATTTGATCAGTACTATAGTAGTCAAGGTATTTTAAGACACAAAACCGTGACTTACACCCCTAAGCGGAATGGAATTACTGAGAGAATGAACAAAACTATCATTGAAAGAACTAGATGCATGCTGATTAGTTCAGGTTTGCAAAAAAAAAAAATTGGGGAGAGGTAGTAAAAATTGTCTGCTATTTGATTAATAGATGCCCATCTAGTTCTTTAGACTATAAAGTCCCTAAACAAGTTTGGTCAGGATAGGTTCCTGGCTATTCCCATCTAAAAACCTTTGGATGTGTAGCCTGTGCTCATCAAACAAAGTCTAAACTTGATCCCAGGTCACAAAAATGTGTTTTCTTAGGTTATGGTGAAGGTATAAAAGGCTATAGACTTTGGGTTAAAAACCTTAGAGGATATAAGGTGATTAAAAGCAGATATGTTGTTTTTAATGAAGATGGTTTTCCTTGCCTTAGTGATAAATCGGTAGATAGGATCACTAAAAAGGATTTACCAACACTAAAATTGATTTTAGTAATCAAGATGACTATGTGTAAGCTCAAATTAAGGTGGAGACACCTCATACTGAGCCTCAATTAATCACCGATGATGAAGATTCTGATAATAATCAAATGACTGAGCTTGCATATGACTTTCAAGACTATCAACTAACTGGAGATAGAGAAAAAAGACAAATTAGACCTCCCCTCTAGGTATCAATCTATTGACCGTGTGTGTGCTCAGATAGAGTCTGGTTCTTTTGATTCAGAACCTGAATCCTATGGAGAGGCTGTTGCCTCTAAAGAATCTATTAAGTGGCTTGAAGCCATGAAGGAAGAGATGAGTTTTCTATACAAGAATAAAACCTAAAACTTAGTTGAAAGACCCAAAGATTGTAAACTAATTGATTGTAAGTGGGTTTACAAGATTAAAGAGGGAGAATATAAATCAAATGATAGGAGATACAAGGCTAGACTTGTAGCTAAGGAGTTTACACAAAGGGATGGCATATATTACATTGAGATTTTTTCACCTGCAGTAAAGTATACATCCATTAGGATTTTACTTGTACTTGTATCTCAATTTGATTTAGAACTAGAGCAACTTGATGTGAAAACAGCTTTCTTGTATGGTTCTTTAGATAAAACCATATATATGGCCCAACCAGAAGGCTTCCACGTTAAAGGTAAGGAACACTTAGTGTGTCTTTTGAATAATCCCTTGTATGGCCTAAAACAGGCTTCAAGGCAATGATACAAAATGTTTGATTCTTTTATACAAGGTTTGAAGTTCAGAAAATCTGATTTTGATCCCTGTTTTTATTTCAAAAATAATAGAAAATTTGAGTCCTTATATATGCTATTGTATGTTGATTATATGCTACTAGTTGGTCATAATTTTGCTGCTGTAAGTGCTATAAAAGAAAAACTGAAACTTGAGTTTGATATGAAAGATTTAGGACCTTCTAGGAAGATACTTGGTATGAAAATAAAAATGGACAGACTTAGTGGAATACCATTTTCAACTCAAAACGCTTACATTGAAAAAGTGGTTAAATGATTTTCTCTACATGATGCAAAAATTGTTAGTTTACCTTTGTTTGAAAATGTGAAATTGTTTGTTGATCATTCATCTAAAATTGAAGATAAAAGGAAAAGAATGTTAAATGTGCCATATGCTAATGCTGTTGGGTCTGCCATGTATGTCATGGTGTGTTCTAGGCCTGATATTGCTTTTGCTGTGAGTGTCCAAAGTAGATTTATAAGCAACCCGGGTGAGCTTTATTGGGAAGCTATGAGAAATCTGATCAGATATTTAAAAGGAACAATCAGAAACTAGGACTGATGTTTAAAACTGATAAAACTATCCTTAAATTGAAAGGTTATGTAGATTCAGACTTTGCTGGGAACTCTGATAATAGAAAATCCACCTCTACATATTTTTATGTGATAAATAATACTTGCATTAGTTGGAAGTCACAACTTCAGAAACTTGTTGCCTTATCCTCCACTGAGGCTGAATATATTGCTGCCACTGAGGTAGTGAAAGAAAGCATGTGGCTGATAGGATTATTAAATGAATTGCAACTTGTAGAAAATTAGGTAGAGCTATGTTCTTGTAACCAAAGTGCTATTTTCTTAAGTAGAAATCCAGTTTTTCATGATAGAACTAAACACATAGATGTTAAGTTTCATTTCATTAGAGATATAGTTGAAAAAGGTGATATAAAATTGGTTAAAATTTCTACCAAAGTAAATCCTGCTGATGCAGGTTCAAAGGTAATCCCTATTAGTAAATTTCTTGATTCTTTAAAATTGTTGAATCTTGAAGCTTCCAAACTTATTGTTTTTAAACAGGTAATAAGAGCAAATGAAGTTAAGTTTGCTTGAATCCATCTAGGATTGGTCTCAAATTCAGCAATGTAGAGATTGTAAGGTTTGGTTTGCTGAATTTATGAGCCCAAAATTGTATTATGAGCCTAATTGAATAAGTGAGTCCAAGATTGAAGCCCAATATCCAATCCGGCCGAGCTAATGGAAAGCTCTAGAATTCTATTTGTTTGTTTTTATCAAAACACGTTTTTGATGGAAGGCTGACACTCGGACAAATGTTGATCGTTGGATCAAAACGTTTGGCTATCTTATATAAATAGAAGGGTTGACTCTTTGGCTGATTGATTTGTTCATTTTGAAACCTTAGTTCTTTTGTTCTCTCGACTGCATTCTTTACTTTAGTGTTCAATATGTAAATATTGTGTGAAATTTCTGAGTGATTTTCATATAGAAAGATAGAGAGAGTTTGGTTAATCTCTTGGTGAGATTGTGCTGTAATTTTTTGAGGGTTTTGGTTTGAATTCTTGAGTTAGAACATTCTTGTTGTTCTGTAACTCTATTTTGTCTGATTTGAGCTATTCTAGTGGATTCGAGTTACATCCTAACGGATGCTCAACGAGGGATTAGACGTTAGAAGTGGTCGCCGAACCTCCGGGGTCATGGGCCAAAAATTCCTTGTGTTTCTTTATGATCACAATTTAAATCACAATATCTTGGACTAACAATATTAATAATCAAGTGCAATTTAAGTTAAATTTGAAAATTAAATAAATAAAAGGATGAAGGTGAATATTACAATTTAATTAATAGTGATTCAAAATCAAATTAGTCAATTAGACATACATTTGGAAAATGGTTTTTATGGGCATTTTAACATTTCTTTTTGAAAGCCCAAGATTGGCTAACCAAGAGGGGTAATGGTGGGGGTTAATTGGTTTAAAAACTTTTTCGTTAATCACATAAGATTTTAATCTATTAATCACACAAATGATAATGACACAAACTCAACACAAATAGGCACATAGATAATCAAAATAAGTTTGCACAAAATAAAAGAAACGTTAAGTAAAATAGTTAGAGAGTACAAATGATATAATATGGAGGTTCAATCCAACGCAATGATCTACGTCTCCCGTTACCAAGCTCTCCATCATGAGCAAGACCTTTTTCACTATGTTGATTGACTTGTGGTACAATTCAACCCTTTACAACGCTTCCAGTGATTTAAAACCAAGGAGAACCGATCATTTTACAATATTGAGCTTTCGGCACCTCAACTCGACCCACAATCCAAAATGAATTTACTAGTGGAATATTCTCTTCTTACTGAATGATACAATCAAGATTGATAACAAGAAGAGAAGAGACAACACTTCAATAGATGACAATGAGTTTATCTCAAAGTGTTTAAATGAAAAGCTTCCAGAAGAATCAAGGATATTCTCAAAATTAATAACACAAGCGTTCTTCAAGAATTTTATGACAATTGATCTTCATAATGATAGAGAATAATGTAGTTGTGATCAATAAAAGCCTATTTTTAATGCTCAAAGAAAAGTTATTGCAATGAAAATTGAATCAGGTATTTATAGCATTCAAATCGGTCAAAACTTCTGTCCATCCGAACATCCCGATCATGTAAAATACTAGCCGTTTGAAAGAGTCAGAATGGTCAAAAAATTGATCATTGGAAGTCATCCGGACGTCCACATGGGCATTTTACCCCCGAACGTATTCTTACGTGATTTTTCGTTTGTAGTATTTTCTTGAAGTATTTTCTCACGTATTATTTTCAAGGTAAGTGACTTGATAAAGATTTTATGCAATCATTTGATTTTTGAAAATAATTTTTCTTATGCATAAAAATTAACTTTGAGCTCTTAGTGATCGTTTGCCAAATGTTGAAACATTTACCTTTACATGAATGTGAAACTTCTTAGTACAATGTTTTGAACATCATTGCGTGCATTGCTTGATCATTCATCGACTCTTGTCTCGATTTTGGTTGAGGCTACTTTTGCGGGTTTTTCACTATTGTTCTTCATATCCTCGATTTTGTGAAATTGTTACCATGTCGATCTTCATCCACAAATTTCTTGACCTCGAGCCTCCGTGTTATTTGACTTTATACAATAATTACTATAGACACTTTAAATTAATTTGTTAGATATAAACACAATTTGTTTGTGATAATCAAAACGAGATGTCAACCATAGGTCAACAATTTCCCTTTTTTTTATTATGACAAACACGAGATAATTTGCAAAATAGGTATCTACCAAATTGTTATATTCCCCCTATCAAAAGTTCCCCCTATCGATATGCCGTAAGTTTGATGTACATGATTATGCATAATTATCATAGTTCTTCTTCCCCCCTTTTGGCATAAGCAAATAAGGTCTCAACCAAATTGCAAGCAATAGACAAGATAAGTAAAGAGCAAAGTAATTGTTGCGTTTTTTATACTGCAAGTGTACGATATCGTAACAAGTAATATAGTGCACCTTTGAGTTCGGATTATCGTTCCCACCAGAACTATACTTTAGACTTAATCTACTTTTTCGAACTCTTATTTGATGAAAGTAAACAAATAAAGTATGGTAAAAGTCGTGAAAATTATTTTTCTTTTATGAACTAACTAACTAAAACGAACATAAAGTATAAAATAATTGTAAACAATGGATAATTGGAGAAACAAATACGTGATGAATATTAGAGCATAACAATTTCATCTATTGATCAATTTATTCTTAATTCAAGATTCATAACCTAATATAGTGTTCGATTGAATTCTTCTATTGTATTCAATTTACCCCTCTCGAGTTCTCATTGAGTCTATTTAACTAATTCAATTATATATCTCTATGCAAATCAATTTTAGTTAAACAAAACACTAGTTTTAAAAATTCAAATTATGATTGCAATAATTAGTATAGGTATCTCTACACGTTATACTAATTTACCGGGTTTTATTATACGGTCTAAATCTCAAACTCACATCTCGATTCGTAAGAGACTCACATAATCATCAAATATTGATCAGACAATTTAACACATTAAATTCATAATAAAACCAACACATAAATAATTAAACCACATAAATTTTGAATATAAAAATAAAGGATCACAAGTCGATTAAATTATTTTTCATAATATAAAAATTAGTTATTCATGCTGAAAGAATAAAAATAAGAAAAAGTGGAAATATGTCACCAAAAATTGACGAAACATGAAAATTCATGTTGTTTTTTTTTTCCCCCTTTTTCTTTTTCTCTATCTCTCTTTCATCTTTCCTTCTTTTCCTCACTTTCTTCTCTGCATGTGTGTATATGTATATAAGCCACAGCCAAGCCACCAAATTTGACCTCTTATCTCTCCTATTTTTCCTTTTTTCCCGGCTTTCCTGCGACAATTTTTTCTTCTGTGAATCTGTCTCCTCTGGGCCTCCAATTAAATTTCCAATACAAGTTTATTGAAGTCCGTTAACTCCAACCCATTTAATATATAATTTCTCTTCAAGGACTTCATCTTTGGAATTTGCCATTTTCCCCGTTTTTGCATTCTTTTCTTTAATTCTTCATCAAATATAAATTTTTACATACAAAACACAATATAATATAAATTATGTAGAATTTAATCCAAAAGACAATAAAATATCATAATTTAAGGCCACAAATAAGTGTATAAACTACACTTATCAGTAATCAATTATCAAAACAACATTATATTAGTCAAAACCATGGGAGTTCATACATATAAGAAGATATAAAGAGAAGACAACACGGAATAGACTAGATAACTAAGGTGCTAAAGGCGCCAGAAAATGAGCATCAAAAGCAGTAAAGAAAGAATCATATCATTCCTGAAGGGCAGCCTGCCATGCCTGAAGTTGTAATAGCAGACTCCCAAAGCTATCAATTATGGCAGTGAGAGAATCGATGCGCCCGTGAAGTAGATTGAACTATTCTTCGATGAAGGAGCGATCAGTGGAAGAACGGGGTGCACTTGATGCATGAATGTCAGCAGGAGGGATATGAGTGTCTTCAAGGTCACCCTCAGATTCCTTCTCGAAGGGTAAAGTCGAGGGACCGGAGGTAGCGTCAAATCCCTTGGTTCTAGCCACCCATTGCCCGTGATCTTTAACTATTTTCATCCGCTTGAGGGTTTGAATGTTAATAACATTGGTAGTGCATGGTTTAATAAAAACTTCTCCCTTAGGTGGTACGTCGAAATGTTGCAAAATCTTTGTTAGAAGCATCTCGTAAGGTAGTGCTTTAGTGTGTCGTGATGCATGCACAAGCTTCATAACTCCTATAGCGATGGTAGAAAAATCTAATTTTTGCCCAACCAACATAGAGTCCAAGACAAAGAGATCGAAGTTACTTACTTCATCCCGGTGACCTTTCCGTGGAAGAATGATGTTGGAAATGATGTTTTGTAAAATTTCACACGGAAGACTCAGTTGATTGGCGCTAACTTTAGTGATATTTTCAAAAAAAAATTCCCGGTCACCCGACTGCATCCTCAGAGAGATTATAACAGTTGTGAGTGGGATGTGCTCTGTGAACAAAAATTTGTAGGTCACATGGTTGAAGTTCAAGAATTGTGCGAATGATTGCTTTTGTGATTTTGATGTGAGTGTTTTTAAGAAAATGAGTGATTGCATCGGAACGTGGTTCAAATTGCATGTTCATGCAAAAATCTTTCAAAAGACAAGGGTACGCGTTTTCCTCCAAAGTATACATGGGTACCCATCCCATTTGTTCAAGATATTCTTCAATATGAAATGCGGGAGCTTCTATAGTAAAATCAACGCTCTTACCTATAAGAATGAGCGATTTTTCAAAGGGATTCGGTGGTGCTTCGGCTTCGAGTCCATGTCTCCCTCGAAAGAAGATGGTGGAGGGTGTTTCTTCAGTCTTTTTCATCCTTTTACCTCGTTGGGAACTAGCCATAACTATATTTGAATAGAATACCTCGAATGCCACAAAAGGTTTCTTGATAAAATTGTCCAAAAGCTCAAAAGCATGAAGTGAAAAATGCAATTCAAAGCTTAATGGTAGGAAAAATAGGATACTAATGGTTAGTGAGAGGGTTTTGTGATGAGGATACGAGATTTAGGGTTCGAGTGAAAAAGGGAAAGTGGCGATTTGAGAACAAGGGTTTTGAGAGACTTGGAGTTTTGGAGTGTAGATCTTGTGACTTTGGATATGAGGAGAAGATTGGAATGAATTGATTCCAATGTTGATTGATTTCGAGAGAGCGTAACGAGAGAAGTTGCGAGAGGAAAAGGGAAAAGTGAAGAAGAAATGCTGAAAATCAAAGGAAAAACTTTTCAGATTCGATGATTCGGACGTCCGGATGACAGAACTATGAAAAGTTCTGTCCATCCGGACAGTGTAGTTCAGACGTCCGGATGAACCTTGGGTTCGTCCGGTTGGCCAACTTTTTTTTTTAAATTTGAAGAATTTTGTTCAAATTTGCATACCACTTTCATCAACAAAGCCTAATCCTATTCTAAAATATGAGAATCGATCTAGAGCGAGAGGCTTAGTGAAAATATCGGCCAATTGATTTTTTGTATCAATGAATTCAAGCGAAATATCCCCCTTTTGAACATGATCATGAAGAAAGTGATGTCGTATTTCAATATGCTTAGTTCTAGAGTGTAAAATGGGATTTTTGGACAAATTAATAACACTAGTATTATCACACATAATAGGAGCATGATCATAGGACAAGTGATAATCATTCAAAGTTTGTTTCATCCAAAATACTTGTGCACAACAACTTGCCGTCGAGATATATTCGGCATCGGCCATAGATAATGCTACTAAGTTTTGTTTCTTACAAAACCATGACACTAGAGCGAAGCCTAGAAAGTGACATGCTCTACTAGTACTTTTACGATCAATTTGACATTCGGCCCAATCGGCGTCCGAAAAGCTAAGTAAATCAATGTGAGTGTTTTTTGGATACCAAAGTCCTAGGGTTCGAGTCCCGCTAAGATATCTAAAAATTCTTTTCACAGCTTTAAGATGGGATTCCTTAGGATTTGTTTGGAAATGAGCACATAAGCATACACTAAACATAATATTGAGTCTACTTGTGGTTAAGTAAAGAAGGAATCCGATCATACCTCGATATTTGGTGACGTCAACGGAGATTCCTTGATCGTCCTTGTCAAACTTTGAAGATGTGCTCATAGATTTTAAATCATTCATTTCAAATATTTTCAACATGTCTAATATATACTTGCTTTGATTAATGAATATACCACGACATAATTGCTTAATTTGAAGTCCAAGAAAAAATTTGAGTTCACCCATCATACTCATTTCAAATTCCATGCTCATATTTTTAGAAAACTCTTCACAAAGTCGAATATTTGTTGCACCAAAAATAATGTCATCAACATAGATTTGAACAACGAACATGTCTTGTTTTTGGATTTTGATAAAAAGATTAGTGTCCATTTTTCCAATAGAAAAGTAATTTGAAAGTAAAAATTTGTTTAATCGTTCATACCAAGCTCTAGGAGCTTGTTTTAGTCCATAAAGAGCTTTTCGAAGTTTGAAAACGTGATTTGGAAACTTGTGATTTGCAAAACTGGGTAGTTATTCGACATAAACCTCTTATTGAATGAATTCATTTAAAAATACACTTTTGACATTCATTTGATAAAGAGTAAAGCTTTTGTGACATGCAAATGCAAGAAACATGCGAATGGATTCTAACCGAGCTGGAGTGCAAAAGTTTCTTCGTAATCAATACCTTCTTCTTAATTGTAACCTTAGACCACTAATCTAGCCTTGTTACGCACAATGATTCCATTTTCATCTCTTTTGTTTTGAAAAATCCATTTGGTACCAATAATGGTTTGATTTGTTAGTCTAGCGGCTAAGTCCCAAACATGATTTCTTTCAAATTAATTAAGTTCTTCTTGCATCCCTAGAATCCAAAGCTCATCAAATTCCGATTCTTTAAAATTTTTGGGTTCAATTTGTAAAATGAATGCACAGCTATCGAGATGATTTCTAAGAAAAGTTATAATAGTGATACCTTTTGATGGATCGCCGATTATCAACTCTTTTGGGTGAGATGAAACAAACTTCTATTCTTTTGGCAATGTAGAGTCTCTTTGAGTTTCAGTTGGCGTTTCTTCTCTTTCTTGAACGTTGGATTCTTTTGATTACTCTTCATTTGTTGCTCCTTTGTTTTAGATAGTCATTTGGTCAAAAGGAATTTCCAAATCTACATCATCATCAATACCTTTCTCTCGATCAAGTAGATTAGTTTCATCAAAGGTAACATGCATGAATTCTTCAATGACTAATGTTCTTTTGTTAAAAACTCTATATGCTTTGCTAGTCGATGAATAACCAGAAAAAATTCCAATATCGGATTTTGAATCAAACTTTCCCAAATTGTCCTTTGTGTTTAAGACAAAACATTTGCAATCGAAAATTTTGAAATAACTAATGTTGGAATTTTATTTTTCCAAAGCTCATACGGAGTTTTGGTTTTCTTGCGACTAACCAAAACTCTATTTATGATATAGCATGTGGTATTGACGACCTCGGCCCAAAAATATTTTGGCAAGTTATTTTCATTTAGCATGGTGATAGGAATGTAAAATGCATATGTTTCTCTCCTTATTTTATGTGCTCGTATATTTATTTTGTGCCAAAATGTACTCATTACGCTCATATTTTGATTTAGGTGGCAATTCTATGGATATGACGTAATTTGGAAGAAATGTGTGAAAAAGGACCAAAATGAAAGAAAGTGAAAGTTCAAGGACTAAAGTGCAAATATTCCAAACTTGTGTCTAACCTTGTGATGAAGATTCGAGAATGTTAGAGGTCAATTGGATGAAGAAAGGATTCAAAGGGATGAAATATGGCCAAGATATTTTCACAGATCAACTTTCAAGCTAAAAAGTTTTGCATTGGTTTTCAGCCTCATATTGAGACCAATTTTGGACATGGTAAACAATCGTATTTGAAGATGGTCTCTGAATAAAAGTTTTAGCCCTTTGAGTTATCTTTACAACGCATCTTGAATCGCTTCAATTAGATATCGATAGAAGAGATTATGGCCAAATTACTGAACACTATCCGGAGGAAGTTTCGTAAAACCATGCGGCCGCAAGCCTTTAATTCCATGCGGCCGCACAGACCATTCCCGAGAGTTAAAGTGCTGATTTCACTTATTCCTTGAGGCCTCAAGCCTTTAAACCTTGCGGCTGCATGGTTCATTTCCGGGACGAAAATTCTGATTTTCTAATTTCAATCAAACACTTATGGAAACAAATCTTTCTACACTTTATAAACCCTAGAACACAACCAGAACGAAAAGAACGCCTCCCAACTCTATTCTTCTCTATTTTTATCTTATATTCATGAATTGTAACTAAACTTTTACACCTGGTCGAAGGATATTGAAGCCTCGGAACCACATATTGTGAGATCTAAATGGTTTTTCTTAATTTAATTTATGTTTTTAAGTATTGAATATTTTTCTGCACTTATTTCTATGATTGTTATGTTTAATTGTTAGGAGGCCTACTAGTTTATTATTCGTTGCAATCTACCGCCGAGTTAAATATCAAATCCGTAATTGTTCGATCCCTTTAAATTGTGAAGCACTAGGATTTGATGATTTTCTGCGATAGATGTTATTGAATCTTAAGAAGAATGTTTAAATAGATTGAATGCAACCGCTGGTGTTTGTGTTATCTAGTTCATCGATTTCTCTATTGTTTAAAACTATTATTAAATTGAATCTTGAGCGCTGGTCTGGGGTTATTTAATAATTAGGGTTAATTAGAACGCTGGTTTCTAACTAACTAAAATTACGGAGAAATAGGAAAATTATTCCAACGGTGAATATTCAAAATATGAATTGAATTATCCTTGCATCTATGATCAATTGTGGATTTCCGAAGGTGGATATTGACTTGGACCAAGGTTAGTCTTTTGATTATTTTCGTTAATTTAGTTTTCATTGTTATTAATTGCATTATTTACAATTGTTTGCATACAAAAACCCCCCAATCATTGTACGAAACATAAAATATTGAATTACACACTCTTCGTGGGATCGACCCTTACTTCCACTACTACATTAGTTTTAGAGGTTTAAGGACTATTTTTGGGTGCCTACGACAGTACACCAAATTTTGGCGCCGTTGCAAGGGAGTGGTGTTAATTTATTTTTGTGCTTCTTTAGTTGTTTATTTTATTTCGAAAAAAAAAATCAAAAAAATCAAAAATTTTAGGTTTTTAGGCAATTTATTGTTTTTAGGAATTTTAGCATAGAATTTTATTTATTTTTCTTATTCTAGTTTCTTTTTAACTTTTTTTTCATATTTTTTTAGTTTCCTTGATAGTTTATGCCCATAACTCGATCTTCTACTCAAGAAACTTGATTCCAAATATGGCTACCAATTCTCAACAATTTGGCGCTAGATTTGATCCCCCTTCTAGACAAGTTAACGAGGTAAATGTTTCATCCATTGAACAACAACTAGCGAGTCTAACTACTCTTATTTGTCAAATGGCTGTAGGTACTATGCAAACATCAAAGACTTGTGGAATTTGTTCATTGGTAGGCCATCCAACCGATATGTGTCCAACAATTCAAGAAGAATCCGTTGAACACATAAATGCAAGCGGTAGTTTTCCTGGACAACCACAAAGGAATTATGATCCCTATTTAAACACGTACAACCAAGGATGGAGGGATCATCCAAATATTAGTTATGGGAATCGACAAGTGGATCAACCTATGAATCAAAATTGGCAGAATTTCCAACAATATAATCAGCCATACCTTCCTAAACAACAACATGGCCAAACTTCTAACTCTAGTATGTCTTTAGAAGATATTGTTAAATCTCTTGCCACTAACACTTTACAATTTCAACAGGAGAGAAGGGCTAGCATTCAAAGTTTGGAAAATCAAATGAGTCAAATGGCTAATGCGGTCAGTAGGTTGGAGTCACAGAATACGGGAAAATTGACATCTCAAACAGTGATAAATCCAAAAGAAGATGTAAGTGTAATCATGTTGAGGAGTGGAGCGAAGGTTGAAACTCCAGTGAAGGTAGCCCCTACATCATCGATGGAAGAAAATGAGGAATATATCACAGTAAACAAGATTGTCACCAATGATACTGAGGTGACTGAGCGTAAGTTTTTACCCTTCTCTGATTATAAACCAATACCTCCTTTTTCTCAAGCTTTAGTAGGATCTAAAAAATATGAACGAGATCATGATGAGCTGCATGAAATTTTTAGTAAATGTGAGGTAAATATTCCACTTTTAGATATTATTAAACAAGTGCCTCGTTATGCTAAATTTTTGAAACAATTGTGCACAAGTAGAAGGAAACATAAATTGAAGGGGATTGAAAAGGTAAAAGTTGGAGAACAGGTATCTGCAATAATTCAAAAGAAACTTCCTACAAAGTGCACGGATCCAGGTATGTTCACTATCCCTTGCATGATAGGCAATACTAAGTTTGAGAAGGTTATGTTAGATTCCAGAGAATCTATTAATGTCATGTCATATTCTGTATACACTTCCTTGAAATTAGGACCTTTAATTGACACTGGTGTGATAATTCAACTAGCTGATAAATCTAATGCCTATCCTAAGGGGTCGTGAAAGTTAATGAGTTGATATGTGCTTGACATGAGCAGTAGTAATCAAACTCTCCCTATTTTGTTGGGAAGACCATTCTTAAGGACATCCAAAACTAAAATGAACTTTCATAATGGCACACTAACCATGGAATTTGATGATAAAACTATTACACTTAATATTTATGATTCCATGAAACATCCATGTAATAATAACCATGTTCATTTTATTGATGTGATTGATCAATTAGCACATGATGTTTTCGAATTTGTTGCTACAAAAGAATGGGAAGATGTCAATATTGAGCATCTTGGGAAAGAAAAAGAGGAGTTGGCCTTAAACACTGAGTTACAAAGAACTGTGGCAGCATTAAATATTCTTCCAAAGTCAGGTACCAGTTCTTGTTTTGTATTACCAGTTTCTAATGAGAAACCTCTATCTTCTGTTTTGCAGACTTTCATTTCGGATTTGAAGCCTCACCCCAGTCACTACAAGTATACATTCCATGAAGGTGGATGAACAATCCTAGTTATCATTCCCAATGGACTTGGTGCACTGCAAAGAAGATCGAAGCCAACCATGATAGACTCAGGCTGAATAAAGAAACATTGAGTCGAGCCAAAGACAATAAACAAAGGCGCTGCTTGGGAGGCAACCCAAGGGGAGTTCGTTCCTTTATCTTTTTATTTTTGTTTTTATTTTTCGTATTCCATCATTTATTTTAGTTATATTTGTCATTTTCTTTGCATTGGACCTTACATTGGGGACAATGTAAGTTTTAAGTGTGGGGGAGAGATTTAGATCTAGGTTGCATTTAGATTGAGTGAATTAATTTTTTTTTTAAAAAAGAAAAAACAAATTTGCATGATTTTTCAGGAAAATGAGTTGAGTTAAATGGTTATTTTTGATTGTGTATGCTATTTGCTAGAATTAATTAAGCTTTTGAAGAACTCATAACATGATTGAATGAATAATCCTCCAACTTATGGTTGATTAGTGGAGTTATTTTCTTTGAGGATAGTAGTAACTAAATTCTGTAGACAAAAGCCGGTGAGATTTTTGAGCCTTTAGACT
Source organism: Fraxinus excelsior (assembly GCA_019097785.1). Classification (NCBI taxonomy): domain Eukaryota; kingdom Viridiplantae; phylum Streptophyta; class Magnoliopsida; order Lamiales; family Oleaceae; genus Fraxinus; species Fraxinus excelsior. Next base: position 29,724,717 of record CM032631.1, on the reverse strand, counting down.
GATACATCCATAACAGTCTCATTATTTCTTTTCATGTGTGATATTCTTCCATAGTTTTGTTTCTCTAGAATTTGCATTGATTCTCTTCAAGATCACATTGACACATGCATGCACGAACATGATTAAAGCCATCTTTGTTACATAAATGAGCTTCATTAGCCAAATAGCCGACCATGTAATTGAATTTTCCATTGTTGAGCCCATTTGAGCCTCATTGCCTTTTCTTTGTATAAACTCACATTACAAGCTTTAAACTGGAAAAAAAATATCTTTACCCAAGCTTTAGAGCTAGTGGAGTATTGTTGAATGTCATGAGAAGTGTGGGTATGCAAGAAAATAAGTGTGGGAGTATCAAGATTTATGGTAGTGCTATTATTGGTGAATTGGAACAAATTTTCTATGTCAATTCAGGGAGTTCCAGTATTGGTGTATAATTTGGAGTTTACATTGTGCAAGAAAATACAAGAAGAAGGAAAAAATGAATGATTGAAGAAAAAAAAAGAAAAAAAAAAGAAAATAAGTGATGAAGAAGAGTGATTTTAATGTGAAAAAGATCTATATTCATAACTCTTCCTACATCTCAAAAAAGAATTCGATTTGTGTGGGATAGATGAAAAAATGATGAAACTATCATGTGGAGTGGTTGGTTTACATGTCTTATGTATATGTTTGAGCTAAGTCTTTTTATCTTTACTCCACTAGTTTCGATAGTTCTTGAGTCACATACCCAAATATTTCTCACCTTAACCATAAGCCACGTTACAACCTTTGAAAAGTCATTATGATTCTTGTAAAGTATGTGATCTAAGTGGTGGCGAATGAGAAGATATGCAAGCGTATGGTAGAACATCTCCATTGGAATGGATTTGAGCGAAACATTTACCCTTTTAAACACATGAGAGTTGAGTGTTTATATCCATGAGGGTCTACATGTGTAGTTTACTCCATCTTCATATGAAAATGCTTGCTAATTGATTATGAGTTGTGTGGAATATTTATTCATGATATTTTATATGTTTTGAAAAAGTTTGATGGTTCTATGTTTTTGACATTATAACCTGGTGTTTTTTGGGTATTAAATTTGAGTTTTACTCGAGGACGAGCAAAAGCTAAGTGCGGGGGAATTTGATAGGAATGTAAAATGCATATTTTTCCCTCCTTATTTTATGCGCTCGTATGTTTATTTTGTGCCAAAATGTACTCATTACGCTCATATTTTGATTTAGGTGGCAATTCTATGAATATGGCGTAATCTGGAAGAATTGTGTGAAAAATGACCAAAATGAAAGAACTTGAAAGTTCAAGGACTAAAGTGCAAATATTCCAAACTTGTGTCTAACCTTGTGATGAAGATTCGAGAGTGTTAGAGGTCAATTGGATGAAGAAAGGATTCAAAGGGATGAAATATGGCCAAGATATTTTCACAGATCAACTTTCAAGCTGAAAAGTTTTGCATCGGTTTTCAGCCTCATATTGAGACCTATTTTGGACATCGTAATCGATCGTATTTGAAGATGGTCTCTGAATAAAAGTTTTAGCCCTTTGAGTTATCTTTACAACGCATCTTGAATCGCTTCAATTGGATATCGGTAGAAGAGGTTATGGCCAAATTACTGAACACTGTCCGGAGGAAGTTTCGTAAAACCATGCGGCCGCAAGCCTTTAATTCCATGCGGCCGCACAGACCATTCCCGAGAGTTAAAGTGCTGATTTCACTTATTCCTTGAGGCCTCAAGCCTTTAAACCTTGCGGCTGCATGGTTCATTTCCGGGACGAAAATTCTGGTTTCCTAATTTCAATCAAACACTTATGGAAACAAATCTTTCTACACTTTATAAACCCTAGAACACAACCAGAACGAAAAGAACGCCTCCCAACTCTATTCTTCTCTATTTTTATCTTATATTCATGAATTGTAACTAAACTTTTACACCTGGTCGAAGGATATTGAAGCCTCGGAACCACATATTGTGAGATCTAAATGGGTTTTCTTAATTTAATTTATATTTTTGAGTATTGAATATTTTTCTGCACTTATTTCTATGATTGTTATGTTAATTGCTAGGAGGCCTACTAGTTTATTATTCGTTGCAATCTACCGCCGAGTTAAATATCAAATCCGTAATTGTTTGATCCCTTTAAGTTGTGAAGTACTAGGATTTGATGATTTTCTGTGATAGAGGTTATTGAATCTTAAGAAGAATGTTTAAATAGATTGAATGCAACCGCTGGTGTTTGTGTTATCTAGTTCATCGATTTCTCTATTGTTTAAAACTATTATTAAATTGAATCTTGAGCGCTGGTCTGGGGTTATTTAATAATTAGGGTTAATTAGAACGCTGGTTTCTAACTAACTAAAATTACGGAGAAATAGGAAAATTATTCCAACGGTGAATATTCAAAATATGAATTGAATTATCCTTGCATCTATGATCAATTATGGATTTCCGGAGGTGGATATTGACTTGGACCAAGGTTAGTCTTTTGATTATTTTCGTTAACTTAGTTTTCATTGTTATTAATTGCATTATTTACAATTGTTTGCATACAAAAACCCCCCAATCATTGTACGAAACATAAAATATTGAATTACACACTCTTCGTGGGATCGACCCTTACTTCCACTACTACATTAGTTTTAGAGGTTTAAGGACTATTTTTGGGTGCCTACGACAGCACACCACATGGTTCGAATCATTTCTTATAATGTGCGATTCTTCCTCTCTACTACACCATTTTGTTGAGTAGTTCTAAGAGTCGAGAAATTATGTTCATATCCGTTATTGTTACAAAAATCATCAAATGCAAGTTTGTCAAATTCTCCACCATGGTCACTTCTAATCGTAGTAATAGTGTGACATTTTTCATTTTTCACTTTCTTGTAAATGCACTAAAAAATTTCAATGATAAATCAAATGCACTAAAAAATATTATTCATGTAAATCTAGAGAAATCATCAATGATAACAAAAGCATAGTATTTACCACCTAAGCTAGCCGTTTTTGATGGTCCAAAAAGATCTATGTGGGGAAGTTGCAATGGTTTTGTTGTTGAAGAACATATTTTTGGTTTAAAAGAAATTTTGACTTGTTTTCCAAGTTGACAAGCATTACAAATTTTGTCATTTTCAAATTTCAAGTTTGGCAATCCTTTAACAAAACAATTTTTAGAAATTTTCGAAATAAGGTCCATGTTTATATGACCAAGTCTTCTATGCCAAAGTCAAGTTTCGTCTTTTAATCCAAGTAGGCAATGTTCATTGTTTTCATGCTCAATATTAATGATATAAACATCCTTGTTTTGGCTTTTTATGAAAATCACCTTTTTCGATGTAGCATCCTTAATTAGGCATTTGGAATAATCGAATTTTATATTATAACATTTATCATACAATTGACTAATACTTAGTAAATTGTGCTTGAGGTTATCGACTAACAACACATTTTCAATAGAGGGGGATAGGCGATTACCGATGTTGCCGATTCCAATTATCTTCCCCTTTGCATTGTCTCCAAAAGTTACATGATCATCATCATTTATTTTGAAATTTGAAAGTAATGATCGATCTCTGGTCATGTGCTTTGAACATCCACTATCCAAAAATCATTTGCTTTTGAGTTTGTTGGTACCTACAAAAACAATTTAATTTTTAATATTTGGTACCCATACAAATTTGGGTCCTTGGTAGTCAGTTTTTCATGACTCCTTGATCCACTTGTTTTTGTTTTCAAAATATAGTTTCTTTTTAGCTAAACAATGAAATAGAGATGTCCAATTTTATTTAAAAAAAAGTACAAGTGGTGTTTGAAGCTTTAATAAACATATTTTAAAGAGATTTTTGTTTTAAAGAGGGTTTGAATCCGATTCCCCCTTTATCAAATACACATTTTTGGTTTTCGAGCATCAAGTCAAAATTTTTCTTTCTCTCGGTGAATTTATAAATTATTTTTGTCAAATCCTCAACCTTTTATTTTAGGAAATATTTTCCTTAGTCAACAATTCATAATCAATGTTTTCTTTTGATTTTTCCAAGGTTTTCTTTAATTCGTCATTCAATAGAGAATTTTTATTTTTAAGAATAGAATGACTCAAGTCAAGCTTTTCAAAATCTTCTAGCAATTCATCATAAGAATTAAGTAATTCATCATAACAAAATTCTTTTGTACTTACCTCATTTTCGACGGCCATGAAGACATGTTAGAGATTTCATTTTGATCATTGTTTTCATTTTGATCTTCATCGTCACTATCATCCCAAGTAACTTGAAATGCCTTTTTCTTGAAACTTTTCCTTTTGTTTGGACACTCGGTTATTTTGTGACCGGATTTGTCACATTCATAGCAAATGATTTTCTTGTTCTTTTCTTCTCCTTTATCATCTTTTCTTTGAAACTTCTCGTTGTTTCGAAACCCTCTCTATTTCTTGACAAGAAGTACTAGATCATCGAGCTCCTCATCGCTCATGTTGCTTGTTGATGGTTGTTCATCAATTGCTGATTTTAGGGCTATTTGTCTCTTAGGGACTTCTTTTGATTCTTCTTTGCTCTTCCCTGTCTTTTCTTTGATTTCGGCATTGTTGAGCTCATAAGTCATCAAGGTTCCATACAATTCTTCTAAAGGATATGAATTCACATCCTTTGTATTTTCTATGAGCATTCGTATGGGAGTCCGTTCTTCCAAGAGTGACCTAAGCATTTTGCTCACAAATTCATCGTTAGAATATTTTCGATCAAAGCCTTTAGGCCATTCACAATGTCAATAAAACGAGTAATCATATCAACAATAGGCTCATCTTGTTTCATAAAGAAGTTTTTGAATTCATTAACCAATATATTTATTTTTGTTTCCTTAACCTTGTTTGTTCCAACATAAGTGATTTCTAGAGCATGCCAAATTTTATTAGCCGAATCACGTGTATTAATTATATTGAATTTATTTCTGTCTAGAGCACAATAAAGTAAATTCTTGGCCTTAGAATTTAATGATAGTTTTCTCCTATCTTCGTCATCATATTCTTCTCTAAATTTGTGAATACTTTGATCGGGCTTGCCATCTATTTTAATAGTCTTTGTGGGCACATAAGGACCATATTCAATTATTTCTCAAATGTTATAATCAATAGATTGAACATAAATTATCATTCTAGTCTTCCAATAATTATAATGTATGCTATCAAAGAAAGGAGGTCGGTTTGTAGAATGTCCCTCAAGATTTTGAAAATCGGTATTAGCCATAATTCAAGATTGTGATATCTTAAAGAAGTGAGTACCGAGCTCTAATACCAATTGAAAGCCCAATCAGCCCAAGATTGGCTAACCAAGAGGGGGTGAATTGGTTTAAAAACTTTTTCGTTAATCACACAAGATTTTAATCTACTAATCACACAAATGATAATGAAACAAACTCAACACAAATAGGCACGTTGATAATCGATTCTGGTTGAGGCTACTTTTGCGGGTTTTTCACTATTGTTCTTCATATCCTCGATTTTGTGAAATTGTTACCATGTCGATCTTCGTCCGCAAACTTCTTGACCTCGAGCCTTCGTGTCATTTGACTTTATGCAATAATTACTATAGACACTTTAAATCAATTTGTTAGATATAAACACAATTTGTTTGTGATAATCAAAATGAGATGTCAACCATAGGTCAACACTTTTTGTTATGCCACTATCCCACATTGGAAGTTTATGAAACCATTTGAAAGAAAAGCATCTATAAAATGCATTATCCCACATTGGAAATTTTGAAACCATTTGAGAGAAGTGCATCTATAAAATGTGTATAACATCCAATAATTCTCTATGGGCTTTTGAATTGTAATTTATGAAGCTCGTTCATAAAGTTAGAATTTTTTAATCTAAAAAAACTGGGAAAACCACTCAAAATCGTGACTGATTCAAATGATTTGGCCCGATTTTGGATCCGGTTCCCGATTTTACCGGCCGGGCCGATTTTGACCACATTGAACAAAACCAAACGAAGAAAAATTGGCAATATATTCAAAGCCTTCTTTAGGTGCATGTGATTTAATTGCCAAAGTCGAGCTAAATACTATAAAAACGTTTATTGGGAGGCAACCCAATTTTCTTACTTTTAAGCTCTTATTCACTTCTAGATGTATTTCATGTTTTCATTTGATTAGCTACCATATTTTGTGTATATAATTTTTGAAGATCCATTTATCCATGGTTCCAAGCCAAGTTTGGGGGTAAATTAGTTTAAAAAAAGGTCATTTGCCCAAGTTCATCAAAAGGATCACAAGTCCAACTCAAGTATTGGTATCTCCTCATAAATATACAACAGAGGAAGTTTCATTATCCTCTCATCTATTTTATCTTGTTCTTTACACATTGATAACAATATGTAATTTCAGTTTGGGGGTGACTGCACTTAAATTATTGTGATTTTGTTTTGACTTATTAGATAATCCTTGCCATCTTAGGATTGGTTGATGTTTAAAATTGTTGTTGATTCATAAGCTATGCATGACCAAATATATTATTTGTGTCTAATTTTTTTCAAAAAATTTTGCTTGTCCATGTGAGATTCCAAATTACGTTGAGCACAATAGTTATGATTAATCGTTATCCAGATGCAGAAAATTTTTATTGATTAAGAGATTTTTGAATCGGTAGAACTAGGTTATGAGTTGTGTTTAAATTTCTATCAATCCTATATTTATTTCTCTTTCACTTAACCACATTTTGAGATAAGTTTAGGAGTGGTCGAGTCAGTGAAAGATATTATCTAGAAGTATGTTGATTCCATACATGTTGAAAATATTTGTGTGGAATGTCTTTTGCTAAGTATAAACTAGGTAATGACAATATGCTAGTGATCTAAGCTAGTGTTGTGTTGTGCTTAAAAGAAGAACATTGTACTTATTGAATTCTCGCCTCATTCCGTAGCCTTTTTTACTTGAGTTATTAAGTCTGTAGAAGTATCTCGAAACTTGATACCCTTTGGTCTAAAAAATTGGTGAGTTATTGACCTAAAACTTGGTACATGTGTAAAAAAGAAAGCTTAAGGATGTGAGGTCAATCATGAACTTTAATTGTAAAAAAAAAAGATTGATAGTGTGCAACTATATTTTATATTTTGTGCTTAGATAACTAATGGATTTGACATAGTATAAGTTTAAATATAGAAGCATAGTTATGAAAATCGGCTCGATCGGTCGGGCTAGAAAATCGGCAGCCCGAACCCTAGATCGGGCCAGACAAATTAAATTGATAGAAATGCACTTGACTCGGTCAAAATCAGACTTTGATCGAGTTAACCGATAATTTACCCGGTCTGATTGATCGGATTGATTGGGTTTTTAAATTCTTTTACAAATTTTTTGGGTTCAAGGGAATTGAACATTGGACCTCTAAGAAAAATAAATGGTTCCTCACCACTTGAATACAAAGTACTTTAGTATTCACTTGTGTGCAATAACATATATCTAACTAATAAATCATTTATAACTTTTATAAAAATATTATTTTAAAAAACTTTGGTCCAACATTTTACTTTATTTTATAGATCTAAATAATTAGTGAAAAATAAATTAAGATTTTTAATTTTGCCCCTAAAAAAATTTATACTTTATATTTTTTATATGTTTTTTATGCAATGACCCATCGGTTGAACCACTAACTCATTGACTTGCTGTATTGTCCGGGTCAGTATCCGAGTTAAGTCTGACAACTATGTATAGAAGCACTCATTAGTGAAGAATCATCATATGACTAAATATTAAGATTGCCGGTTAGACCAAACCAAATTAGTGTAAAAAGAAAAGAAAGAAGAGCAACCTTATATTTACACCTTGGGAAAAGAAAAGAAACATATATATAGGGATGTGAATTTCACGAGTAGAAAAGGAAATATATGACCAATAAACGTCAGGTTGGAGCCAATTTGAAAATTTTCCATCTTGACAATTTTTTCTAATTTAGATGATAATTGAAAGTGAATATGCACACACATACACCGATTGAACATTTGCTAAGTTTAAATAATTTTTGCTAGCATTATTTGGAGCATATTTATGAATTAATTATACAGTTTTATGCTCTTGGATAATTTTGGTAAGCTATCTAATGTGTTGATCTCCATCTCATTTTGCGTGATTGTGATAAATGATAATCTTGCTCTGGACAAGTAAGAGCTTAAGTTTGAGAATGTTGATAAATGTGTTTTTGCACACTTATTTAGGGCATGTTTGGGTCGGATTAAAATCTAATTTTAATCTAAGTCAAAGTCAAACATCAATATCAACCACATCTTTCATCGGTCTTATATCTTTTCAACCACACATTTCAAAAATTTCTATCATAATCTACTAAAAATATGATTTTAATCTACATCAAACACGCTATTAATAAGTAAATTAGTTCATTAGTGATTAAATTGAGTAAAATTTCTATTCACAATTGTGTGTTTATAGATTTTGTAGGCAAAAATCACCCATGGAATGAGACATAGCAAAATGAGGGAAAATGGACTAAAAGTGTGCAAATTGTGAAGTTCGGGACTGAAGTGCATAAGCTAGAAAGTCGAAGAACATTGGGGGTGCAATTTATGGAGGACATAATGGAAAGAAAAGTCAAAATCTGACAACCAAATTGTACAAGATAAACTTGAGGGACCTAGCATGCAAATATTGGAAGACTTGAGCCGCAAAATTGGAAAAGAACTTAGCTGGGCTTGCGCCTCGCCTAAGCCTGCATGTTACTGAGGCTAAGGTCTTCATTTAGGCTCGCACCCCTTCCACGATTGGGATTTGGGCACGCCTAAGGCAAAAAGGTTGGGGCCGATTTCCTTTTATTCCGAGAATTTGAGGGCTTTTCTTGCAAATTCTAGATAGTTTTAGGGTTTAAAATAGAGGAAAAATGGGGGCAGCCGATTCATTCACCCTTTTTTCATTTTTTTTTTCTTATTTTTTCTTTCCTTTCTTCTCTCTTTTTCTTTTGATTTTTCTGGGTATTTTGGTGAAATCATAGAAATCAATCAAGGAATTGGAGAAATTTTGGGGAAATCAAGAGCTAACCATTATCATCTCCACAAATCTTAACCACGTTTTTCCTCTTGAACCGTTATGTTTTCTTATTTTGTATATTTTTAGTTAATTTTCCTTTTTTTCAAAATCAAATCTTTACTGTATGTTTGTTTGTTTTCTTTGTTAGAATTAAATTGATTAAAATTGTGTAATCAAAATTAAAAATTTCACGAGGGATCGATAATTTGAATTTTATTACTTAAACACAACTCATGCACTTGTGGTACGAAATTTCAGCGAACATAAATCTTGCACAGAATGTTATCTCTTGGAGTTCATAGAAACAACGAATTGTACCCTGGTCCTCAACCAAAGCTCAGTATCACTCAGTTACCGCAACAACGGGAGAACTTAATTGGATTTTCTTTTTGTACTCCGATCTTGGTGTTTCAATCTCTACAAGTCTTGTTGTTTATCGTGATAATGTTTGGGCTACTCAAATTTGCTCTTTTCCAGTATTTCATTCACGAATGAAATATGTGGCCATTGGTTTTCGTTTCATTCGTGATCAAGTTCAAGGTGGTTCTCTTCGGGTCGCACATGTTTCCTCTGCTGCTGATGCTCTCACCAAGCCACTTGTACTAGATTTCTTCTTCTCAAGGACAAGATTGGACTCTCCTCCCTCCAACTTGAGGGGTCATAACAAAAGAAATCTTATCTGTACTCTTGAAATCTTATTTGTACTCGTCATTTTGTGTTTTGAATTTGTGTGTGTTAGTTTCATCGGTACTCTTGTTATCTTGTATTTGAATTTGTATAGGTTAGTTTTGTTGTTACCTATTTTCTAGGAGATAGTTTTGCTGAGTTTGTTCATGCGTCCAGTACTTTATATATATATATATATTCACTCCTATCAATAAACAAAGTGCAGCAGTATTTTTCATATCGGCAAATCTATCACCATGGTTCAGCTGAGGATAGTGGCGGCTAGGATGGAAGTGACCCAGTAGAGGGACTGAAGCTTAATACTGATGCTGTAGTCTGGAGAACAGGAGGCTTCATTAATTCAGAGACAGTAATCAGGAATGACTCGAGACCGGTGGTTGCTGTACACACGAGCAGAATAATGGGCAATTTGGGGATGAGAATTCGGAGACTATTTTGCAAATGAAACAGGCTGAGGATTGCAGCAGCTGAGTATGATTCTATCCAGCTATCTGGTCTCTTTATGTTAAATTTTTATGTGCTCCAAATGCGGGAATTTTGTCAAACATTTCGTCACTTCTTGCATATGTTAGCTGTGGTTGTAGCAGCCTTATTCCCGGAGAAGGGGATAAGGCAACCCAAAATATGGCAGCTTTCATTCGCCTTATTGGGCCAGTCATAAATGGTTTGATTGTATTCCACGTTTTCTGTCGCCAACGATTTGTGGAGAATTGATTTAAAAATTACCGAGTAATGAAAAAATGTAAGATGACTACATTTTTTGCGAGCTATCAAGTTAAACTTTACTTCCTAGACAGCTATAGCTGTTCATGTTGAACTCTGGTTTTCATGTGAAAATACCATGTTAATTAGCAGCCAGTTATTGCCGTTGTTGGGGGCTAGACATCAGGGGGTGGGTGGTAGAGCAAACGGAGAACTCCACAGCAAGATGATAGTCTGAAACTGAACAAGAATATAATAAGAGACATGTGATGTTTGTTGTTGATTAGTCCAGTTCAATGTACCAAGCAAACTAATCCAACCATTAGCAATGCAATGAATAGCACAATTGAGCAAACAGAGAGCACTTCAGAGCATAATAGTCTGAAACTCTACAGCAGCATGTCCGAGTTTTAGCATTCAGGTTTGCATATTTCATTGCAGAAAAATAATCAGATCACTCTAAAATTGCACAAAGAATTTGCCACTTTGAGCTTTCGATAATCAAATAACAAGATATATTACCAAGCAACAGATCTATTATTACATCAAGTAAAATTATAGAATGTAACTGAGTGTGAAAGTTGACGGCCAAAACTAACAGTTTGCATAAGTTCGATCCTTGATTTTTCATCACAGAACCTGCCAAATCTGGCTGAATCCAGAAGCATTTATGGTGTGTTCTGTATGTTGAAGTAACATGAAAAAGAGGCGGGTGATACATTTAATTGTTGCTCTGTTTAGTCCTACCTAACGAGCCGACCATTGAACCACTGGCAATGAATAGCACAATTGAGCAAACACCATCTTCCTCAAACGCTATTTAGTATACAAATTCAAATGAACACAACATATACTTATCTGATCGTTGACAGTAACATATGCAGACTTGTAGCATAATTTGAACAAATAGACATCGAAAGTGCACTGCAAAAAACACAATCAAGTTGAATCAATCAATTCGTATTTCATCACAATCCTATCAATTTCGATACCAAAATTTTTTCCTTTCAACAAATTACCAGTTCCATCCTATCTCATCTATACATGAATCCTATAGAAATCTTTCACTATAACAATCAACAATTTTTTCTTGACGAATTTCGCTATAATCAGGCACTTATTTTGAGGGGAAGTGTGAACAAAGTTCCATGTCGGCTAGACCTGATTAGATAATGGTTTTATAAGGGAATTGAGCTTCTCTTCTTAATTGGTCAGCCATTAGGATGGAACTCCACCCCCAACAGTTTGATTTATTGGATTGGACAAGAATTCAAAAAAGAGACAAATGAGCTGTTTATCCAATGTTAGCTTAACTAGAAGATTAATCTTACCATCAGCAATGAATAGCAGGATTGAGCAAATAGACATTAAAAGTGCACTGTGAGACACAAAAATCAGATTGAATGAATGAATTTATATTTCATCATCATCCTGTTACAATCTAACAAACATATCAATTTAATACAAATATGTTTTATTTTCAACCACTTATCAGTTCCATCCAATCTCAATCTTTCACTGCAACAACCAAGAATTTTTAAATTGTTCTAAAGCACTATCCCTGAAATTATTGACTCTCACAAGACAAAAATGAGTACAAAAACACCCCAAACCTATCCCGCCACCAACCCTACTAGTCTTCAACAAATAACAAGCTGGTCCACATTCAATCCCCTTACCCTGCACCACCACCCCCCATGCCCTTGTTACACCCTCTTCAACAAATTCTTGGTTCGTCTTCTCATTACTACAACCATTCTGCTCTAACTCTTCAACAAAAATAAGCCCATCTGGGGATTTTGATTCCCCACTTTCCCATCCACCTTTCACAATTGGCCATTTCTCAAAAATGGCCTTTTCTGTCTTGAACCTCGCCCCATCATCTTCTGTATAGATGTGGACTAGTAAGGGAGCCTGATTCAGATTCTTTACAATATCCGGCATTGACTCCTGCATCCAAGAATCAATTCTTTCTGGGAAAAGGGCATCTTTATTCTGCAAATCCTCCTTAAAAATGGCTAAATCCCGTGAAGTGATTGACGAAGATAAACACTTTTGTGGGGTTTTCTTAGTGGAATTAGACAGGTATAAAAATGGGTTCGAAGAAAAAATCTTAGTGGATTTGTTATTGAAAAGAAATGAGGGATTTATGTTATGAATCCCAATAGCTGTCGCCATGATGTTGAACGACGGGGATTGGGAAAATGGTGAAAATGATCCGACTAAAATATTTCTCCTGCAAAAATGTGTTACTTTATTGCTACGAGGAATTATTTATGTATTCATAAGAGGAATTGAAGAAAGGATGACCGCGTAAAGGTGGAGCCGGGGAGGATTCCTTATGATCAAGCCATCCCCGAAATTGAACATATATTAACGTAGAGAATCGGAGACCACGGAATTCAAAATTGGTGTATGGCAGCTGGCAGCTTGTGGTTGGTGGATAAACAAACTTCTGTTTTCTTTTCTTTTTATTTTTAAGATTTTTCACGTGGGCTTATCTAGTACGCGGAAAACATGGATTCTTGAAATTATAAATAAACGTTTATATTACATTTTGTTAAAATGTCAAAAGCAACTTCAAGTATGGTGGTGTAAAATACATATTTAAATTTTTAAAGTGGTCGAAAACCTACAAGATGCAAATTGAATATTTCGACAGAAAATGTAAAAAAAAAAATGTTTTTACATTCACAATAAGCAAAAAATAGATTTAGATCTTTTCATTGAAACGAAATTTAAATTCAGAATTATCACAGTGTTTAAAGTGTCGAGAAATTTCTTCATAAGATAACGACAAATATCCTTCTTGAAAACATAACACCTTATTCTATCAAGTATATTATCAAGTCCAACCCCCTTACAACGTCCTTGGTCATTGGGCCACTGCATAAATAATTCTTTAATATTTTTTTAAGACATGCTTATTTGTTTTTATAGTATTACATTATTTTTAGAGGAAATTACGTCCACCCCTACTTTTAAATTACCATTTTCATAAATCATAATTCAAGTTTCATATTGCAAAATCGGGTTTTAATTAGGGTAACTGGCGCAAAATGTCCCTACCTATGACGGGGTTTGTGGCAAACGTTCATACGTTTGATTTTTTGGTGCAGAGGGACCTTTGTATTTTCTTGCGCAAAACGTCATTTTCACAATTTTTAACATAAAATGACCATTATACCCTTCTATATTAAAAAATAAATAAATAAAGAATAAATTGTAATATGCTCCTAAAATATTTTAAAAAAAATTCAAATCAGTTCAAGATAATTGCAGGAAAATGACTCACTTTATCATAATTGCATCCAAGCCCCCTATCTCCACCCAAAAATTGAAAACACTAGCTCTTCCCCTTTTCTCTCCTTTGATGCCGCCACCGTCAAATCAACGGCGCTTATCGCTGTCGACAGTAGCAGCAAGCGCCATTGCTCATTGATGCATCAACGACGGTACTGGGCAACAACCGCGATTTCGCAGGCGCTGCTGGAACTGTTTTATTCATGTGATGTGGAAGAACGTAGAAACTTCAACCCTCAAGAGAATTAAGTACACTTGGAGGCCTTAATTTGCAAACCACTCCGGCATCTATAACAGAAAAAACTCAAATCCAAATAGCCCCCAAATCTCGTCTCTTGATTTTGATCTTTATTGCTATAATGGCCTCCTCAATTACAGATGCCCAATTTCTCAAACTCAATGTCACACTAATTGTAAATGAGACTGTAAATTGTACTCTCAATAGCACCATTAGTGGCACAACACCACCTTTCCCTACTGCATTATCATTAACAAAAATACATTTTCTACAGATGCTACGGTGTAGTTGCAATGTCCTCCTAGAATGAATATTGCCAATGTTACTACAAATTCATTTGGACAATTTAATGTCAACATGAGTGTTATTGGAATTCTTCACAGCTTCCTAAATTGCCGCCTTGTTGTTTTAATCTCTCTTGCGAACTACAATGCTTCCCTACCAGCAGTGGGACGTCTTGTGTCAGGCCCCTTACAAGTTGTTGGATTAACCACTAACGACCCATTTAACATTACCTTAATTATGAGCCCTCCTAGTTTATCCTTCAACGTTGGGATCAGTACTATTAGTTTTCTGGAGGTATTGGGGAAGAGCTAGCGTTTTTAATTTTTAGGTGGAGATAGGGGCTTGGGTGCAATTATGATAAAGTGAACAATTTTCCTGCAATTATCTTGAACTGATTTGCATTTTAAAAAAAGTTTAGGAGCATATTGCAATTTATTCTTTATTTTTCTTTTCTTTTTATTTATATAGGAGGGTATAATGATCATTTTATGTTAAAAATGGGTGAAAATTACGTTTTGCTCAAGAAAATACAAAGGTATGGATGTTCTGTACCAAGAAATCAAACGTAGAGACGTTTTCCACAAACCCCGTCATAGGTAGGGACGTTTTGTGTCAATTACCCTTTTAATTAATAATATAAAAACATATTTTTATTTTTATATTTATTTACAATAAATTAATTTACATATATACCCCCTCCTATCTACCCCAAACCCTAAAATATTAACCCATATCCTCTCAATTCTTCCTCACATCTCTCTGCTCCACGCCGTCGTCGCTGTCGTCTCTCACCCATTTCTCCCCTCCCCGTTCTTCCTCTTGTCGTCTCTCACCCATATCTCTACTCTCCCCTCCCCGTTCTTCCCATATCACAGTCAGATCTCAACGCCGTCGCCACCCCGACGCGGCTGCTTCATCCTTTTCATCGATGGGCTTCCTCGCCTTTGCCGTTGCTTTCTGTATTTATATTCTAATGAGGCTCCGGCGGGTAAGTTGTTTTCCAATGCATATCTGTCTGGGTGCGGTGGTCGTGGAGGTGCAGAAGTAGTTTAAAATGATTTTGTATTTTAATCCAATATGTGCGAGAATGAATCGTTGGGATCTCTGAGTGCGCAGTAGGTGCAGACATACATACACAAAGGTCTCAAATGAAGCATTGAGACAAATGGGTACGGTGGCCGTGGAGATGCAAATCTATTTAGTTGTCTATTGTGGTCGTGTTGGCGATGTGGTTGTAAATGGTACGGTTCTGTGGTGTTGGTGGTGGATCGGGCGCTGCGAATTGTGGATCTGAAGTTGGTGGCGGCGTTGGTCGTGTGTTCTGTGTGTGATTCATGTGTTCTGTGTTGTGTTGGTGGTGGGAGTTGTCGGTGCACGTGGCGATGGTGGTTTTGGGGTGGTGGCAATGGTGTTGGGGTGGGTGTGGTGTTGGTCTTCAGGTGTTGATGTTGCTATTAGACAACGACGGTATTGTTGTCGCTGGTGGAGGTTGTGGTAAAGTGGTGGTCACAAATGATTTTTGTAATGGTAACAAATTACTTGGTCGTTTGTGACCAATAAACAATATGTGATCAATGAATTAGATAAAATATGACCAATACATGATGTGTGATCTAAAAATTATTAATTTGTGACCAATAATTTGATAAATTATGACCTAAATATAATTTATGTTCAATTAATTTGATGTTTGTGACCATAAAATAAGTAATGAGACTTGTAAATTTTGTTATCTGTGACCGATGAACAAATTGAGACTTTTAAATTCTTAAGTTGTGACTGATGAATAAATTGTGACCTATGAAAATTTTGAATTGTGTGTTTCAATTTTCGTCGGAGTTGGAACACTTGTCGGAATCGGAGCAATCGTCGGAACAAAGTGGTGGCGGAACGGTCATCAGAATAGTCGTTAGGATCGAAGCAGTCGTCGGAACGATCGTCAGAGATGAGTTGTGACCGGAATGTTAGTCGGAGTAGTACCCGGAACGGTAGAGGTGATAGAGGTGGGGTGTGGTAATTATATTATATTAGAATTAAATATTTAATAATAAATTGATTTAATAATTCAATATTTTATGAATAAAAAATTAAAAAACCTTATTTGTGAAATTTGAAACTTGTTTTTGTATTTTTGAAGTGGTGTAAAGTAAATACCTTAGAAATGTATTGTTCCCTTATTTTTATAATTTTTGTTGAGATATGTGCCCATTAAGAAATGAATTATAAATATTTGATTCAATATATTTGAAAAATTATTTCAATATATTTTTCATGCACGATGAGATGATTTATAGTATCAAAAATTCCTTGATTATTTATATGTGAATTTAAATATTGTACATAAGTGTTATGTACATGAGGATAATATTTAAAGTGGAATAATCTAAATTTGTCCGTGATTTAAAATTAAAGTAATAGATCTTTAAATATGATCACTAGTGCGATTCATTAGATTTTGAATGAACCAATTTTATCTGAATGATTAATAATGTGATTATTGAAATGAAAGAACTTTATATATAATTTGATTATATAGGATAGGAATGCGATTAATTATGAATCTCTAATAAAATTCATTTTCACATAGAACATTCAATTTCGATCAGTGATGGTCATACATGACTCGGTTTTAATTCTGAGTAATTGATAAACTCATATTTGTTAAGTTGTGTTTTTTAATGTGGCAAGTAATGACACAAATCGATAATGTCAAATTCTTGGTACGTTGAAAAAGACAATAAGAATAATAGTCGAAAATATTAATATAGAAGAAAGAAATACATTCCTTTATAGAAAAGTATATAGACGATTTTTGTAAGTGTTGATTTTGGACTTGAATAATAAGTTAGCTCAATTTTATGATTACATAATAAAATATATTATTCATTAGAAGATCAATAGGACTTATGGAGAAATATATAATTAAAGAAGTTTACGGATAAAATACCTAACTTTAATTATGAATCATTTATGGAGGATTGATCTATGTGAAATGATTATATCAATAAAGAGTTAAATCTCTTGAATATAATTTATTTTATAATTTTAAGAGTGCAATTCCTAATTTTTAGTGACGTATTAATTAAAGTGTTAATTAATTGTCATTATTTTTGAAGCTTAAAATTATAATGTCTATAGTTCTTCTTGTCTGCTCCGTTAAAATTACATGAACATTTTTTCATTGGGTTAGATTAAGTAATTTATAGTTGTGAATTCTAATTGATTTTCACACATTAATTAATTGACTTAATTTTATTTAAAATAATATGAAATGACCACATTATTATCTTCAACATGGAGTGACCATGTGGTATTTTAATTCAATCACATGTAGGGATGACAACGGTTCGGTTCGGGGTCGATTCGGTCAAAACCATAACCGCACTATCAAATTTTTGGTCATACCATAACCGCACCATAACCACGTAAGTTGGTTCGGTTCGACTCGGTTCGTATCTCGGTCCGATTCAGTTCGGTTAATAACCACGAAACTAAATTATTTTTTATAAGTCCAAACTCCAACCGTCAAATTGAAAAAAAAAAAATTATGTAGAAAAATCAATAAAAACAAAAAAACAGTACTAAGCCAATTTAACAAACAATATCTCAAATGAAAATGCAAACAATATCCCAACTTTCAAATGCAAAATTTGAATTTAAGAAACAATATTATCAACATAGGTCAAGAATCGTCTATGTAACGTGCGGTGATAGCCATAAATCCTCGATTACAGTATCCATATTTTCTCCTATTTAGCTATGTACTTCTTTAACACCAATAACCCTTGTGAGAAACAATTGGTGCAAACTCTAAATAAATAAAAACAAGAACATAATGATCCTAACTGACATTATTTACCTTAAAAACAAATTTATTGCATAAATATGATTTCTCTAATGATATACATGGATTCTAAGAGGTATTTGCCGTAGTTAATAATTAAATTTCGCAAATTATTTCACATTCCCACTACAACATAAAAGTCTAAAACAATATATTGGCATGTAGGTGATTGAAATCACACTGAAACAAACAGATTTTCTTAATCCATAAAGAACACAGTAGAACGAGACGACGAGTGTTTTGTTACTTTTACAACTTTTGATTCCAATTTATGGTTTTAATGTGTAGGGTTACTTGGGTTAGAAAATAGAAATAGAATATTGGGTTAATGTTTACTTAATGTTAATTGGAACAATTTTGGGAAGCCCAATTGTCAAAATTGCATAATTAATTTTGGGAAAAAATAATGGAAAGCGTAATTGCCCAATTATTTTTTTTAACGGGTAATCGGTTCGGAGCGGGGGCACTGCCGCTAAATACCATACCCACCCCACCCGGAAGCGGGTCATTAAAATCAAAACCATAACCGCCCAATTTGCACCATCGGTTCAATTTTTTTCGCCCCATTCGGTTCGGTTAACTGCGGTTTTCGATTTTAACAGTTCAAATTGTCATCTCTAATCACATGTGGATAAGGATAAATAACTAACGGCTAATTATTTCGAAGTTTTCAAAATTTAGTTATCTGATAATGGAATATGGGACAAAAATTTTCTCGTGTAGTAAAGGGGCGCCACCTCCTCCGAATTTTTAGTTAAATTGTTAATTAAAAATTAAAAATAAATTTATATTTATCGGCTATAAATAGAACTTATCATATATTTAAAAGAAAGAGACACTACAACAAAAATAGCTTTTTACGACGTGCTATTGACACTTTCCGTAAAAATAGACTTTTTATGACGCGCCTTAAATGCGATCAATCGCATAAAGTATTTACGGCGTACATTCTTTGCACGCCATAAATGATCAATTACCTACACTATTTACAGCGTCTGTTATGTGCACGCCGTAAATTGTAAAAAAATATGACTTTACGGCATACAAATAAACGCCGTAAATGTGAAAGTTTTATTTTCCTTTCTCACGCTCATTACAAAACACGAGGCGTAGTTCTTCTCCTTCCTTCGATTTCTTCATGCCCTGTCCACCAATGAACATCGTTCTCTTCCAAATTACCATCCTTCGATCAGCCAACAACCATTCAATTAGCCATCAGCCGTAAGCCCACTAACCTAATGATCGAAGTCAGCATTTTTGTTACAAAATCAATTGACCCCAAACAGAAGCTGAGAGTTTTGTTTTCATAAGTAATGGTCTAGCAATAAGTTATAGACGTTTAATAAATGATTCCCTCAAATCATTTTGTGTATGGACGTGTGCAACCAAATGTTCAACAACAATCACAATTGACATGTAATAATCATCGAATGCTTGTGATCTAAATTCATCGACATTGTCAAGATGAAAAGTCTTGATTGAGTAATCGAGGAATTGTGCATGTAATTTTATGATTTGAATAAGTAGTCTACAAAAAGCTACATTCCTAATAGAAAGTAGGTAAACATGGAACTATATAGTAGAAGAATCAATTAATACCATAAAGTAACGAAATAGTCCACATGGTGGGTGTATTGGCCCACATATATCTCCATGAATCATTTATGGAGGACTGATCTATATGAAAATAACTATATCAATAAAGAGTTAAATCTCTTGAATAATTTATTTTATAATTTTAAGAGTTCAATTCCAATTTTTTATATACTTTGGAGCTAATAACTTTGACACTACCTCCCCTAGAATTTGGGGATGGTTTTGAATTTTTAGTTAAATTGTTAATTAAAGAATTAAAATAAAGTTATATTTATCGGCTATAAATAGAACTCATCAAATATTCAAAAGATTATGTGATATACATTTCTGATAATTCTTTTTTGTTTCCTCACTATGTCTCATATATTGAGTAGGGGTGGACAAAACCCAAACTAACCCTCATAAACCAACCAGACCCAAACCGACCGGTTTGAATTAGTTTTTTGAATTTTTTGGACAGGTTTCGGGTTGGGTTGGATTGGGTTGGGTCGGGTCGGATCATGAGTTAATAACCCAAACCCGATCAGAACCGACCCGAAACCCCAAAAAAAAAAACGACTTCAAAGAAAAACTCCAAAGGCAAGTCCAGCGCAGCCACAGTCCCACAGGCCACAGACAGTGCTCTCTCTCTCTCTCTCACTCTCTCGATCTCTCGATTTTGATGGTGAAGAATTGAAATTGGGAAGACTCACTCAAGTAATTGCTTATCCATTCCCATTCCACTTCAAAGTCCTAGTTCCAGTAATCAATCGAACATGGGGATGCCATTAAAATCTTTAATTCAGATGATTACTGCATCAGCAACTACCCATGAAAATCGCACCGCGTTCCAATGAGGTGGAACCTTCGCTGCCATGTAATCATTTTATAGTATTTCTGAAATTATCGCTGGGTAGTTGTTTCAATGTAAATGGGTTGTTTACTATAATATTTCGTTTGAAGTTCTATTTAAATTTTGTTAGTCCATTTTGCTTCCTAAATTAATTGGGTTTAATACTTTGCAACGTATATTACTGAGTAAAGAACTACTTGAATATTGGGGAATCATTATTGAGTTAGAATATTTGCAGATTTGAAAGCTTAATTACTCTATGCTTGGTCTTAATTTGTAAGTGTTAAAAATGCTCTTCTTTATACTCTGAAATGAGTGATATTCTGATTAATCATGGAGTATTACTTTTATGAAATTGTTCACTTCGAAATTTCCCAAAATACTTGTAGCAGTTATGAAGAACTAAAAATCTGTACATGGTAGTATTCCTCGTATTTCGATTTTCTTACACTTGTTTTTTGAAAATTAAAGTTATGAAGAACTAAAAATCTTTTTATATGGTTTTTGTCGTGAGACTCACGTTTCTAATGGTTCTTTTCTCTCACATTCATTGTAATGTGGTTAGCTATGGGGTTATAATGAGTTTAAGTTTGCACATTTGGTCAAATAATCAACTGAAGCAGGTATGATCACTAATGAAAACGAAATATAATTCTGGTCAAGTAGAGTTTTAATGTCAGTAACTAATGTTTTTTTGTTTTTAAATCAGCTAGCATGATTTAATGCTAGGGAAGTTTTGATTAGAAGAAATAATTAAATCTGGAGAAGGACATATTTATTTCAATGTGACTTGTTTACTTGTGAACTTTCATAGTAATAATTTACTATTGTGGTTTGTTTTAACTTTTAATGAAATGTGTAATCATTTTTGTTTAATTATTTTGATGAATATTTGATAGATTGTACTATTTTGTTTTTCAAGTTTATTGACATTAGATGACTAATGATTATATTAATGTTATTTTATATCAAAAAACTGGATGATTTTAATTTTTGTGCAATAAGTTTATTTCAAACCGATCAACTCAATGCAACCTGACCGACACATAATTGGATTGAACTGGGTTGGATTTCGAACAAATAGACAATGTTGAGTTGGGTTTGGGTTGGGACAAAAATCGACCCGACCCAACCCCAACCCACCCCTAATATTGAGAATACAAAGTGAATTATTTTTAATTAATTTTGAATTGTTCAAAATTTAGCTATCTCGCGCAATAAAGTGACGGCACCTCATCCTAGAATTTGGGGATGGTTTTGAATTTTTAGTTAAATTGTTAATTAAAGAATTAAGGGAAATAGAGTTATATTTATCGGCTATAAATATGACTTATCAGATACTCAAAAGAGATAGAAATTTACGTGAAATAGATTTCTGAGATTTTTTTCCTCGCTTTGTCTCATATATTGAGAACACAAAGTGAATCATAAAGTGAGCGTGTGAATCAAACCCTAATTTGAAATGCTCACTCGTTCATTTCTTGTAATCGGAGATACGTCAAGAAATAAATGTAGAGCTTTTGGGAGTTTGGTATTTTAAGGAGGAGTTCAAGATTTACATCCTAGACGGTCGTTGGTATAATTCTCATCTCCTCTTGAATGACATGTTGATTAAATTAATGTGTATTATTTGATTAAAACTTTATAATGTGTTTGTTCTTCCTTACTCTTATTTTTCTTAAATATGTTTTAAAAACCAACAATTAGTATCATAGCCAACTCTACATCATATCAATTTAATAATAGATTATGTGATAATGAACGTATGGTGTAGGCTTAATTGTATAGGTTTGTCCATATTTTTTTATTCATTTGATAAATTATTCCACGACGGGATTAATCGTTATTTACATGGTTCCATGGACTAGATTGTATTTTTCAATGGGAAAGTCCCCTTGTACATAATGGGGGGTTACCGAATGGTGTACCCCCCTCACAATGTGTGCGGGTCCCGTGTGTGTTTTAAAATGACGACTCGTGGTCCCCACCTCCTAATGTGAGTGGGGTGTAAACGATTAGATAAAAAAAGTATGTACATGTAGCATAATTCTTTTTCAATTCCCAGATCAATTATAATTTAGGTTTTTGATGTAATTTTTGTTTTTTATTTTAATGAATTTTAAATAATTCTGGAAAAGTCTCATATAACATATTCTCATCTCATGCATTAAAGTATATAAATCACGTAAATTCACACAAAGCATGCAATTATAATTTAAACTAATTAATGGTGGCGAGTTTACCTCAATATCTCAAGTTACGTGTAAAAAAATAAAGCGAAAAATGATCTCAAACTTTTAATCATTCGTACGTTTCGTCTAGCCAAAATAGAAAATAAGTTCGAATTAGTATCTCGAAACTTTAAAGTTTTAAAGTGTTAAAATAAAGTTTTGGGACTTAATTGAATTTATCGAAATTGTAATAAATGGTTTAAAATGATAAATAAAGTTTAGGGGCTAAATTGAAAATTTATTAAATCTGAAAATAGAAGTTTAGGGGCTGAAATAGAAATTTTAAAAAGTTAGGGCTAAAATGCAAATCTTATTAAAGCTGAAAATAAAAGCTAAAAACTGAAATAATAACTTTTAGAAGTTATGGACTAAACTGTAATTCTATTAAAGCTGAAAATAAAACTAATAACTAAAATAATAGCTTCTATAAATTAGGGACTTAATTGAACATTTATTAAAATTGAAAATGAGAATTTAGGGACTACAATTAAAATACTTAAAACTTTGGAACTTAAATAAATCAATTTAAGAACTTGGGGGCTTAAAAGACAAATTTCTAAAATTAAAATAAACAAATATATACTAAACTAAAACAAAATAAAAAAACAAAAACAATAAAAATGGCGGGAGAATTTTCAAAATAGCCTGTGAATAGTGGCTTTTAAAGATTTTTGTTAAAAAGTCAATTTTATCCTTAATGAAATAGGTTTCTTTATTGCAAGACATATCCTTCTATTTTAGGGTAGGTTTCTAATCTGTTCTTCTATATTTCTTATGTTTTGATTAAAGTATAAATCTAATATATTATCATAATCTGCTATTTTTTGTTCACATTCTTTTATAAGTCTAATATATTCTTCAGATATTTCATCTGTATTTTCTAGTTGGGATATAAGATTTTCTACTTTTCCAAGTATTCTTTTTAACAAATCATTTAATCCTTTAACTGTATATCCTGGCATAACTGGATATTATATAAACATCATCATAGTATTATAAAAATATAAACATCATGGTAAACAATAATTCAAACATTATGAATAATCATAAACATTTATAATCCATGCGATTCTCTAAGATCTTAAGAATTCTTTCAAAATTTAACAAGAAATAGTAGTTCTACCTTAATTTTAATCTGGCTCTTTATTCTTAGAATCGAGTGACCTTCAGGCTCTGAATGTGCAAATTGTTTCCTTCAACGGCCTCCTGCCTTAACGGAATCCTTGCTATTCAGTTTCTTGCCTTCACTGTTTCGTTTCTAAGGATAAATCCCTAGACTTGGATTAAAGAAAAACTGTTTTTGTTGTTAAAATAAGAAAGAAGTTTCTTATTAGATCTATCAAGAATCTATGGGAATGAAGATTTAGAAACTCATTCTTCTATGTAAGAAATGGATTTTCTATTGATATTCTGAAATTGGTACAAAGATTATATCAAAAGACAGAAGTGTTTCTCTCGCAATCTGAGAGCTCAAGTGTTTTTTCAACTCATTCTTCCTCTATCTTAGCCCAAAGGCTTCTATTTATACAACTACATGAGGCTCGATTATTGGCCTCTTACATCATTCATTATCTCATACTCCACTAATGGAGTTCTATTATTACAACAGTATATCCACTACATAATTGTAGTTCTATTATTTCTTCCAGCTGTCCACCTTTCTTTCACATCTTCTTTTCCTCTATTGTCTTCATATGGAGTTGACAAGATTCTTCAATAATGCTTGACATAGTGGCGAGACATCTTATCTCTTTATATCTTTGTCTTCTTTTCATTTGGATAGCATGTGGGGCATTCTCTTAATTGGCATGATTCATGTATAGTTGATGGACTTCCATGAATCTGATGGATATCAAATTTTTGGATATACTCTTTTAAAATTGAAGATTTTTCTTTTCCATTATTTGTCATGAGCGTCCATCCTTCATATTGGCATAGGCATTGAAATTTTTTATCATATAAGTTTTTTGCCATATTATAGAGAACTTTCATCCTTAGGATTCTTCGAGATCTCATCCATGATTTGTTAATATTTGGTAATGACTTTCTGGTTTGGCCTACTTCAATCTGGAAATTTCGGCCTACATATCTAACTGTAATAATATGTTCTGCATGATAATATATCAATCCATCAATTTTTGGACTGATTGAGTAAAATTTAATATATATTGATCTTTTTTTGGCAAATTTTGAAACTTCTCCTTGAAAGATATCATCAATTTTTTCAATTTCTTTTAAATCTTTTCCTGGATAAATTAAGTCCAAGAATCCATAGTTTGCTACCATCTTGACCATGTTAGGGTCTCCATCATTTGTAACGATCATTTTTGGGTAGACATGTTCTCATAGAGAGATGAAATAAGATTCATCATCTTGTAATTCATAAATGATCTTTGCAAAAGCTTTATATTCTTCTTCTTTTGAAGTTAAAGGGGTCTCATCATCTTCATCTGCTCTGATTTTGATTACCCTTATATGCTTATCTTCATTTTTTATTGTCACCTTTCGGGGACTTTCCATGATCATATCTTTTTTTATTTGACTTGGTCTACTGCTGCTTCCTTGCTGTGTACCTATTTATATTTTTGATATTCCTCGTTTGGTATTACGAGATTGTGCTAAAACATCAATTTTTGTATTTTTGGTATTTGTATACTCTAATTATGCTTCATGAGCATCAATTCGTTGTTTTAACTTTTAATTCATTGATAACTTTGGTATGAGATTCACCGATCTCAAGTAATAATTTGACATTATAACTCAAGGTTTCAGTTAATGTTTCCATTCCAATTTTTATATTATCGGCTTCATCTTTGGCAAATGCTGTCGCATATTTTATTTCTGATGTCACCTATTTGATATTATCTATCTCCAAACTCGATATTTCTGTTTAGAAAATCAAGAAGATAATTATTTATACATTTAATATGAATAATGTCAAAATTATAAAATGACAAATATGCTTGCCATCTGTGCAATCTCCTATATTGAGGCTCCATTGGTAACTTATTTTTAATTAATCCTGTAACATTAAAATTGTCAGTTTCAATAATAAACTTTTTAGATAATAGAAATAATGAATTTTTTTTTTGTCCCTCTAATAATTACTAACAAATCTTTTTCATGAGTAGTATAATTTATTTCTGCTTGGTTAAAAGTTCCACTTGAATACCTGCAAATTTCATTTAAATCTGTTTTTAATATGACTGCCCAATACTTATCAGAAGCATCAGTATTAATAACCAAATTATCCTTTTCATCCGACAATCTTAATTTTGGTAAATTTTTGCATTCTTCTTTTAATAATTTAACTATTTCTGTATGTTCTTCACTCCATTCTTAAGTATTTATTTTTCTAAGTAAAACTTGTATTTTATATCTCTTTTTTGAAAGATTTTCAATAAATCCTTCTGCATAATTTAAACATCCTAAGAACTTTTGTATTTGTTCTTTTGATTCTAATTTATTTGGAAAACTTTCTATCTTTTTAGATATATGAGTTTGTAATTTTATTCCTTTTTTATCTATTGATAATCCAAGAAAATCAATTTCTTGTTTTTCTATTATAGCTTTCTTTTTTGAGAGAACAATTCCTTTTTTTTTACATTCATTTATAAATTGTATCAAATGATTTCTATGTTCTTCTTTAGTATTAGAGCATATTAATATATCATCAACATATACTATTAAAAATTCATCAAACTTTCTAAATATATTATCCATTTTTCTTTGATATATTTGTGGTGCATTTTTTAAACCAAAAGGCATTACTAACCATTCATATTTACCTTGAGGTGTACTAAATGCAGTATATTGTATACTATTTTCTTCCATTTTAACTTGCCAAAAGCCTGATTTACAATCA
The DNA here is from genome assembly GCA_019097785.1 of Fraxinus excelsior. Taxonomy (NCBI): domain Eukaryota; kingdom Viridiplantae; phylum Streptophyta; class Magnoliopsida; order Lamiales; family Oleaceae; genus Fraxinus; species Fraxinus excelsior. The sequence goes on along the minus strand of CM032631.1, from coordinate 29,698,105 downwards.
AACTTGGAATAATATTGTTTTCCTTTTGCAAGATTTATTAGGACTTCTTTATTTGGTAAAAAGTATCCATCAAATTTAGTATATTTGTTTAATTCTTTATAATTGATTACCATTCTAGCTTTTCCTCTAACTTGCTCAGAATGTTTCATGACCATAAAGGCTGGACTACTATGAGGTCCATTACTTGGTTTAATAAGTTTTTGTTCTAGTAATTCTTTTATTTAGGTTTTAAATTCTTGTGTATCTTGTATAGTATACATCATTGGTCTGACTCTAATTATAACATTCTCTGTTAGTTCTATTTTAGCTTTAGGATGGTATGGTTTCCAAAATAATAATGGATTTTCTCCACATGTTTTTTCTAATTGTTCTATAATTTTTTCTATACTTATTTCTGCTTTTAGCACTTTTTTGTATAGAATTTTTGTGTTTATGTCTTTATTTATTATTGGTTTTTTCTCCAATTTATCACCACGCTGGGCTGGCTGAACTCTATAGGGTCTAAATTCCCTTGGAATTTTTAATAAGTGTGCACATGGTGTTTGTAACATTATCATATAATTATTTTGCTTGAAATTGTTGGATAAAGTCATTTCCTAATAATATATCACAATCTAATTTGTTGTAACTATATATCTTGTTTATTATTACTTGTTTACTTCCAAGTATTATACTGACTTTATCAGCACTACTAATTATTTGTGTACTTTCTCTTGTTACCTTTATTTTACTATTTTCATTCCATGATTTTATTAAGAAGTTTTTAAATATTGTTATATCACTTCCTGTATCTATTAAGGCACATGTTGTTATATTTGTTTCTACTATAGTAACTTGTATATATACGACTAATGGAAAACTTATTTGGTTATTCATTTATCTTTTTTCGCATAATATAGTTTGATCATTATGTGTTATATATAATCCTTCTTTTTTTATACTATAGTCTTTTAATCCATTTAGAAAACTTATTCCTAATAGTATATGAGGATCTGTACTCATACTATTATCCATATAACATGGTACTATCATTATAATTCCTCCTATTTTTATTGGTACTTTTGACTTCTAATTCTGTAGTATGTATTTGTCCATCAAAATTTACATATCTATATGGTTCAATTTTATGAGTCATTAATCCTTTATTTCTGATTGAAGCTATATGGCATTCACTTGCTCCTGTATCAATTAGTATATTTGGTCCTTCAATATGTTCTCTTCCATTATAATATTCTCCTTCTATCTTCATATTTCCAGCATTTCTATGAAGTTTGATTTTTTTTATATTACTAGTTCCTTCTAAATGTTTTCTAGGTAATTTAAGGCTTGTTGATCTTTTAATTAATCTTCCATCTCTAAACATTATGTTATTAGAATAATCATCTTCTTTATCTTCTGCTATTTCAGGTTTATCTTTGAGTATACTAAATTCATATTCTTTAGGAATTAAACTTATTTGTTTACTTGGTTCTATTATTTTACTAATATCCTTACATTCCTTGTGAACTTCTATGTATGGTTTTTTAGAGTATATATTTCCATAATTGGAGTTAGTAAATGTGTATAAAGCTCTATATTCTATAGTCATAATCTTGTCTCCTGGTTCCATTATATCATTTCTATGTAACTTTAAAATGTAGTCCTAAGACTTCATTGAAGTTCTTATCTGTAATTGAGACACAATATTTTGGGTAACAAGTAAATATTAATTTTTGGTATGCTAAGTTTCCTTCTATAGTTCCTAAATGACTATCTTTCAAATTTATTATTCTTCCATCATGTAAACTTACGGTTAACGGTGAAAACTTATTTGGTTATTCATTTATCTTTTTCCACATAGTATAGTTTGATCATTATGTGTTATATACAATCCTTCTCTTTTTATACTATAGTCTTTTAATCCATTTAGAAAACTTATTCCTAATAATATATGAGGATCTGTATTCATACTATTATCCATATAACATGGTACTACCATTTCAATTCCTCCTATTTTTATTGGTACTTTGACTTCTAATTCTGTAGTATGTACCTGTCCATCAAAATTTACATATCTATATGGTTCAATTTCGTGAGTCATTAATCCTTTATTTCTGATTGAAGCTATATGACATTCACTTGCTCCTGTATCAATTAGTATATTTGGTCCTTCAATATATTCTCTTCCATTATAATATTCTCCTTCTATCTTCATGTTTCCAGCATTTCTATGAAGTTTGATTTCTTTTATATTACTAGTTCCTTCTAAATGTTTTCTAGGTAATTTAAGGCTTGTTGACCTTTTAATTAACCTTCCATTTCTAAACATTATGTTATCAGAATAATCATCTTCTTTATCTTCTGCTATTTCAGGTTTATCTTTAAGTATACTAAATTCATATTCTTTAGGAATTAAACTTATTTGTTTACTTGGTTCTATTATTTTACTAATATCCTTACATTCCTTGTGAACTTCTATGTATGGTTTTTTAGAGTATATATTTCCATAATTGGAGTTAGTAAATGTATACAAAGCTCTATATTCTATAGTCATAATCTTGTCTCCTGGTTCCATTATATCATTTCTATGTAACTTAAAATGTAGTCCTAAGACTTCATTGAAGTTCTTATCTGTAATTGAGACACAATATTTTGGGTAACAAGTAAATATTAATTTTTGATATGCCAAGTTTCCTTCTATAGTTCCTAAATGGCTATCTTTTAAATTTATTATTCTTCCATCATGTAAACTTACGGTTAAAGGTGAATCTATTCCTTCTCTAAATAAGGATTTAAACATTATTTGTATTCCTGCTAAATAGACATATTGAATTTTTTCTCCTTGTTTTTTACTAATCTTTGTTAATAAATCATCTACTGTATTTCTTGTTAAAAGATTTAATTTATGTGTTCCTTAAGTTGTTCTAACATTTATAGCTTTTTCAATTTTATGATACTCATTTATTGCAATTCTTTCTCTTTTCCATATTTTATCTAAGGCTTCCCATTTTCCTATTTTTAAGTCTAAAGATAATTTTCTCATTTTCTTGAATTTGTTATTATCAAATGTTACTTTTAATCCATAACCTTCTATTCCTTCATATTCTTGTTTATCTATATTATCTCTTTCTATTTCCTCAATCTCGTTATTCAGATTCTGACTCATTATCTTTTTCTGAATCTGATTCGCTTATATATACTTCTTGATCATAATATTGTTCAATATCTGATATTTCACTTAATTCACTTTCTATTTCTAAATATTCTTTTTGTAATATTTTAACCTTTTTCTTTTTACAATCAGGGCTTATATGTCCTATTTCTCCACAATTCCAACATTTGCATTGACTTTTATCTCTTCTATAAGGTCTGTTTTTCTGTTGTCTATTCGGATTATATTTCATTTTATAATATCTTCTTCTAGGCTTTATATATTTTTTCTTAAAATTTCTAAATTTTCTAAATTTTTTATTTTTGAATTTCCTCTTAATATTTTTTCTTTCAGGATTACATCCCCATTGTGTAGGTTTTTCCATATCTTCACAACATATCTTGGTTAATCTTCCTGATTTTTTCATTAATTGTCTTTGTTGACATATGTATGCAAGTCTTTCAAATAAAAATTTTATTCTTGATCCTAAAGATCTAGGTGCTTCATGATTTTCTTTAATGTATTTCTCAAATTCCATCTTAAAATATATTCCCCATGTTCCTGGTAGCTTATTATAGTACATGTCTTTATATACATCTTGGTTTTCATTACTATAAAATTGAGTATAATAATATTCCTTAAATTCACATGTGTATTCTTTGATTTTACACATATCACATATTGTTAGGTTTATTAATTTTATCCTAGCATTTTCTTTTTCTTTTATTGCTTCTCCATCAAAATTTCTTATCCAATCTTCTCCTAAGAATTCATCTGAAATATAGTTTACTAATCTTTCTATTCCCTCTTTATCTGATTTTATTATTTATGTTTGTATATTTCTTTTTATTAGTGTTTTTGTATCATTGTTTATTCCATCCCACCAATTTCTAACATTTCCTTCAAAGGATGCTACTAAAAAGTCTATTCTTCTTTCAGTACTTTCCCATGTATCATCTTTATTATATAAAAAGAATAATATCATTGAGTTTGCCCAAGTTTCTAAGGCTTTTTTAATATCTATTTTACAATCTAAGTCTAATTTTGCTCCTCCATGATTAACAGGTTTATCATAATTATCATTTAGTTCAAATCTATTACTGTATTTGTTTCCTTTTGGTGGTTGTCTATTTCTTATTGTTTCATAATATTGTCTATATGGTTTAATGTATATAGGTGCATAACTTTCATCTGGATCTAATATTTCTTGTTTATTAGAGGATTCTGCTTTATTTGGTCCTCCTCCAGTATTCATTAGGATTTGATATTCATCTAAATTTTCTAAACTCAATTGATCAAAATTTTCTATAAGTAAATCTAATTCTTCATTCATCTTTTTCTTCTATATTATCTTGATTTTCTTTAATTTCTAATTTTCCTATTGTTTTTTCTTTAGATTTTTCCATTTTTTTCCTCTTCTTCTATTATTTTTGGTAAAATCCTTTTCCTAAATTCATCATCCATACTTCCTGCTTCTATTCTTATATTTTCTTGTTCAGTATGTTTTTTCCCTATTCTAGACATTTCTTTTTCTATTTGTTTTTTGTCTATTGTTTTTTCTTTTCCTTTATTATTTTCTTTTATTTTTCTTACTTCAATTTTTAGAATATTAATATCATTTCTTACTTCTTTTATTTCATTATTTATGTTTTGAACATCATCTATTAATATTTTTATTAGTGTTTTTAATTCTTCTATATACTCACCAATCGACATTTATCTCTTCTTTGATTGACATAAGTAATATGTTCTACATTCAGTATCTTTACAATCTTTTATTACTTTATCATATCTTTGTGTTACATAATTATTATTTGTTAATTCTTTCATTTTTTCGTAATAACTTGCTCTTATTTTATACCTTTCTTGTTTTAATTTTAATATTTGTTTTTGTTGTGAGTTTGTTATATTTCCAGGTTTTAAAAGTTCATCTTGTATTTGTAGATTTATTTCTCTTATTCTTACTAATTTTTTATTTAGAATTTCTTTTACTTCCATTAATTCCATTAATAATTTTTATAAATCATCTGATTCATATTTTTTTTATAATATAAATTGATTTCTTCTTTCTCCAAAGTTTCTATTATTTTCTCATATATATATCTTTCTTTTATTGATTCTATAATTAGCTTATGTAATATTTGTGTTTTAATTTCCATAGGTAATTTTCTAATTATTCTTAATGTTATTATTTTTAACTTATTGGGTATATGTTCTAAAAATATATAACTTCCTCTTTCTGTTTCTAATGTGTAATAATTATCTATTTTTATAATTTTATTACTCATAATCTTTGCAATATAACATCATTTCTTCTTTTTCTAGTTTAATAATAATTTTTTCATATATATATTCATCTTTCAATGTTCCTATTATAAGGTTATCTATAATTTGTTCTTTTATTTCTTGAGGTAAATCTTTAATTATTATTAACGTTATTGTTTTTATTTTAATTAATTTTCTTTTATTTTTTTTATTTATCTTTTTTTTTTATTTTTTTTTTTTTTTTATAACCCCCCCTATTTTACGGATTATGCTTTCTAAAAATATATTATTTTTACTATCTTCTAATTTGTAATACCAATCTGTTTTTGTAATTGTAATGTCCATGATCTCTATGGCTCTGATACCATCTACTGGGGTTGCTACTTAGAGCGAACAAAAATCAAATAATACTTAAAATCTAAAATCTAATTAATCTTTAAATAGTCGTATATTCTATGTATTCTTTTAATTTATCAAATTCTAATCTATTATTAGTTATAGATATATAAAATCTCAAAGTTAAATTAAACCTTATTTTCTTATATTCTTGTGATAATCTATTTGTAATAGGTTTCCTCATTTATAGGCTTTTAATTAAATCTTCAAAGTCTAATAATGTTTGAGAATTCATAATATCAAGATCTGTTATTATATCTATATTTGATTCAAGAGGTATATTATACTTTGAAATATTCTTTTTTCTTTTCTCTAATTTATCTATTATATCTTGTATATCTTTTATAATTATAGATCTAATAATTCCTCTGGCAAAATTTTCTATTAAATTTTCTTTAAAACATTTTAATATTTCTTGAGCAGCATATAATTGTTCTTGATATCCTATTTTATCGATTTCATTTTCAAATTCAATTTCTTTTTTATTTTTTACAATCGTCTTAATTTTATATGGACCTCTTTTAGATCTAGGCCTTTTCATCTTATTATTAGTTATAGTTTTGGTTAGTTTTTTTTTTTTTTAAAAAGAAATTATTGTTTTAAGATTAAAATAAATCTTTTAGGACTAAATTGTTACTTTCTTTATATTATGATTACTTTGATTGTAAATCTTATATTTAGGGGTATTTTTGGTAGTTTACTACCTTTGAATAGTCAAAGGGTATTTTGGAAAGGGTAGTGTTGAATTTGGGGTATTTTCAATAATTTCCCAAAAATGGCGCACAACCAACTGGCGATGGTGGCAGCGCCACCATTGTGGGTAGGTGGGGAAGGGTTTTATTTGGGCGAAATGTCGCACAACCGAAGCAAATCGAGGCTTGGGATTTGATTTTTCTTGGTGGAAATCGAGGTAAGTATTCTGGGTTTTTTCCTATTCCTTAGTATTTGAGTTAGTTTGAGGTGGTGGTGTAGCTTTTGGTGGTTTCAAGTAGCTCAAATGGTGGTTGAAGGTGATAGTTCGAATTTTTGGGTGTTTCGGTTTTGGGCTTGTTTGGTGGTGGTTTGGTGGTTTGAGTAGTGGTCGATTTTTGGGCTATTGGCAGTGGGTTGGTGGCGGTTTGCTGCCAGTTTTTGGGCTTGATTTTGGTGGCTTGGCAGTGGAGGTGCAGTGCTTGGTGGTTTGTTTGGTGGTTGGTTGCTCTTGGTTTTGAGGTGAGGACAGTTTGTCTTGAGGTTGATGGTGTTGGTGGTGTGGCAGTGAGCTTGGGAGTTTGGCTACGGTTTTGGAGTGAATGGTGGTTTGATGCTTGGCAGTGTAAGTGTGGCATGTTGGTGGTCGGTTTTTGGTGGTTTTGGGTGGCGTGTTTTTGAGGTGAGGGCAGTGAGTTCTAGTTGTTCTTGGTTTGGATATGTTGGTGAATGGTTTTGGTGAGCAGCAATGTGTATTTTTGTGACTTCACTGTTGAGGCTAGAAATTGATCTTCTAGCATCAACGGTGAAATTACAGTGAGAGGATTGAGGGGAAGAGACTTACCAAAAATAATGGTTACTAGAATGGTGATGATGGAAGGGAAATGAAGGTGTGTGAATAGTAGAAAATTAGAGCACAAACTTCTAGGTGGGTAATTGGGTCAAGAAATTGAGTTTTAGGGGTTTTCTAATTGGACCTAAGGCAATTGGGCTAAAATGAATTGGGATTTGACTAATAAAATTGGACCCTAAAGTATAAAGTATTGGACTATGAATATTGGGCTCTAAATATTGGACTTGAAATTATTAAACTTGGATTTAAATAAAATAAATCGGAATTGATAATAAAATTATTATTCGGAATTGGATTCGATCGAATAGATTTGAATTCGTTTTTATAACGGCTAGACGAACACGCTTTCTCTTTAAAATTATGGTTAAAGTTTAACGACACGTTTTTCGAGAAAACTAATTTTATATTAATTAAAAGTTCTCGATCGCTACAGTGTGTGCCAATTACAATACGAAGGTTGTCTTCCTTGAGATAGGATTAGTAAGATGTAATTTTGGATTGACCTACCCTATGACGACAATTTCTAAGTTAAGCGTGAAAATCTAAAACGATGAGTTACCCTCATAAAGTTGTAACTAAAGTGTTAATTATAATCTTGATCGATAGACATATTTTGTGTATTTATCATGTGCATGTGCATCATATTTGTTTAGCCTTAAATGATGAATGATATTTATGCAAGTTGTTTATTAATTAAATTCATCAATTTCATTAAAATGTCAAACCAAATGTTTAATCTTCTCGCATCTAATATTTTGAATGGAGAAAATTTTGTCAAATGGAAAAGCAAAATGAGTATACTCCTCATAAATCAGAACTACGACTTCGTCCTAAAGGAGGATCGTCCTTCGGTGCCTCTAGCGAATGCCTCAAAGGTTGTGTCTGAAGAATACAATCGTTGGATAGTAGCAAACAACAAAGCCCGCCGCTACTTACTAGCTGCAATGAATAAGGCGCTTAGAACTAAGCACGAGGCCTTTGAAACAGCGAGAGAGGTTATGGACTCTCTCCTAAAAATGTTTGAACGGCCCTCTAATCAAGTCTGTCATGCTACAGTGAAAGTAACGATTAACGAAAAGATGAAGAATGGTTCTTCAGTTCGCGAGCACGTCCTCAAAATGATTAATGATCTGAATGAGGCTGAGATCAATGGAGCGAAAATGATGACATGACCCCAAGTGAGCATGATTCTATAGATACTTTCTCTCGCATTTCTCTAGTTTAGAACAAACTATTCCATGAACCAGAAGAAGTGCAATCTGACGGAGCTATTGAATGAGCTGCAAACCTATGAGACCCTTATAGAAGATAAGGAGGTGAGGCAAATGTTGTCGAAGTCAATATGATTCAAGGAAAGCCATTTTCTTCAAAGAATTAGAAGAAGAGAAATGTGGAACCACAGAAGGGCAAAAAGAAGATCCAAAAGTAAAAGGCAAATACTGCCCAGACTAAGCCCAAAGGAAAGTATTTTCATTGCAACCAGGATGGCTATTGGAAGAAGAACTATAAGAAGTAGCTTGATGAGCTGAAATAAAAGAAGAAAAGTAAATCTGATTTACTAGTCATGGAAACATGCTTAGTTGAGAAAAAAAATTCTCAGTTTGGATAGTTGATTCAGGGGCATCTAACCATATTTGTACTTCTCTGCATATGTTGGAAGCGTTCAGGGATCTTGAAGAAAGTGTTTTCCAGATGATAGTCTGGAATAGTGCCAAAGTTGATGTGGCAACTGTAGGAGCTATATGACTCTATTTTTCGAAGAATAAATTTTTATTGTTAGACAATGTTTATTATATTCCGAGTTTTAAACATAATTTGATTTCAGTTTCGAAATTGCTTGAACGATTTATTTCTATTTCTTTTGACGTTGAAACAATTTCAATTTTTATGAATCATATTTTGATATGTTCTGGTTATGTTGATGATGGTTTATATTTTGTTAAACATTTGTCTTATAGCTAATTGTAAATTGAAATGTTTAAAGTATTTGAATCAACCCTAAAAGAATAAAAATTTCTGATAAAGACATGTGACATTTAAGAGTTGGTCATACAAAACATTGAAAGGATAAAAAAGACTGACAAAGGGTGGTCTTTTGAGAGAGCTAACACTTGATACTCTACCTGTACCTGCGAATCTTGCCTTAAGGGTAAAATAACCAAAAGATCATTTTTAGCAAAAGGTGAAAGAGCAAGAAACCTCTACAAACATAGAAACAGATAAGGTGGTCTTCTTAGTTCTTTACAGGGACGACATTCTACTCGTTGAGAATGATACGGGAACTTTGTCCAAAATAAAGAATTGGTAGCCAGCCAATTCCATATAAAAGATATGGGAAAGGCCAAATATATTCTTGGGATCCAAATCATAAGGGATAGCAATAATAGACTTCTGGCAATGTCTCGAGCATCGTGTATTGACAAGGTGCTTGTCAGGTTTGTGATGCAAAACTCCATGAAGGGAAACTTACTTTCTCAACATGGAGTTCATCTCACTTAGGAACAGTATCATAAGACACCATAAGAAGAGGAAACACGAGATGAATTCTTTACACACTAGTAGTTGGTAGTTTAATATATGCAATGCGATGTACAAAACTCGACATATGCTTTACAGTTGGAGTGGTTAGCTAATACCAGTCAAACACTGGATTGGATCACTGGGTAGAAGGCAAACACATACTCAAATATCTCAGGAGAACAATAAGCTATGTGTTCTGGTAGAGATTGATTCCTATTGTATATAAAGATTCTAATTTTCAATTAGAGAGTGTCAAAAATCAACTTCAGGAGCGATGTTCACTTTAAGAAGTGGAGCCATCATATAAAGAAACGTGAAAACTTGTATTGTTGATTCAACCATGGAGGCTGAATATGTAACGACTTGTAAAACAGCTAAGAAGTAGTCTAGTTTTGTGAGTTTTCGAAAGATCTAAAAGTTGTTTTACAAATGCATGAACCAATCAAACTCTATTATATATGATAACAATAGAACAATTGTTAATACAAAAGAACCAAGGAACCACCGAACAAGAAAGCATATAGAGAGTAAATCCCACTTGTTAAGAAAATTGTCCAAATATGAGACGTTTTAGTTGAGAAGATCACATCTGTGAACAATATGGGCATGTTTGGACGCACTTAAAATCACAATTTGGATCGTTGATAATTAAAGTTTGGACCGTTACTTTTCACAAAAATCATACTTTTTGTAAAATATGTGACACATCAGCCGCAATTTTGGACAAATTTATGACAGAATGACCATTTTACACAGGCTCTTTAATTCATATTTGCATGATAGGAACTCATTTTAGGTACTTCATTTTTAAACAGTCAAATTTTGCTGCTACATTGGGACCCATTTTGCAGGCAGCAACAATCAATTAATTGCTCAAATTGGGAAAGAAATTGTGCCAGACAGACCCTATAGCTAATGTGTTTACCAAGACACTGTCGCTCGCAATTTTGAGCAATACCTTAAGAGAATTGGACTTAGAGATGTCTCATTTATTTTGGGACAAGTGAAAATTCGTTGCGATATGTGTCTATTTATAATTGAGCTATAAATATTTGATGACATTTAATGATATTTGAGAAATTATTTCAATATATTTTGCATGCATGATTTGATGCTTTATAAATATGAAAAAATCCACTGATTATTTATATGTAACGTTAAATATTGTACATAACTGTTATGTTAATGACGATAATATTTAAGAGTAAAATAATCTTATGAATGAAACAATCTTATGTGGATTGTTAATAATGTGACTATTGGAATGAAAGCACTTTATATATAATGATGGTCATATATGGATCGATCTTAATTTTGAGTAATTGATGGACTCATGTTTATTGAGTTTGTATTTTTTGATAACCGGATAATGACACAAATCAACAGTGTCAAATTCTTGGTACGTTGAAAATACAATGAGATAAATAGTCTGGAATATTAATATAAATGAAGAAATATATTCCTTCCTAGAAAAGTAAATAGACGGTTCCATCAAGTGTTGATTCAGGACTTGAATAATAAGAGTACTCGATTTTATTAATTAGAGGATCAATTGGACTTATGGAGAGAGATATAATTCAAGAGGTTTACAGATAAATAATTAACTTTAATTATGAACCGTTAATGGATAATTAATCTATATGAAATGACTACATCTTCAAATCTCTTGAATATAATTTATTTCATAATTTGAGTGTAATCCCCTTTTTTAGTGAAATAATTCGGAATTACTAATTTTGACTTATTAATTAAAGTGTTAATTAATTGTCATTACTTTTGGAGCTTATAATGTCCATAGCACATTTCATCTGCTTCGTTAAAATTATAAGAACATTATTTTAGTTGGATTAGATTAATTAAATTAGAGTTATGAATTCTGAATTGATTTTCACGTATTAATAGGATTAATTTTATTTTAAACAATTTGATTATTTAAAGTAATTTGAATTTTTCAATGAGGTATAACCACACGATTATTTGCAACATGGAGTATTTATGTGGTATTTAAATTCAATCACATGTGGATAAGGATAAATAATTAAAACTTAACTATTTTAAATTAATTTTGAATTGTTTAAAATTTAGTTATCTGACAAAGGGGGGTTAATTTCACAAATGATCACTGAAGTTACGTCAAAATCAAAAAACGGTCACTGAAGTTTAAAACTTACACCAATGGTCACTAAAGTATCATTTGGTTGCACAAACGGTCACTGAATGACCTTTTCATTTTAATTGGAACTTAAATGAGTAAAATAGTTGAAGTTTGAAACTTGAATGCCTAAATCACAAATTTTACAATAAAACAATAAACACCCCCAACCCCCCGCTGGTGCTGGCGCTGCATTTTGATTTACATTTTTACACTAACAATTCAAAAAATTCAAATCGCATGTGTAACCAAATGATACTTCAGTGACTGTTGGTGCAAGTTTTAAACTTCAGTGACCGTTTTGTGATTTTGACGTAACTTCGGTGATCGTTTGTGAAATTAACCCGACAAAGGGATATGTGATAGAAATTTTCTCTGGCAGGAAAAAGGCACCACCCCCTCCATGTATTGGAGGTGGTTTTGGTTTTTAAGTTAACTTGTTAATTAAAGAATTAAATAATAAAAACATAAATATTATTCTTTTTCAAATAATTTATTTACCACCTACACCTTCTTTTAACCAAAACTTCAAATTTCAGAAGAAAAGAAAAGCAAGAAGAAGAATGGTTTATTTCAAACTCCAAATTTAGATTGTAACATTGTTTTTCATTTTTATGTAATTGTTTATTGGTAACTATCGAATATATATGATGATTTTAGAAAAACCAAAAATTTACCATTTACATTATGCCCTTGTTTGGGCTCCATTTTTCAAGAAAATACATTTTGAAATAGTAAAAAATTGGAGAATGTGTAGTTAAACATAAGAAAAAAATTCGATTCATGTATAACATTATTTTATAGGAGAATATGTGGTTGAAAATGAGTGTTTAAAAAATGAGTTTTTATAAAAATGAAGTCGAAACATAGGCTATATATATTATAAATATGTATTATGCTAGCAAAAAAAAAATTATATATAGGTAAACAATTTTTTAACCCAAAATAAGTAGGCAGATTTTTCAACTCAGACAAATTCCCAAATTGACTAAATTTGGTTTGGTTCGATCAGTTTGTTTTGAAATTTACCTCAATTGACCAAATTAGTTTCGTTTTAGGGTTGAGTTCAAAACTAATCCATTCCCAACCATGCCCGAGCATAGAGTTAGGGGCAGAAAAAGGGTGGGGCATGGTGGGTCACACCCACCATGCCCCACCAATCTTTTTTTTTTAATATTAAAAAATAACATAAAATAAACTCTGCCTCGCAATTTTCCAATAAGAACTTTGCTATGTGTACAAAACACTGTACACACGAAAAATGGACAGAATACATACATAGGTGGGGTCCAATTTTTTTTGCTAATATTTTATTCATATGGAGCCTACCACTTATGTGAGATTTCTGTAGGAATTCTAGAACATCATTTCTGTACAAGGAAAATTCTATTTGTACCGAAAATCGTACACCCTCTCACATGCGTACGGTACTCACGTGAATAAAAAACTCTCAAATGTGTGATTCACTGATTCCCACACCTTATTGTGAGTGTAGGTAAAAAAATTAAGTAAAAAATAGGGTGTACTGTAGCATTGTCCTTCTGTACAAATGATTTTATTCTTCCTATAAACCTACACCCACCGTTGCACAGCAGAATCACCACCACCGAGATGGAGGAGCTATGTTCAGGGACGTGTCAGCATGCAATACATACAAATATGGCAACGCCTGTTACATCGAAATGCTAACTGAACCAACGGTATTCTGCGCTCCGCCCTCTTGTTTGTAAATATACCTCTCCTACTTCCCGTGTTCTAATTGCGGGCTGTGGCAATGCTAGTTATTTTTAGTTTTCCCCCAACTCATTAGCTCATTTCCAATTTCAATGTGCGGAAAAACTTGAGAAAAAATTTGTACAGAAGCTTTTCAAAATTATATAATTTCCCTTTTTACAATTGAAAATGATTTTTTTGGGGCACATTGGCACGATGAATGAAATATTGTTAGACGGGAAAGAGATTTTGAGAACAGCTTTAATTGAAGATATGGGAAAACTCTTCTGATTTTTCTGGCGACCCATTTATCTTTAGACTTTATCAATTAGACTTCAATGATGAGGAATTTACACGAAGTCAGATATTTAGAGATCACATTTTATAAATCAAAGGTCTAGTTTACTATTTCAAATCTCAGATGTTTTGCTACACAGTTTCAAACCCTAAATTATTTCTACCTCATTCAATTCATCCCTACTGCCATTTTCAAAACCTAAATCTCTCTCTTCTTCCGCTTTTCTCTCTCTCTCGCCACTCTCCCTTTTCTCCCATCCTCTCTCTCGCGTCTCCTTCTCTCTGTGAATTCTGTCGTCGTTGCTTCATCTCCGAGCTTCGCTGTGCAGCGAAGAGCGTTGCTTCATCTCCCTCGCACATGGCAGCCATCAACGCTACCATTCTTCTTCTTTTTTGATGTGGTGGTATGTAGTGGTAGTTTGATAGAGCTATACGCGATGGTAAGTGGAGTTGTGGTTGTGGTTGGGTGTGGTGCTATGCGTGGTGTTTGGTTTGGGTGCGACCGTGGTGTGCGGTGGTTGGGTATGGGTTGTTTAGTTGTACATGTTGCTTGTTGTAGGTAGTTGTTGGGGGTTGCAAAATAGTGGTGGTGCGTTTGTGGCATGGTGGTGGTGGTGGTGGTGGGGGTGGTACGTTTCTGACGGTAGTGGTATGTTTTCTGGCGTGATGGTAATGCGGTTGTGGTGGCGTGAGGATGGTCACATCTGGTAGTGGTGGTAGTGTTTGTGGCAGTGATGGTGGCGGTGATTGGCGGTTTAGTATGGTGTTGTGGTGGTTGGGTGTGATGATGATGCGGTGAATGTGACTAATAATTTTAGATCTGATTTTTTGATGGTGGTGATGGTCGGAGTTGATGGTGAGATGTTGGTGGCGATAAGTCTGTCGAGGTGGTGGTGGATCTAATAAAAAGTTTGATGTGGTGGTCTGTGATATGCTGATTTATTTGAGATGGTGTTGCTGTCGAGAGGTGGTGGTGGTGGTGGTTCTACAGCGACAGTGGGGTGCTGCTACCGGAGAAAGTGGTGAGCTGGTAGTCACGAAGGTTGGTTGTGGTCACAAATTATTTGATTGTTTTTTACCATTAAATTCATTAATTTGTGACCGATAAACAATATGTGACCAATTAAAAATATAAATTGTGACCAAGAAATAGCGTGACCTAAAAAACTGTTAATTTGTGATCGATAATTGGACAATTTGTGACTATCTACTAAGTTGTAATTTATAATATTTTTGATTAGTGACTGATGAATAAGTTGTGACGTCTAAATTTTTTTATTTGTGATCGATGAACAAATTGTAACTTATAAAATTTCTGAATTGTGGCCGTAAAATAATTTGTGACTAATAAAATTTTAAATTTGTGATATGTAAAATTTGTGATTTGTGACCAATTATATGAAATTGTGACATTAATATATTTAATTAATAAAATATATGTTTAATTAATTAATTTATAAATAAAATTTTAAAAAAAATATGAGATTTGAAAATTTAAACCTTTAAAAAATTTGAAACTTGAAATTTTAAACATTATCTCTTAATTTTGAAATGGGTGAAATTAAACCTCTTAAGGCTTGTTTGATAGCATGAAAATTTCTAGGGAAGTTGGAATTCATTTTCATTTTCCACATTTTAGGCTGTTTAGTAGGCTAAATTTTCCATGAAATTCATTTTTCACCCTTACCTCATTTTCCACCAAATTCTTAATTAACTAGAACGAATTCTTTTCCCAATTGTAACAAATTATATTCATTTAATTGACAATTTTCATGAAAAATCAAGTCAAACAAATGGTATTCGGTATGGTAACATTTTTAATTTTTTGGCAATTGGAATAAATTCTAGACCCAATGGTAAAATTTATCTATTTAATGGACAATTTTCATGAGAAACGAAGTCAAACGGACACCAAACTTTCAACATCTTTCAGATGAAAAATTATACCAATCAGAGGACATGGGAAAATCAGAACGGGGGTGGGGTATAGTTTTACATTTTTCTTTCGTGTGTGGAGTGTGGGAATGGAAGGGAAGGGGGTTGTTGAACTTCCTATGTTTAAGTTTGAATTTGTGTAGGGATCTCAATTCAATATTTTCAAACAACAAAAGTTGTGCTTTTCGGAGCTGCATGACTGAGCAGGTGCTTGAGTTCAAAATGTTAGAGTTCGTAGCTTTTGACAATTTTTTTTTAAGTTTAATTGTGCCCCACTAATTCAAAATGTCTGCATCCATCACTGCCTAGAATTACATTATGGTTTATATATGAATGATGTGTCAAAAGAGATCGAAGAAGTTTTTTTTTACTCAATCATATCTCACCACATCATATGTATATAAATCATTATATAAACTATTATATATATGTAGCATAACTGATCAAAATAGTATGTGGCTACGTGTACATTGGCTACTATGATTCAGAGTTGCACAAAATGGCGAAAATGTATTTAGGAGGAAACTGGAAATGATGATTTTAAGGAACAAATAATAATAAAATAATGGACCTCAATATTTCAAATAGAGGACTGTTATGGGCCTAAAGCATTTGGGCTCGAAATCTGATTGTTGGACTAATGGACTTATTCTACAAGAGGTAAATACCTAAAACTAGTTGTTTAGTTTAACCTTTCTAAAAATCAGGTTTTAATGTTATTTAATCAAAAATCAGGTTTTAAAGCCGTTTCCTCCCCTTCACTCTCATCCCTCCATTCTCCTTCCCACTCTCTCCCTCCGGCCCCTTCTCCTCCCTCCCACTTTCTCCCTCCGGCCTAATTTTCTGAGACATATCCCACCCGTCGCCACCATCGTTGCCGCAAGCACGGCTGCACCCTCATCGACTTCAAATCAACTAGTATCATCACAACTCTCCCCACCCCACCACATAACTGGCAAAAACCCATCGCAACCATGTAGTAGATATCAAGAAGATATTGGTCCAACTGATGGCACTGTCACACCTCGGCTACGTCGTGTTCGGCGAAACCCAGTACAATCGCCTCAAGAAGGGAAGAGCGCCACCATCTCGATGCGGTTTCCATGGTCCACGAACTACCGTACCACCACTCACTGCCTAAACTACTGGCGCTCCAAGCAAATCGACACCATTGCGGACGAAGTACAGTGTAAGAGGTGTGAGGAAATGGTCAAAATAAATTTGTTGGTTAGAGGCGGATCTGTGTGTGTTGGGAGGCGGATTTGTGGGTGTGGGGTAGATCTATGTGTGTGTGGTTGGTTGTTGTTTGCTGTTGTTGGTGGTGGATCTGTGTGTTAGCGGATCTGTTGGTGGTGGTTTTGGGCTGATTTGCGGTGGTTTGGTTGGTGGTTGTTTTTGGTGTTATTATTGTGGATGGTTGTGGCCGTGGAGGTTGCGGCGGCAGTAAGGATGCGACGAAGTTCATCTGGGACCAACTAGTTACTTCGTATGCGACCAACTAGTTGGTCGATCAATGACCAATTATTGGTGGTGTATTGGGATCGGGGGGCGGGTATTTAGGTGTATGTGACCAAATAGTTGGTTGATCTGTGACCAATTGTTGGTAGTGGTTTTTTTTGTCTATGACCTAGCTATTGAACAGTGACGAATTTTTTGGTGTCTGTGACCTAGCTATTGATTTTTGATTTGTGTTTGTGACCTAGCTATTGAATTGTGACCTACAAATTTGAAAATACGTGACCTGTGACATATAATTTTTTTGATTTCTGACCAATAAAATGATCTGTGATCAACAAATTTTCTTAACATGTGATCAATTAAAAATCTGAGACCTATAAATTTTTTCATTTGTGACCTCAAATATATCTGTGACCTTGAAATCGGAGCAATCACCAAAATTATGCGGCGCCCAACGGTCACTGGAAAATAGTCACCGAAATTAAGCGTAGTCGGAGAACAGTCGCCAAAGTAGTCGTCAGAGAGGTGGAGGTGGGGATGGTGTGGGTCAATTATATTATATTACAATTAAATATTTAATTTAATAGATTAATTGTATAATATAATTAATTAATTTATGGAAAAACCTGAGTTTTGCAAATTTAAACATTGAGATCTGATTTTTGATTTCGTGAAAGTAAATCCCTGAACCATGCATTTTTCCCATTCTACAACCGTACATTTACTATCTTAATATATTTATTGAGTTATAATTTATTTTACTTCATAAACTATAAATTTATGCACATCAAGCCCCTGTTTAGTGGGATTAAAATCAGATTTTTAGTATATTTTGATAAAAAAAAATGATAAAATATGTGGTTGAAAATGTCTCATAAAATATGTTGTTAAAATTAATTGTTGACTTTAACTTCAATTAAAATTCAATTTTTAATTTGTACCAAATAGAAGAATGTCACATCTGAAATATGTCATAAACATTAACATTGTTCCCCCCACTATGTGAACCCACGTAGTGAAAACCTACGATTAGATTGAAATCGAATACAAGGAAGCTAGAATAATTAAAGTCTTGGATTTGATTCGAAAATAACGAATCAAAATAACCAACAAAACATAAACGAATGTTGACCATTTTGATTGAATATTTGAGAATCTCACCCGATTGATTTGAACACCACAAGAATGATTATTGATAAGTTCGCAATTTCTCCAACGAAGAACAATGGATTGAAAACAAATTAGCCTCGCAAAATAATTTTCAATAATGTGTTGTTAACAATGAAGAATGAAAATCATATTTATATTAGCCCTAAAATCAAGCTAAAATCGTGCATAATATTCTCAAGATTACAAAATTAAAGTAAGAGTATAATTTTATTGCAATGAGAAAATCCATGAAAAAAGAAAAATATCGCCTTGCTTTTGGCCTATGTGACCGCATGGTAGAATTGGATGAAGTCACATGGTTCATCTGAAATTGCTCATAAAACTCCCTACACGACTCCATGCGGCCGCATTGTGTTTTCTATTGTGCAGTCGCATGGTAGTAAATTTATATCATTTTTTCTTGTGGAAAATTTCGTGCTATTTTCAGAATGTATTCATAGACGGAAATTCGACCCCGAATTGAAAGTTATGCACGTTTTCATCCACGCTGCTAGTTCGTTGCTTGAACTGAGTTGATCCATTTGGTTTCTTCTTTTGAGCCCAACATGAAACTTCCGTCCACCGTAGCTTGAGCAAGCAATTCCATTACCTCTTTCACTCGCTTTGCTCTCGACCGTGTAATCGGACCTCTTTCGATAATCAATGGGTCTTTCCCTAACTTTGACGCACTCGACTTCGTGCTCACATCACCCCCTCCCTCTTCAAAATGATTCGTCCTCGAATCTGCATTTGTATCAAACGAAGCAACACTAGAAACGTTGATGATATGAATTATAATATACTTACCTTGAAAGTCCAAGTTGTAGCCATTGTTCTCAATCATGGAAATGACAATGGTCCATCTCCTCTAGGGTGTAGTTTGGACCTTATTTGAGTTCGTATTCACCTCCTTCGTATGTACAACAAATCACCATCGCCTGGATCAAAACATAAATGCCTCGAATGCGCCATTTTGCAAGTTTGAGACATTTCACGAACAATCTCCTGTTTCTCATCTAAGCTACCACTTACATCAATAGTTAAAGCTATTAAACATGACAAAATTAGAGGATTAAAACCATAAACCATATTAAGACGTGTAAGAAGTTGTAAAAGCTATCAAATTAATTCCCAACACATCCCATCCAATTTTTCACAAGTAGTTATGTAGATTAAGATCAATATATCTTAACTATTTATCATGCACATCTAGATCCTTACCACATACTATGGTATCATCACGTAACACGTGACCTCTCAATTTAACAAGCATACATAGACCCTTGCAATATACTAGATTATCATAAACTATAAATGCACGCAATAAACGATTATTTAATCCCATGAAAATATTAGATTGACTTGTGAGTTCAAATGACATGACCAATCATTCATACAAGTCATACTTAGTTTTAAATGC
Source organism: Fraxinus excelsior (assembly GCA_019097785.1). NCBI lineage: Eukaryota > Viridiplantae > Streptophyta > Magnoliopsida > Lamiales > Oleaceae > Fraxinus > Fraxinus excelsior. The sequence goes on along the minus strand of CM032631.1, from coordinate 29,678,127 downwards.
AGTTTCCATTCATCACCTTCCCACATTCGAATTCGATGGTAACCACTCTTAAGATCAATTTTGCTAAATATGCATGCACCAAATAATTCGTCCAACATATCATCTAACCTAAGAATATGATAACGATACTTTACCGTTATGTTATTAATGGCCCTGCAATTCACGCACATTCTCCAGGTTTCATCCTTCTTTGGGACCAGTAGGACTGGCACGGCACATGGACTCATACTCTCCCTCACATACCCCTTTCTCATCAACTCCTCAACTTGCCTTTGAAGTTCATTTGTCTCATCAGGATTACTTCGGTAAGTTGGTCGATTTGGAATGACTGTGCCGGGTACAAAGTCAATTTGGTGTTCAATATCTCAAATGGGTGGCAACCCACTAGGCATGTCCTCTGGGGAATACATATCCAAATTCATGCAATAAAGAAATAGCCAAGTTAGGGAGTGGTGGGTTAGATTCCTCAAAATTGAGGAGCGACTCCTTGTACACTAACAAAATCATTTGTTGTCTCCCCACCATCGTTCTTCTCAACTCATTCCATTTTGCAAAGAAACTTGCTCCCGGCTTTTCTCTCCTCTCGGATGACCTCTCTTCTTTTCTCTTTTTCTTTCTTTTGACCACCTCACTATTTTCTCTCTTACTTGTCAACTTATTGTTTTCTCTCTTGCTCTCTTACTTACTGTATATCTTTTTCTCTAACTCTTTCCGTCTATTTTTTTCCTCATTTTTCAGTTTGATTTGGTCTTCATACACTTGTATCGGTTAATGGTGTAAGTGTAATCAGGGGCGGAGGGGAGGGAGGGACCCGGACCCCCCACCCCCCTCCCAAAAAAAAAAATTTTTTTTTAATTTTTTTAATTGTTTTATTATTATTATTATTATTATTTTGTATTTACCAATTTGTATTTTAAAAAACCTTTCATGAATTTTATATTGTATATTTTTCTTGGAATATTGTTCTCTAAGTGTTAAGGTGTCTGTGTGAGATCTTTTATTGTAGGGGAAAACAATACTTTAAACACGTTTACATTTTATTAATTGAACGAGAATGCTAAACTTTTAAATTCTTCTGCTATAAAAAGTAAAATGCATTATATATATATATATATATGTCTAAGTCTTAACTTCTAATTTTGAAGTTTGAACCAGTAGAATTGTAAGCGTCTAAAAAATAATTGTCGATTACCGACATGTCTTCATGAAGGCATTACCATCTTTTAAGTATTCAACTAATGTACATTAACTTATGTTCATTTGTTTCCTTTCTCCACGATAAAGTACCAACTTCTTTCATTTTAGCAGATAATGTTTCAAAAAAAAAATTTGGGGGGACCCCCCTACTTCGACAGGTTGGCTTCGCCCCTGAGTGTAATAGACTTTCCACCATTGACAAAGTTGTACCTAATTTTATACCCATCATGTATCATCTTCCTATCATATTGCCATGATTTCCCCAACAATACATGACCCGCGTGCATAGGTACTACATCACACAATATTTCGTCATAATAACTACCAATTGAGAAATTTATCAACACCCTTCTATTCCATTAATTTCCCCCACATTCATTCAACCGCTGTAACATATAGGGCCTATGGTGTTTAAGCATAGTTAATCCCATTTTTCACTAGATTAGTGCTAGCTACATTTATACAACTCTCACCATCAATGATCATACTACATACCTTATTATTAATGGTGGCACCATGTATAGAAAAATATTTTCTCTTTGCTGCTCCAAATTATCAGACATGATTTGAGTGTTAGAGCTCGCCTCGTGACCAACAGCTCGCCAACAGCATATTCCACTCTGCCTCCATCACTTGCCTTCTCCAATCTCGGCATGCCTTTATAATCACTGTAACGCCCCAAAAATTTACAAACACTGGAGTGTTACAAAAAAATTCAATTTCTTTGTGGAAGATAAAATAATATTCTTTAAATAAAAATAACTTGAATATCCATAATTAAAACACAATCAAAAATTAAATAACTTTCTTTGAACAAATTAAACTAACTAATAATTTAATGATAAAAATAAAAATAATATTTTATCTCTTTGATTCCTCTTGGCAGTCGCATCACCATCCCGCCACTGTTCCAATCGACCATAACTAACCTGTAAAATTTTGTACGAGTGATTATTTAAAAATATTCAGTAAGATACGTGTAGTTTCCACACACAATTATATAACAATAAAATAGACACTTCATACAATTTTTCTCTTATGAAGTATATCGGTGACCAAGCGACACACTCATCTTAGGTCATCTTAAATTTTCGTAGGATCTCTTATCTCTTAATAAAGAACCCGAAGGTCCACTGGTAATTCATGCATAAATTACCGAATATAAAAGCATAAGGAAACAAATCACTTGCACAGAAGTATCTTACCTTAATTGATCAAACGAGTTTTTGAAAAAAATATACTAGCAATTTACAACTACTTTATATGAAAGCTGTCATGTAAAATTCTTTAGTAATGAATTGTGAGACAATTACACACTTTTTATAGTTCAAATTCTCAATTGAGTTTGTATACAACTAGAATTTAAAACGATGTATATAAGAAATTTGGATAAAAATTGATTTCAAAAATATAATTATGATTACTTTTAAACTTTATCAAATTAAGATTACAATCAAACTCTATCTAAATCATAAAAGATGATCATTATCAAAATCAACATATACCACTCCATCGATATATAATTTTTTGGCTCAAATAAGATAGGAATTTATAATCTATTTCATTTTAGTCCTCATTTTTTTTCCAAATATTAAAGATATACTATATAAAACAAATAAATTTTTATTCTAAAATTTTCGGGGCGTTATAATCAGTCTCACTTTCACTAACCGCATCGTCATTATCCCGTAAAATTATCGCTCTTTTGTTTGGACATTGAGAAAAGTTGTCCCCCGACCCAAACGCTTAAAGCATTTGATGTCTCGATTCCTTGATGGTTGAGATTCCATTTTCTTGCTAGCATTTTCTTCCTTTTCTTTCGGCAATTCAATTTTTCCCCTAGAAACAACCACAATTTCCTTTGTTGATGTCCCACTTTGGTTTCAATGATGAGTTAGAACTCAAAGCACCCGATGAGTACCTTGTTGTCCCATTCCTCTTTAATTGATTCTCCACCTTCATAGCCATGTGTAGCATGTCTTCTAATTTCACATAGTGTTGCAACTCCACTACGTCCCGATTCAATCCATTCAAAAATCTGGTCATGGTGGCCTCCCGATCCTTTTCCACATCCGCTCTAATCATCAACAATTCTATCTCCTTGTGATAGTCCTCCACACTCTTCGATCCTTGGTAGAGGCTTTTTTGTTTTTGATGAAGCTCTCGGTAGTAGTGATTATGTACAAACTTCTTCCGCATGATAGTTTTCAAGTCATCCCATGTATTGATCTATCGTTCCCTATTTCTCCTCCTAGTTGTCACCACTTGATCCCACCAAGTGATTGCATAGTCGGTGAATTCAAGGACCGTTCTTCTCCTCCGAATGGTTGTGGCGGCCAAATATCAATTCAATCTTTTTTTCCCACTCCAAGTAAGTTTCCAGATCACTTATTCATTTGAATGGTTGAATTGACATTTTTATGTTGTTCATATTCCCAATTGCCTCGTTTCAACTAAGTTTATACCTCTTCATTCAAGTCTAGCTCCTCTATCTCTCGTCTTACCCATTTCAGTCTTGATTACTGCTTCCTCATGCACATCATTCATATAATCATATTCTTCACGCACCTCCATCCTAGGCTCCCACATACCCTGTCTTTGTATATTTGGAACTCCCCTACGCAAGTGGCAGGCTCTGTATCTTGTCTATCCAATATCTTCAAATAACCGTTCAAACCTACGTACCATCTCATCAGACATGTTTGTTTGGTTGTTATCTCGGCCTGGTGTTGATTCGTCCCTGTCAGATATCCTAAATCTAAAGTTTATTTCTGCCTCAATCATAGACCCAATCCTGCTCCGATCAAGGATAAGAAAAAGGGCAAGGAGGTCGTGACAGCACATCGCATGAGGTGGACCCTTGTTAAGAGAGATCAAAGGAGACATGACAATACACCTTGAGAGACATCTAAGACCATCCAGCATATTTCCCCTCCCATTGATCCTAGTGACTCTGTCTCCATTATTGCTCCGCCTGTGACACTTGTTACCCACATGGCTCCTACTAGCTCCACTGCTCCTCCCATCGTCAGCACTCCCCTTATTTTTGTTCCTCAAAGTACCAATGTTGCTACATCAACTGTTCTTCTTAATGTGCAGACTTCGTTTCCTCCCAATGGAGTCCCTCTTACAGTTGCGCCCATTAATGTGGGTAACCATAATTCTCCTGCTGGTATATTCGAAGTTCATCCTGCAGCTCAATCTCATGTCCCGATCAACAGTGCTCCTTTGATTAGTAGCCCTACATATCTTCATCATCTATTGGAGGATATACCACATAGGCCCCAGGGTCCGATTCTAGTGGATGTGCCCATTACATTTATTCCTTGTCAACAGAATATGGAGGTTTCTGTATCTACAAATCACTATGACTCTGATGCTTTATCTCATATTGAAGTTCATTAACAGGGTTCATATCGTCGATCTTCGACTGATGACTTGGCAAGTATGGTTGAGAGGACAGAGGATGATGGTTTTGTCCCAGTTGGTCGAAAAAGAAATTCAAAAAGCACTAACACTTCACTTCCTAGGATGAAAACCATGAGTCGGTCGCAGGATACCTCTTCACACAAATCTAGATGAGTACCATCATTTGGAATGCGAGAGGCGTAGCTACTCGTCGGCGCCTGAAGAAACTCATACAGCTTCATTAGGGTTATCTCTTGGTTATACTGGAACCTTTTATTCTTCAACACAGATTTGATTATACTAGACGATATCTACTATTTGACATGGGAGTTCAAAACGTGTCGAACAAAATTTGGTTTTTTTTGGAATGCGGGGACTACTATTACTGTTATTGCTGATCACCCCCAATTCCTTTACGTTAGAGTTGAGGATCCCAGACTTGCGCGTCCCATCTATATGACTCATGTATATGCTTCACGTGATGCAACTATTAGGAGAGATTTGTGGGAGGGTCTTCACCACATTTTCCTCGACATGGACGACCCCTGGTTAGTTGGGGGGATTTTAATGTTATTACATATGATAGTGAGTGCGCTAGTCATAATACTCGCGATCGAGGCACTACTACTTTCTCTGATATGATGTTAGATTGTGGTTTGGAGGATGGTGGCTTCCTTGGGAACCGGTATACTTGGACCAACGGTCGGGTCAGAAAGAGATTGGATAGGGTCCTCATTAATTCTACTGTGACAGCAGTTTATCGACAGCTTACTGTGAGACACCTAAATCGTACTTCATCTGATCATTCGCCTTTGTTACTTCAGTAGGTTTCTAATGATGATTTGGGGCCTAGACCTTTTAGATTTCTCAACGTTTGGACCAACCATCATGATTTTTCTTCCTTTGTTGCTCAGAAGTGGTCGCTCCCTACCCATCTCACGGGGATGCCTGCTCTTTGGGAAAAGCTCTTTAGACTGAAACAGGGTCTACATTGGTGGAATCGAAATGTGTTTGGAGATGTTTTCCAAGGAGTGTGAGATGCTGAGGATATGGTGGATGAGGTCGAGATAGTTTATGATAGAGACCCTACACCGGAGCATCGTGACCTATTACATCACGCACAGGCAGTACTGAATCGGACCTTATCTATTGATGAGGGTTTATGGAAGCAAAAGGTCGGTTCACGTTGGGGCTTGCGAAGAAGACCACAATACTCGGTATTTTCATGCAATGGTTCAGGGTCGTTGGATCAAATCGCGTATTAAGTCCATCAGGATGCAGGCAGGGAAAGTCTTAGCTACTCCTGCTAACATTCAGAATTCAGCTATTGCATTCTTTCAGGATCTCCTATCTGCTCATACTCAGCCTTTGGACCCCATTCATCATGATATCATCCCTAGGCCTCTGACTGAGGATGATAATATGGAACTAAATCGTATCCCTTTGATTCATGAGGTTTGGGAGGCGATGTTTAGTATTGATGCTAAAAGTGCTATTGGACCAGATGGTTTCTCAGCACTTTTCTTCCAACACTGCTCGGACATTATTCAGGATGATGTTTATGGGATAGTCTTAGACTTCTTTGAAGGCCGCCATATCCCATGGGGCCTTGCCTTCTATTGTTTTGCTCCCTAAGAAGGATGGCTCCTGCAGATGGACTGACTTCAAACCCATCAGTTTATGTACTGTGTTCAATAAGCTTATTACTAAGCTTTTGAACAATAGATTGAGTACCATGTTACCACGCATTATCTCTCCTCAACAGAGTGGGTTCATTCCTGGTCGTCTTATTGGGGATAATGTTCTATTGGTTCAAGAGCTCCTTCATACTTTGGATAATAGAATGCGAGAGGGAAACACTATGATGAAGCTAGATATGGCTAAAACATATGATCACATGGACTGGGGCATCATTTATTCTATTCTTGAGGCCTTTGGATTTGATCAAATTTGGATCGATAGGATTAGGCTGTGCATCTCAGAGTGTCGTTTTTCTATACTCCTTAATTGTCGCCCTTGTGGGTTCTTTCCCTCCTCACGATGGCTCAGACAGGGTAATCCTATCTCGCCATCTTTGTTCATTATAGCTGCTGATTACTTCTCATGTCTACTCACTCAGAGGTTTCAGGAGTATCCCAGTATGTGTTATCATCATGGAGGCAATACTCTTATTTCACACCTTTCTTTTGCTGATGATATGATCATATTCGCCAACGGTCAGAAACCGTCGATCAGGAGGATTCTTGGGTATCTGGAGCATTATGAGAAGGTTTCTGGACAGTTGATGAATAGGAACAAGAGCGGTCTTATACTACCTAGACGGGCATCTATTAGTCAGATCAGACGATTAGAGATTTTAACTAGTTTTCGACACCATGAACAACCTTTTACTTATCTGGGAGTCCCCTTATTTAAAGGGAGATAGAAGAGCTTCATTTATGATGACCTGATTCAGAAAGTTAGGAACATGATCTCTGGTTGGGCTTCACGACTTTTATCATATGGGGTCGTATTACTTTGATAAAGTCTGTACTTTCCTCCATGCCATTACATCTTCTTCAAATCATGCATCCCCCTAAGGCTATCCTAAAGAAACTCGAAAGTACCTTTGCGCGTTTCTTGTGGGACTCTAAAAAACAGGGTCAACGTGTTCACTGGCGAAGCTAGAAGGAGATTTGCCTTCCTACTGTTGAAAGCGGACTAGGTTTTAGAAGATTACAGGATGTGGTGGACACATTCTCCATGAAGCTCTGGTGGTTGTTCCGTTCCCAAAGATCTCTTTGGGCCCAGTTCTTACGAGGCAAGTATTGTAAGTGGACACATCTTCTTTTTGCCGCTGTTCCATACTCAGCTTCTCCTATTTGGAAGAAGTTGAAATTCGTTAGGCCCCAGACTGAGGCACATATTGCATGGCAACTTGGAGCAGGTCAGATTTTCTTTTGGCATGATTGCTGGATGGGTATATCCATATTGGCATTTCTATTCCCACACGGACAACACAGATCTGCAAGGGTGAAAGATTTTTACGATGATACTGGGTGGGATATTGGTCGTTTACTACAGGTTCTACCTCTTTTTATGGCGGAACAAATAAGGGCTATACCTCTACGTGTTGATGCCCATGATTGTATTTTTTGGCGGAATACATCGGATGGAAGATTCGTTACCAAGTCGGCTTGGCATCTCGTACGCTCGGGATGCCGCATCAGGACTCGTACCGGTTACTACCGAACTCCATTTTACCTATCAATATCTCGTTTTTCTGTTGGAGACTTTGGCAGGGCCTCATTCCAGTAGATGTGGTTATTCAGAGGAGGATTGGATGTCAGTTGGCTTCTCGATGCCAGTGTTATTCCGAAATTGAGACAATCACTCATATTTTCATCTACAACAGCATCTCCAATCAGGTATGAAAGCACTTTGAGGACATTTTTCAGATACTTGAGTGTCCAGGAGAGGGAGTCAGACAGAGATTTTAGATATGTAGGTATTATGGACAATACGTTGGTTATGGACACATTCGCATTATCATTCCTCTACTGATATTCTGGTATTTATGGATCGCAAGAAATAATACGAAACATAGAGGGATTCGTATGGTAGCCAAACATATCATTTGGAGGGTCTATCGCATGCTCTTTCCTTCATACGGGAGGCCTTTTTCGGGCAGTGCATTGGCGAGGGGACTTGACTCTTACACCCATATTTGGTATTTTTATGAGCCCTCCTTCCCCTTCCCCCCTATTCTGGTTTGGTGGCGCACCCCATCAGTCGAATTTGTCAAAATAAATACTGATGGATGCGTCAAGGATAGTTATGCGAGTGGTAGAGGGATCATTAGAGATCATGCAGGACACTGTATTAGGGCTTTCTCTACTGCTTATGGACCATGCAAGATATCAGAGGCAGAGCTCCGAGCCATTCTCGATTGGATTTTACTAGCTCAAGGACTGGGTTATTCGACGATTTGGATTGAGTATGATTCTAACGTGGCTATTCACTGCATTACTAGAGAAGGAGGACCATGGGCTATCCAGAGCATACTCAGACGTATCACAGACATCATTTCCTTCGACAGAGATACAATCTCCCACATTTACAGAGAAGAAAATCAGGTAGCAGATATTCTTGTTGCTGAGGGTTGGGAACACCGACGATATCATGTATATGGACCTCTTGACCTGCCACGTCATATTAGGGTTCTTGTACAAGTTGATAGACATGGATTGCCCAGTATTAGAGATTGAATTTTATTTTAATTTTCAATATTTATTCTATGTCTTTTCTTTTACATTAGTTCTTATTATAAGGGAAGTAGTACTTCCTTGTTTACTGCTTTTTTTCTTTGTCGATCTTTTTAATTGTAAGGGAAGTAGTACTTCCTTTTCTATTGCTCTTCGTATTTTCATGTAACCACGGTATTCCTCCGCCACAAGTGATGACATATCAATAAAATCTCGGAAGTACCGCCATCTTTCAACTAAAAAAAAAATCATTTGTTAAATAACAAATATGTAAGTTATGATGTACATTAGCACTAACTCATTTATCAATCCATTCATAATATAACTTGGAAAAATGAATGCTTCCTACAACAATCCAGGCTCGTTCTATGTAGAAAAATGAAATGAGAAAGAAATCATAAACATAAAATAAAATAAATGCATATATAATTTTACTTCAAACTAAAACAAAATGCATATTATAATAAATTTGTTAGGCATGTCAACCGTTCAAGACATCAGATAGGTTTCATAGCAGAACATGATTAGGCACAACGACTCTAAATTATTAAATAACATTAGGTGACATCATAGATATGTGCAAAAGTCACTAAAAATGCGCCTTTACAACATATGATATTCATATTCCAAAATATATATATACACACGCACACACACATCAAAATATGCCATTAAAGATCATATAAGCTATTACAAAATATTCATAATACAATTGAATCATGTAAATAGCATATTAAATATGAAATATTGCAAATAATTCAACCTTAAAGCTCTTGTACCAATAATAATAAAAAAAAAAAAAATCAGCATGCTTTAGCATAAATTTCGATTCAAGATTCTTACTTGAAAAAAATTAATCTCAAAGATTCTCCTATTTGAGTTATTTTATTTTTCTATGTCCCAAATTCTACATTTTGTTACACTCTTGTTATCTCAATAGAAAGTTAGTATTATCCACAATCTAAGTGTCATGATTTGTAAGTTTTCATGTCAAAAATAGGATTCTAGACACTTTTCAATTTTGGATACGAATTTCCTCCATTTCTGCCATCTTTTATATCTTCTTGTCCAAGACCAGTTTATGGAAGTTATGGCAAGAAATTAAGGTTAAGGGAACTCGTGAGTACGAATTCCAACTTCAAATCATTTCCTGCAACCCACTTTAATGTATTGAGAGTTGGATCAACCTCACATGGACGATCCAAGACTCTTATTTTCCAACATTAACTTTTAATTTCAACTTGTTTAAATTCATATTACAAAGTCGCGGTTTTTTTTTTTTAAATATTTTCCAAGTTGGAACTTTCACTTTCTTAGTGAATTTTCTTAACTGGAGGGGACAACACAATTTTTTTTTTAAATTCTTTTTCTATTGATGCATCAAAAAACTTCCATTTTATTTATTTCCTCTTAAGACATCTACTAACAAAGACAAATTTGTTCATAAAGGGTAGTGATAATGACAAATTTGAATAATTAAGACATCTATGAAGAATTCAATGAAAATAAGCTCATTACAGCGTGCGTCACACTACGTTGATCTAAATCAAAGGTTTAGGATTCTTTTTCACATTATTAAATCAAGCTAGAAGCCAATTAAAAGATGGTCCATTTATGAATTATGCTTTTCACAATGTGTCTCTATCAAATTCCCATATTATAATAAATTGTATTATGAAAAAATGCATTAAAATATTAAAAACAATTTTGTGGCCCATCAAAATTAGAGTGGCTAAGTGGAAGAAGAAGCGAAAGTAAGATTTGAGATTCCATTATATGATTCTTTGTGTTCCGCATTATATGCTTTCTTATCAATATATATACCTTTCACATCAAACCCATATGGTATGGGACATATATGGCTAAGATTAATCATAAAGAAGTAGAATATCTATAACCTCAATTGAATTTGAGTAATTTTTTTTATTTTTTTTTTTGGTGTTATTGGAATTTTTGATTTAGGTTAAACTAAAAATGTTTATGGAATAATTTAATTTTTGTTAAAATGTGATATTTTAACGTTTAAGTCAATCATGAATGAGGTTCGAGAAAAACAAAACCTAAATCCTTGGACATCATAAACGAGTGTTACATAGGGTGTGTTTGAGCCACATTATTTTGAAATAATATATTTTAAAATAGTAGATTGATGAAAAATGTGTGATTGAAAAAGAATGAAAAGTTATTGATGTGATTAAAAATATTTTTTTTAAAAAAAACTGTGTGATTAAAAATGAGTAAAAGAATGAAAATGAAGATTTTAATGTGTACAAAACAGGAGCATAATGTCGAGATATTTTTGCAAACGAAAATCCTCATTGCTCAAGATTTAGACCATTTATATATGTACAGTAAGCTATGTAGAGTTGATTCACGTTCGAGTTACCTCTATTAAACGTAACACAACAGAAAAATAATTTCATAATTTAACATGACCTACAAGTCCAATCTATGTTAGGCACATAGCAAATATTCTTTAATAAAATTATAAAAAAATGCTTAAATTTAGAGATCTCACTATCAAGAATTGGTTATCACTATGTTCAAGAAAGGTGTGTGAATATTGCAAACCGTCAATGCAAAGCCGCCTCAATCTCTATACAAGCGAGGTAATCGTGCATGGCCCCACATTTAGACAAAGCTTCTAAAGTTTAGGAATTTTTTATCCCAAATAGTTTTAACAACACAATCCCCGAGTTAGATTTTATCCTAGTGATAAATAAAGTAATAAAAATTTGAAAATTAAATACTAAGGACAAAAAATTCCTTGGGAAATAAAATTATAGTTACAAATAAATAAACAAATATTTAAAGTTATATACGGAATTAAATAAATACAAAATAAATTAAAATAAAGAATAACTTTGTAGACAAGTGCTTCTCCATCGACGAAGAGCAACCGAAGCATCATCGACGGTTGCCGACAATAGCATTGACGATATTGTCTTTGATAATCACTATCAGGGGTGTGTCAGAGGTGCGTTAGTGATAATCGACAATATTATTATAGTTAATCCAGTCTAAATCATCTACATATATATATTTCCGTTAAATAGGAGACCGTAATATTGTCGACGACTATACATGAAAATTTCGTCGATTTCATTTGCTCCATTAATTTATTTTATTTTTTCATTCTTGAAAGACTCATCCAAAGTTTTTGCCTCATGTGCTTAAAAGATTTTGCTTACCAACCTAAATTGTTTAAGCTGCTTCTGCGTCAATCCACTCTACGTACCTATGTGTACATATCTACTTATCGTGGTTGGTCAAATAAAAAAGTAACAAGAATGAATCTTGATTAGCCTGACAACAAAATGTATTATTCTTCTAGCAAGAAAAGTTCTATTAGTCCAAGAATTTCTATATATTTTCCAAAGAATTAGATCTCCGAAGTTTAAAAGACAATCTTCTGTGTTACAACTAAAAGAATACGACCAGCAATTATGTGTACGATTGCATTTATTATATGTCGCACAAAATATACGTGCACGTACTCGTTTGACATGTACAAAATGATATATCTAACAACATAGAATCTATCAAAGACAAAACCTTCTTCTTCTTTTTTTCCAAAAAAGAACAAGCATGCCTTCAATGTTGAAATTGTTTTTGTGGATTAGCATTTAAATCATAAAATAATCATAAAAAATTGTAAAGAGGAAGGGAAGAGAGAAGTCATAACCTCTACAGGTAAATATGGGTCGAAGCATTGGTGCCTAGGATGGCCCACTTAGCCAGGCATCCTTTCAGGTCACCTAAGTCCATATTCATCAACTTATATTTAAAAAATAAATAAAAAATTACTTTTAATAAAATCAAACAGGGGCTTAGATTCGATTTTCAGACGAGATTTGTCTATGCAAATGCTGCACGACTCAACCAGTTTACACCTCTGATTCAAGCATTACATAATAAAAAGATTTGAACGACAAATAAAATATCAAGTAACCATCGTTGTTCATTGCACGATGACATCTTTTGCTATGCAATTAGCACACTTCATCGGCAAAAGTAGGCAAATCACCATCATGTCCTCCTGCCGCATTTCCTCCCTGCCTCCCATCAGACTCAACGTTCGGTGGCTGCTCCTCCAATGACTGCCGGCACGTCGGGCACGTAGAATGCGAAGCCAACCAAATATCTATACATTTCACGTGGAAACAATGGTGACAATATGGAAGAACTCTAACCTTTTCACCATCCATAAATTCGCCAAGACATATTGGACAATCTGTAAAAGCTGCAGCATTATCATGTCCTGATCCATACTCAGCTACCGGAATCTGTCGCAGGGTCCTCTTCTTTAGGCCCTTTCTGGCCACTCCCCGGGGCGTTGTTTGGTCGATTGCATCCAACGAGAACCTATTAGCACATCGCAGTATACATCTAACTATCGAATTTATCCCAAGTGCACATATTAGTGCACATAACAAGGCTGCCAAGATTATGACCATGTTGGTGTCGAAATTAGCCTCGCCGCTTTTACCATTACGCGTTCTTGTGCTGGTATCTGGAACTAGCTGTTTGTCGAGAAGGGAACGACGCGTGTGATGATATAAACTCATCAGATTTGAATTGGTTCAATGATCAAAAGTACCAAACAAGAATGGTCTTCTTTTCAGAAAAACCAGCAGCTTTTGAAACTGTTCAACCAATTAAGTATGATGAATTATGGATAAAGGCTGCAGTTTTCTCTGCTCCAACAAAAATCAACAGCAAATCGGACCACAAAGGAAATGGAAAGAAGAGAATTCATCTCCCTCATATAATCACTAATCTTGATCGTATACTCCACTTTTCAAGAATTTATACACTCTTGGCACGTTTCGGTAAGGTGGATTAGACAAAAAAACAAGAAAAGTAGTCAAAATTTTGTTAATCATACCATCTAATACTTTATACCAAACACGCTCTCTACCACAAGGCAGGGAAAAGGGAGTTTCTTGGTTTTCAGTGCAAGATTACCAGAAGTCTAACCAGCCTCTAAGACATAAGCCTTTCAAGAACACAACATTGATCCCTCCAAAAAATCAAATGAATCCTTTACCGTCCTTTCGTCTTAGTGTCTTGCTTCGCTATCTGTAGACACGTGCTTGGCGCCGTTTTAAGCTTCCCCTCTGAACTATAATCCAAAGGGCTGTTTCTGAACTATTTTGAATTTTCTTGCTTCAATAGACACAGAATTGAATTCTTGGTGCAAAATAGAAGACGGTTTTGTACTAATATGAAGATGTTTTTAAGTGGCAAAGGACAGACTAGTGAATATAAAGGGGAAGATACCTAATGAAAGCGAGTCTGATGTGCTTTTGATCTGTAGGGATTTTCATTTTTTTTTTTTTTTTTTTAATGGAAGACTTTAAGGACATAACTTTATAAACAAGTAGGGACTGGAAGATGATGCTTGAGAATTTTGATTTATGGTATCTGATCCCACATAATCACAATTAGCTTGAAAAAAAAAAAATGCCCATTCTCAGCACCAAATCCTTGTTCCACTCCTGCACTCCACCTTTGAATTGATTAATAATGATATTCATAGTCACGGCGGCAGTAGTTATCGCATATTATGTGGCATAATCTATATAATTAGAAAAAAAAAAAAAGATTATAAAAAATGTTCATATTTTGTAATTACGCCACGATAGATGACTACTGTAATTATTAACTATGAATAATAATACTTGAATTGATAGGTGAAGTGATTGCTTAGGACTAGAATATTTGATTAGGCCTTTAATTACGTGACAAGTTGGATTATAGTATTCGCTAAGTTTAAAAGAATTCACTTATAAACGTAATGAAATATATGTTAGAATAATTTTATTATGTGGGCTTTCGTTTAATTGCGAATTTTATGGGTTAGATGTATGGTTTGCAATATTACTATGATTATGCCAAATATGGTAGTGATCACTTGGGTCGTTGTACACCTTACGAGATTTATTATTATAATGTGGTAATTTTAAGTATGTGGGTTGGAATTATGTAAACCCTAATTAGGGTTAGAGTTGGTAATGTGCCGACTTTATAATTTCCTATATAATAGTTAGGTCCCATCCTGTCTCCTCTCCATATCGTTTATTGGTTTGTCCCATTAACGGCTAATTCTTTTGAGGAGCAAGGCGATGAAGATCTAGCTGATGATATTCATAAACAAAAATGTCTTCCGCGTGTATGAATTTCAATTTATCAATTAGATTATGTAATTCTTGTTCTTAGCACGAGTATTGTCATATTTCAACAATGTATTCAATACAATACGTCTAATCTTCTTTTTTTCATTTCTCTTTTACATGAAATTGAAAAACTATAATCAATTTTTTCAACTATTTAAATCCACGAACAAGAATCTAAAAAGCAACTTACTACTAAAATATCTATACTCAAAGAACCTTTACTTTTCACGTTAAAATTTAAGATACTCTCACTAATCATGCTATAAACACTCTTCTTATCAAGAGCAACTCGAGTCGAATTCAAACTATAATACATGGTTTCTCATCACACTTGAAAAATAAACAAATAAATATAGAGGGTCAAAATTTGCACGAAGCCAATAAACCCTACTAAGGTGCATATGGTCAAGTAGTTGGTAAATAACCCATGTCTTAGGGAACCAATAGCTTTGTGGACCTTGATTTCATATAGACGTGACACGAGTAACTTGTGGGCATGATTTTTGATCAAGATCATGTCAAATCTTCACCTACTTTGCCAACATTAATAATTTCAGGGTTGTTATGAGGTGAAAGGAATGGGCAACGCTTGAGGACAATAAAAGTTGTAGTCTTACTTAACTCATGATACGTAAGACTTTGATGTGGAGAGGTGTAACCCACCGTGATAGGAGGAAGTGCGGCGGCGCTGGCGGATTAGATTGTGTTCTAGAATACCTTGTGCTTGGGCCTATCGATCGACTTTAAACTTGTTTAATGGGTTTTTATTTATGAGTATTGTTAAATTGTATACTTAGTTGACCCACAATTTTAAGGGTCTCGTGCAGAAATGAGATTGAGTATTGAACCAAATCACCACAACAAAGAAAATCAATTTTGATATCTGTTATTTGAATTCGTCAACCCTATGGTTCAATAACTCAAGGCCACTTATATTTTGCCTATAACTATTATCGGATTGATCATATGCTTTCAATCCCTTTCATTTCTTTGGTTATCTAAAGGTCAAATCAAGATCTAGTTCCGAATTTTGATAAGATAATGTGTTTTAGTTAGATTCTTACCTTTTTATTCTATCAAGTGTAAATTAACTTGTTATTATGCACGACTAGTCGTATCACTCACCCTTTAAATCACTTAATTATAAATGATGCTCAAACCCCAGATAGAATTAGGAATCGGCTTAGCTCATGTTCGACCACCATTTCTTAAAACTCATTTTTATTTTCAATCAAATTCCATAAGACCCACAATTTTTATTAACTTTTCGCCACATCAAAATCTATTTTTCTAATCAAAACTAAACAAGGGCTTAAACTTGCTTAAGTGGTACCAAGTTTGTAAACGTTATTGCATAGGTGTAGACTTCTTTGATCCACCATTTTAAAGGCCCGTGTAAAGATTTGATGGAGAACGTCAAGTCTTGAAACAAACATTACAATAAACAATGATAATTTAACATTGTGACACTTGTGAATTACTCATTTCTACTTGAGCTCCATCGTTCACTATTTTCAACCCATTTAAAAAAAAACCGGAAAGGATCGAGCGGAACAAAACAAATGATATCTAGCCAAGAGCACCTTTATTCCTATATAAATAAGATATAGCGTGGAAGTAAACATGTTATTAACAAAACCATCTTCAAAAGGGTTTAAATGGTATGTTACATAACATATATATTGTTCTACTTCTAGTTGTGGTGGTCCCCCCAGACCGTCGGGATTTCACGAAAGAATCGAAATTTAAATCTCACCTAAATTGCTCTATCTATCTTCCTGGGGTAGTAAGCCTTGCTAATGAGCCTATGGATCAAAGCTTGATCTCTAGCAAAATCGCTTAAGAATTGAAATAAGAATGATTGAAAATGAAAACACAAATAAAAGCCATGATCGTATCTCCATGTATTATTCATCCTGATACCTCCAATGAAAAATATCGAATGAATCCCAAATTGACGGATTAGTGTAAGCTTATCCATGATATTACGCATTAAGCCAAGAGCTTTTCAAGGAGTGCATAATGGGAACCAAATTGCTTTACTCAAACCAAAGATAAAGATAGCAGAAAATCAACAACAACTTTTTTCTTTACTCTTGGTGATAATTGCATAACTTGGAAATCACAATTACAACATTTAGTTACTTTATCCAGCACTAAGGCTGAATATGTAGCCATAACTGAAGATTTTAAGGAATGTATTTGGCTTAAATGAATCTTAAAAGAATTGAACTTCATGCATGATACGCCTATAATGTTTACTGAAGTCAAAATGCTTTATTACTTAGCAAAAATCCTATCTATCATGAAATGTCAAAACATATTGAGGCGAAGTATCATTTTATTAGAGAAACAATATCTCAAGGTGAAGTTAACCTTGTTAAAATATATACCGACAAAAATCACTCAGATATGGGGACAAAAATACTTCATGTTGGAAAGTTTAAGTTGTGTTTATCTTTATTATATATTGACATAGGATAATTTTCTGTAGGTACTGGGCAATGACGATGAACAGTCCACCATGTGAAATTCCGCAACCGAAAGAGAGTGCGTTATTGAGAACTAATGTGAAGAATGTGAGATTTGTGATTCTGAAAACACTTTTAAACTGGTGTTATTTGTGTCAATATTTTTAACTTCAGCTACTTAAGTGTCAACCACTTATTGGTAGCTAAGTGATTCCCCCATATTGTGATAATTCGAAACTATTATGATCGTTGGATGAGATCAACGGTTGAGATGGATTCTTTGAGTAAATATTGTCCCTTCAGCTACTGTTGAGACTTTCACTTTTCATTTTTCTTCTCGACTCTTCGTTCTCTCTCCTTTTTGGCTCCTTTGTGTCGAGTCTATACTTTTTCTTCTTCTTGGTGATTTCTCTATATTGATTCTAGAATTTAGAGGTGAATCTCGTGTGTATAATCAGGCTTGAGATAGAGGCCAATTTTGTACAGTTTTTCTCTAAGTGTCTGGTGAGATCTGTGAGTTTGATCTGTATGGTTTTTTGGGAGATCTTATGATCGATGACCAAAACTGTGTTATGAGTGTTCTCTGTAATCTTTCTCTCTTTGTGGATGGTGGTTTACGCTAGTGGATTGGGTTGTTCCTGAGCCCACCGACTAGGCCATTTGGCTAAA
Source organism: Fraxinus excelsior (assembly GCA_019097785.1). NCBI lineage: Eukaryota > Viridiplantae > Streptophyta > Magnoliopsida > Lamiales > Oleaceae > Fraxinus > Fraxinus excelsior. The sequence goes on along the minus strand of CM032631.1, from coordinate 29,659,959 downwards.
TTGGGTCAACATTTTCGCGTGTTCTTGTTTTTTTTATTGTTTTGCGCTTGTTTGATCAAATTCGTGGGTTGTATTTCATAGGGAAATCCCAACAGATCCTAAACGCGCCAAGAGCTAATCCTTCTTTAATTTTTGTATGTTCATAAATATTTTTGAATTCCAAAATTTATGCATGTGTTGTTAATTCAATTGAATTTGGAAAGTTTTATTTGTAGGTTCAGAAAGGATCTTGATCTGGATCTTTGTATTTTTATTTGTTGTTCTACTTTGATTGATTTGCACTTAATTTTGACATTATATTTTGATTTTTTCCTTTAGTTTATAGGATGAATTGTGGCACAAAAGAGATCTTAATTTGAGCTTAGTTGATCTCAAAAATGTTGCACTTATATTACTGATGGGTAAAGAATCAATCATGAAATGATTTTGTGATTCAAATTTTATTCCATATACCTATATTAATCAATCGGATTCGAGGTTGTGACTGGCACGTAAGATTGGAATGTCTTGATTTAAGATCATTATAGAAACGATATTACGTATAATGAAATGAAATGGAGATGAGTTTATTCTTCCTTAATCATAGAAAATGTGTTGATTGGAAGGAGTGGTGGCAACCGAGTCGAGCGGCTCGTAGGCTCGGCCGCTTGGCTCAACAAAAATGAGCCAATTAGATGAGCCGCTCGTTTCGACGAGCCCACGAGCCTGGCTCGTGGCTCGTATAAATTGAAAAAAATATATTAAAAAGGTGACCAGAACGGTCATTGAATTTTCAGTGACCATTTTGGTCCTTTTCATATATTTTTTTTCATTTTTCTAATTTTCTTCTCTTATAAATACTCACCCATTACAACATTTTTTTTCCCACCAAACTTACTATGAATATTAATCTCTCATTCTCTACTCTACTCTCTACAATTTATAAATCATTATCAACAATATCATTCATTTATTTTATAATCATATTCTACATTTTTTTTTACATTATTATCTTGATTTTACAATTCATTTTATACACTACTACATAATCTGCATTCAATTCTCAATTGTCTACTTCAAGTCTTCAACATTCAATTTCTATTATTCACAAATGGATTCACGATCGTTTGTTGAAAACTTATTCGGTATGGGAGGCGAAACACATGCCCAATGTCAATTTGGGAATGAGTTCAACAGTCTCAATGAATTATCAATTCCAGAAAACATTCAAGATTTCGACGTTCATGAAGGTAGTCATCCAATTGATTTGGATGATGCTGATGTTGATCCTAGTGTTCCAATTGCTTTGGAACAAGATGAAAAACCTACATTAAATATTCCCGATGCAAGAGGGAAGAGAATGGAGAAGAAGCAGGAAAAATGTTGTGACCATTTTAAATTAGTTCAAACTGTCGTGTGGTCGATGAACTTCTAGAAACCAAAGCAGTAGGTAAATACTGTCAACGACGACTGACGTGACAAAAAGGCATTGGAACTACTCACCTCAACTATCACTACAAAACATGTGTGGCCAAACATGGGCTTCTTCCAGCTGGTCAAACGCAACTACAATTTGGTACTCCAGGTGCCGGTGCTGCTACTATGCCACTTTCTACGTGGATGTGTTCAGAGGAGGAAGCTCGAATGGGAATGGTGAAGTTCGTTGTCGCGGCGGAGTTGACACTAGTAATAGCGGATAACCAACATTTCGTAAACTACGTCAAACAATATCTTCGACCGAGATACGTTGGGGTAAGTCGAAATATTCTTCATTCTGATACAATTGAATATTTTCTTAATTCAAATAAACTATTGATTGCGGATTTAAAAAAATATGAGGGTGTGCTATCTTTAATTTTGGATATGTGGGAAGGGATTAATAAGAGATTTATATAGCTTTGGGTCATGCATAAAAAAATTATTGCTTTTAAAATTATTGAGTACCCGCACAACGCCCAAACTATATTTAATGTTATTTTGAACATTATTAGAGATTATAAATGCGAGAATAAAATTTGTTCTTTTACGTTTGACAACGCTAGCGTAAATAAGGTTGTTATTGATAAATTTCATAGAGTACTTCAACCCTATTTCAATGGTTATTTATTTCATATTTGATGTGTATGTCATATTTTTAATTTAATAGTACAAGATGGTTTAAAACATATTAAGAATGAAATTAACCGAATTAAGAATGCACTTATATATATTACAATTACACCTAGTAAAAACAAGCATTTGAAGAATTTTGTAAAGAAGCAGGGATGACGTATACAAAAACATTTATTATTAACGTAGACCATAGATGGAACTCAACTTACTTATTATTAAAATCATGTGAATGTTTTGAACATTTAATTACTGAATTTTATAACAATAGGCATATTAGAGACGAAGACAATACTATCTTGAATGAATCCGATTAGAATATAGTTTTTAAAATTAAAAATTTTTGACAAGTTTTTTATGATTTTACAAATATATTGTTTAGTGTTTATTATCCCACTAATTATATGGTTCTTGAACATCTTTATATAATTGCTAGAGCTTCTAAGAAAGTTCAAAATGACCTCGATTTTTATACGGTTATATATTCCATAGAATTAAAATTTAGAAAATATTGAAAAGAATTACCTATGTTATTTCCTTTAGCACACGTCATGGACCCCCAATATAATTTATCGGGTACTAAATTTGTAATTAATCAAATTTCAAATTCTTTACCTTTTAATGTACCTATTACTTATAGGAATTTGGAACAAACGTTACGTGAAATGTATGAATTATATGCTTCACGAATGGGTACACATATTACTTGTGTACCTACAACTCATCCTCCCACTAATATAACAGATGACGACGCTAAAGTTTTAAATTTACTTGAAAGCATGAACTCATATAAATATGATTCAACTGTATATGCATGTAGTTTCTCTAGTAATAGTAGTAGTTTGTCTTCCAATGCATGTGCTCAAACTTCGAGTAATAGTCTAAATGCGTTGCCATGTGAATTAATTGATTACTTTAGTCATACTTTGCCTAGTAACTAGGCAGTTAGGAAATGTTCAGAAGAAGCAATTGAATTCTGGCGAAATTATGAACACCGATGGCCAGTAGTTTCTGAAATTGCAAAAGATCTACTAACACTTCAGGTTAGCACTTTAGCTTCAGAGTTTGCGTTTAGTGCAGGGAAGAGGGTTCTCTCTAAGATCAGGAGTCGACTAAAAGAAAATATTTTGGAAGCGTTAATGTGTGTGAAAGATTGGGAAGATGATAATTATCGAATTCAAGATAAATATGCTGAAATTGCATGTAACCAACTAAGTGATATTTAATTTCACCGTATTCATCACAAAATTTTATTTTCATACCTTTATAATATTTTTAAAAAAATTGTACACGTAACAAGTTGTTCGTGTACAATTTTTAACTCCTCCTATTCGAAATTGAAGTAACCAGACCCAAACCCGAATAAAGGAGGAGAATTTATTTTTTTAAAAAATAAAAATAAAAATATTTTGAAAAATGTATATTTAAAAAATTGTTTACAAAATGTGTGTGTGTATAGTATAAAGAGGTAAACAAAAAACAAAACTCAATTTTTACTAAATCTCTTATAAAATTCTTTTCAAATATATTTATGAAATATTCTTCTCTAAATTTTGATATTAAATATCTATTTAATATATTTTCTTTTAATTCTGAAGATAGATTTTTAGTTACTTGTAAACTAGCAAACAAATAATCTATAGCTTTACTTTTTTCTAGAGAAATAAATTCTATACCGTAATCTAAAACTTCTTCTATTTCTTGGTAAAAACTAAAACTATAAATTATTTTTTCTAGATTAACAAGTAAAATTTTAAATATCATAAAACAATTTTAATATAAAAACTCTTATACCTTTGTAGCGTAATCTGTTGATCTAAATCTTGAAACACCAAAATCGGCACTCACGCTCTAGTATAAGTACAAATATAATAGAAAGAATTTTAAGGAGACAACCACAGTACAATCAGAATATAGAAGAACTTATAGATCCTGAACAAGATTATAATAGATTTCAGACTCATGGTTTGCAATTACTTAATCCAGAAAACTTATATAATAGAGGAATTCTTGAATCAAGAACTCAATTTTTTAGACATACCAGAGAAGTTTCAATTCAATGCTTAGATGGACAGGTAAGACAATTATCATTAATATCAGAAGAATCTAAAAAAGAATTAAGAAAAAAGAATTTTAGATTTATGCATTTAGGATTAATAGTAATAGGAATTAAAGGATTAATGAGGAAAAATTTAGGTGGTAAAGTTTTATTAACTATTTATGATGAAAGAATTCAAAATATAAAAAAAAAAGTATGATAGCTAGTACAGAAATAGATATGAATAATAATCATGGTATTATATATTGTAATCCAGATTTTTTATTAACAATAAAAGATTTTTCGGAAAAAAATTAAAATTGGTATTCAGACACATGGATATGAAGATGTAAATTCAGGAGAAAATTTATTGTTTTGGGCTCTATAGTACCTGCTTGTTTATGCACATTTGAAAATTTTAAATTAATAATTTCTTTTTCTAAATTTGAAATTTTCTTTTGTAAAGATAACTTTTCTTGTTGTAAAATCTGATTAGATTCATTTAAAATCTTAAAATTCTTTGTCATGCACTCACAGTGCTCACAAAATTTTGAAATATAATCTAATGGTCGATCTGAAACATTTTTTAAAGAAGGTGAAATAAAATAATTTATTCCTATATATTTTCTACATTCTTCTAACGCTTCTGAGATTGAATAAAAACCCTTATAAAGGGGATTTGGAAAATTTTTAATACAATCTGAAACTTCTAACCAGTTATGATAAACTCCTGGTAATCTACCTTGTAAAACGACATAACATTTAAACTTTTTATGGTCTTGACTAAAATGTTCTGAAAGAGCATTTAAACACGCTAGAAAATATTTTTGGTCTTTTGGATTCTTATTATAAGAAATCCATAAGTTATCTAAAATACATTTCTCTGCTTTTGTAGTAGAAATATGAGGTAAAGTCTTAAAACTAATATTACTGTTTGGAAAACAAATTAGTTCTATATTACCAAATCTTAACTTATCTTGAGTCTGTAGTAAATTAGTCTGAGAACTTGAACTACCAGTAATTGGCAATCCTGTTCTGGGACCTCTTGGCCTTTGCATCTGCAATAAATCAGTCATAAATTTTATTTTTAATTATTCTACTTAAAATATCTGCTACCTGATTATCACTACCTTTAATATGCTCAAAATTTACTAATAATCCAGTATTAGTAATTCTATCAATAAAATTTAATATGCTCAAAATTAGAATTGCTCCCCATCCTGTTATACTTCCATCTGTTTCTATAATTAAATAATCTGTATCTAAAGGCATATCTAATTTAGGTAAATTTTTTAATTTTTCTTTTATATTTTGTACTAATTTTATATCTTCAATATTAAAATATCTCTGTCCTTTAGGGGAAGTCTTTCCATATAATGGTCATGCTATTTTTCCTAAATTTTTAATAAAAGGTCTAGCATAATTTACTAATCCTAAAAATTTTTGTAATTGTTTAAGATCTTCTAATTTATCTGAAAATTCTAAAGCCTTCTGAGCTATATGTGGCTGTAATTCTCTTTTTCCTTTTCCTATATTTACTTCTAAAAATTCTATATATTCTTTGGATTTATTAAATAAAGAAATTAGTAAAATAAACGCAGATATAGTGAACTTAAGTAGAAGAGTTATTAATATTGAAAAAGATATTGCAATGATTAAAGAGAATTTAGATTTTATTAAAGAACAGAATATAGAAATAATAAATTAAATAAATAGAACTGAGGAAAAAGAAAAATTTCCAGATCTTAGAACTCGAGAAGCTATAGAAAATATAAATAAAAAATTAAGTAATATAGAAAATAAACCAATACAAGATTTAATTAGTATTACAAATAGTCTAGATAAATTAAGTTTAAAAAATACTGGAAAAGAAAAAATAACTAGAAAATTATCTAATACATTCTATAAAAAATGAATAATTTGAATAATTTTCCTAATTTTCCTGGTAGATCAAGAACTATTAGAGAACAAGGACCATCTTCAGAACCTTTTGATAATAGTAGACATGAAAATATTAAAGATAGACCAAATGAATTATGGAGTATAGGAAATCGAATACAATTTATAATGGGATGTCTAGAAAAGAAATGTATTGAATTACAAATTCAAAATCAATTAAAAAAGACAAATTATAAATTTTGTAAAGACATTTATACACCACAGACTTATGGAAATAAAATTAGAGAAAAAAGTAAAAGAAAATATGATAAGAAATCATATAAGCCTATTAAGAAAAAATATTACTTAAGAAAATCCAATAGAAGAAAACCATATTTAAATGAAAATAGGCATGTTAGGAAATTTAGACCAGAAAGAAATTATCCTAATAGATTAAATTATTATGTTTGCGGAGAAACAGATCATTTAGCAAAAACTTGTCCAAGAAAAATAAATAATAATGATAAATAGAAAAAATATATGATTTATTAGTTACAGAACAAGATATAGAAAATATGATAAGTAAATTAGAAAAATTAGAAATTCTAGGAGAAAATGTTTTAAGATATTGGGATAAAGATAAAGTTTTATGTGAATTAAAAATTAAAAATCCAAAATATATGATTAAGACTAAAAATATTGAAGCAACAAATCAAGATGCTGAAGATTTTAAGATGCATATTTCAGATTTATTAAAATTAGGAGTAATCAGAAAATCTATTAGTCCACATAGATCAGCAGCATTTATAGTTAGAAAACATTCAGAAATTATTAGAGGAAAGAGTAGAATGGTTATAAATTATAAAAGACTTAATGATAATACTATAGATGATTCATATAATATTCCAGATAAGAATGTTTTAATAAATAAAATTCAAGATTGTAATATTTTTAGTAAATTTGATTTAAAATCAGGATTTTGGCAAGTAAAAATGCATCATGATTCTATAGAATGGACATTCTTTACTTCTCCAGAAGGACATTTTGAATAGTTAGTAATGCCTTTTGGAATAAAGAATGCCCCTAGTATATTCCAAAGAAAATGGAGAGTATTTTTAATAAACATAGTAAATTTATTATAGTTTATATTGATGATATACTAGTCTTTAGCAAGAATAAAAGAGAACATAGAGGACATTTACAAATCCTTTTTTCAGAATTTATAAAACATGGTTTAATAATAAACAAGAAAAAATGCATTTGTTTAAAGAATATATAGAATTTTTAGGAGTAAATATAGGAAAAGGAAAAATAGAATTACAGCCACATATAGCTCAGAAGGCTTTAGAATTTTCAGATAAATTAGAAGATCTTAAACAATTACAAAAATTTTTAGGATTAGTAAATTATGCTAGACCTTTTATTAAAAATTTAGGAAAAATAGCAGGACCATTATATGGAAAGACTTCCCCTAAAGGACAGAGATATTTTAATATTGAAGATATAAAATTAGTACAAAATATAAAAGAAAAATTAAAAAATTTACCTAAATTAGATATTCCTTTAGATACAGATTATTTAATTATAGAAACAGATGGAAGTATAACAGGATGAGGAGCAATTCTAATTGCAAAACCTAATAAGTATGCAAGTAAAGATACAGAAAAAATTGTTAAATATAATAGTGGAAATTACAAAGAAAAAGGTAATATTAGTAGCATAGATTTAGAACTATTAGCAGTTAATTATGCATTAGATTCTTTTGAATTATTTATTATTTCTAAAAAAGAAATTACTTTAAGAACAAATTGTGAAGCAATTGTGAGCTTTGTTAATAAGATGAAATTAGAAAATAAGAGAAGTAATAGAAGAAGATGGTTAAATTTTATTGATAGAATTACTAATACTGGATTATTAGTAAATTTTGAGCATATTAAAGGTAGTGATAATCAGGTAGCAGATATTTTAAGTAGAATAATTAAAAATAAAACTTATGACTGATTTATTGCAGATGCAAATGCCAAGAGGTCCCAGACCAGGATTGCCAATTACTGGCAGTTCAAGTTCTCAGACTAATTTACTACAGACTCAAGATAAGTTAAGATTTGGTAATATAGAACTAATTTGTTTTCCAAACAGTAATATTAGTTTTAAGACTTTACCTCATATTTCTACTACAAAAGCAGAGAAATGTATTTTAGATAACTTATGGATTTCTTATAATAAGAATCCAAAAGACCAAAAATATTTTCTAGCGTGTTTAAATGCTCTTTCAGAACATTTTAGTCAAGACCATAAAAAGTTTAAATGTTATGTCGTTTTACAAGGTAGATTACCAGGAGTTTATCATACCTGGTTAGAAGTTTCAGATTGTATTAAAAATTTTCCAAATCCCCTTTATAAGGGTTTTTATTCAATCTCAGAAGCGTTAGAAGAATGTAGAAAATATATAGGAATAAATTATTTTATTTCACCTTCTTTAAAAAATGTTTCAGATCAATCATTAGATTATATTTCAAAATTTTGTGAGCACTGTGAGTGCATGACAAAGAATTTTAAGATTTTAAATGAATCTAATCAGATTTTACAACAAGAAAAGTTATCTTTACAAAAGAAAATTTCAGATTTAGAAAAAGAAATTATTAATTTAAAATTTTCAAATGTGCATAAACAAGCAGGTACTATAGAGCCCAATAAATCTATAGCTAGTCCAGCTCAAACGGAAGCTGGTAAAGACTTATCAAATCCGCTTATGGTTCTGGGCTTACCAAAAGCTCAACAGACTCAAGAGGCTGTTGATCCTTTTACTTTTAATCAAAATCAGACACAACAGACTGAAAAACCTGTTACAAAAGATAATATTATTGAAGATCAGACTCAGCAGACTGATAATTCTGCTACTAGATTAATCAGTTCAATAGACCTTAAACAAAAGAGTCCAATTAATTTTTCAGACTCATCGCAATTCTCACAAGATCTAGATCAATTCTCCCAGACAGATATAAAAAAGATTTAAGAATTGTTTGAAAGGGTGGAAGAACTTCAACAACAAGTTAAACGAAGTTCTACAAAGAAAAAGAAAATTCAAATTAAAAAGAATAAATGAAAGAAGAAAGTTGAGAAAGATAAAGAGATTGAAGACAATAATTCAGAATACAATAATCCAGATGAAGGAACTGATGGAGGAGAATCCTTAGACAGTATTGGCAGACATAATTATGAGACAAGATAAGATTTTCTCAAGATCAAGACACTTGTCAAGATATTTCTATTGCCGACAAGAGATTTTTATCAAGATTAAAGATCAAGACACTTGTCAGAAGATCCCTTTTGCCGACAAAAGATTTTTAGAAAAGGCCAAATAACTTTTGTAAAAAGAAGAATCTTTACTATTTACTTTTTGAAAAAATTGTAAAAGAATCTTACTGTATTATAAAGTAAGATTTGATAGGATAGCTTTTTACTACTCTCTTTTTGACGTTTTGGAAAAAGCAAATATTCCTTGCTTTTGAAAAACGCGTTTTATCTCCTATATAAGGAGAACATTCATTCATTTGTAGATATAACAACAAGAAAAAGAAATCCAATACAAAGTTTCTCTCAAAAATGTTTTAATTTCCTTTTTCTCCCGAAAGGGAAATTCTTAATTGTTCTTATTTTTAGATAGAATGATATCCCACAAAAATATATTTCTTTCTTAAACTACTGATGGATCATTCCGGTAGGTATGTTTTTTAAGTTCTAAGAGATATGGTGCTAATAGATAATATTAGTTCCAAATCTTATAAGAACAAATATTTGTTTATAAATCTTATGATTTTGTATATGATTTTGTAAAGCTTTATGTTTCATGCTGAGTATATGATAAGAGCATGTCTTAACTCCAAGTTTAAAGTTTAAAACTGTTTTAAAAAAAAAAATCCTGAGTGACTCCCCAAAGCGTAAAGGCCCAGTGGAGAGGCTGTGAGACGCAAAGAGGGAAGAAAGGGATTGATGTTTTAAGAATTCTTTTTAAGGGAGTGCCATTGGTGTCCTTAAAAGAATGGAGTTAGGCCCAAGTTCATATATCTCAGATGGCATATTTTAAAATTTTCGTTTAAAAAAAAAAAAAAAGGATATTATGATATCAAATGAAGAAGAAAACCTCAATTAAGAAAAGTACTGAGTGGGATTTTTAACATCTGTTTTATAACCACCTCCAATCCTTGAAATACTAACCCTATTTCTAGGACCCCCCCCTTTTTGGTATCAGAGCGTGAGTGCCGATTTTGGTGTTTCAAGATTTAGATCAACAGATTACGCTACAAAGGTATAAGAGTTTTTATATTAAAATTGTTTTATGATATTTAAAATTTTACTTGTTAATCTAGAAAAAATAATTTATAGTTTTAGTTTTTACCAAGAAATAGAAGAAGTTTTAGATTACGGTATAGAATTTATTTCTCTAGAAAAAAGTAAAGCTATAGATTATTTGTTTGCTAGTTTACAAGTAACTAAAAATCTATCTTCAGAATTAAAAGAAAATATATTAAATAGATATTTAACATCAGAATTTAGAGAAGAATATTTCATAAATATATTTGAAAAGAATTTTATAAGAGATTTAGATTTAATTATTGAATTAGATATAATAGAAAATACATTTTTTGAAGATATATTTTCAGATAATACAAGTTTTAGTTTAGATTCCTATTATTATTCAGATTAAAACTGGATTTATTAAATAAAGAAATTAGTAAAATAAACGCTGATATAGTGAACTTAAGTAGAAGAGTTATTAATATTGAAAAAGATATTGCAAAGATTAAAGAGAATTTAGATTTTATTAAAGAACAGAATATAGAAATAATAAATAAAATAAATAGAACTGAGGAAAAAGAAAAATTTCCAGATCTTAGAACTCGAGAAGCTATAGAAAATATAAATAAAAAATTAAGTAATATAGAAAATAAACCAATACAAGATTTAATTAGTATTACAAATAGTCTAGATAAATTAAGTTTAAAAAATACTGGAAAAGAAAAAATAACTAGAAAATTATCTACTACATTCTATAAAAAATGAATAATTTGAATAATTTTCCTAATTTTCCTGGTAGATCAAGAACTATTAGAGAACAAGGATCATCTTCATAACCTTTTGATAATAGTAGACATAGTAATTCTAGTATAAGTACAAATATAATAGAAAGAATTTTAAGGAGACAACCACAATACAATCAGAATATAGAAGAACTTATAGATCCTGAACAAGATTATAATAGATTTCAGACTCATGGTTTGCAATTACTTAATCCAGAAAACTTATATAATAGAGGAATTCTTGAATCAAGAACTCAATTTTTTAGACATACCAGAGAAGTTTCAATTCAATGCTTAGATGGACAAGTAAGACAATTATCATTAATATCAGAAGAATTTAAAAAAGAATTAAGAAAAAAGAATTTTAGATTTATGCATTTAGGATTAATAGTAATAGGAATTAAAGGATTAATGAGGAAAAATTTAGGTGGTAAAGTTTTATTAACTATTTATGATGAAAGAATTCAAAATATAGAAAAAAGTATGATAACTAGTACAGAAATAGATATGAATAATAATCATGGTATTATATATTGTAATCCAGATTTTTTATTAACAATAAAAGATTTTTCGGAAAAAATTAAAATTGGTATTCAGACACATGGATATGAAGATGTAAATTCAGGAGAAAATTTATTATTAATTATTGGATTTCTAGGAAGATGTAGTAATAATTCCCAAACAAGACATAAGGTTTATATAGATAAAGTAGTAAATCTAATGAGTAGTAAAGGTATTAAAATGATTAAACCTAAGACCTATGATGCTGAATTATTAGCAGGATTAGAATGGGATTTAGATAAATTTTTAGAAACTCAAGAACAAATCTTAACCCCTCAAGAAGCTATTACTTATAAAGATTTATATGGAAGAACTAGTTTAAGATTTGGTAATTATAGTAACATAAATAGAAATGATAATTCTGAAACAGAATCTAATACTAATGAAGAAAAACAAGAACAAGAACCTTTTCTTAATACAGTAGAAACAGAAATAGAAGATATAATAATTTATCCTAAAGAATTATGTATGGAATTATCTCCTACAGAATTATTAAAATTAGAAGATCATTTGTTTTTAAATAAACAAATTAAAGAACAAGAATTTTTATATTATGATAATAATAAAAATATAAGAGTAGGAACAGAAGAAATAGACAGTAAATCAGAAATTTCAGAAATTAGTAATTATAAAGAATTTGCAGATGAAGCAAATCCGTTTAAACCAGAACCATAAAAATATCAATATTTAGGAGGATATCCACCCAGAATTGCTTATACAGATTATGATGATAAAGATAAAAAATATATAGCTAGAGGAAAAACTAGACATTTAGAACCTAAAATAGAATTTCAAACATTACATAAGCCACAAATATTAAATATCACAGCACATGATCCTCAGACTTGGAATAATATAATAGAAGTATGGAAAAATACTATAATAGGACATTATATTAGATTAGCAGATAATATGGAACCTTTAGAAATGTATAGATATTTAGAAACATTTCTAGGAGAATATGCTAAAACTACATGGGAAGCTTTTAAAAAAGATAAACAATCAGAATTTGAAATATTAATTTCATTAGGAAATAATCCTTATAATTTTGTTAGTAAAATACATGAATTATTAACAGGAGCAGATCCTAATACAGGGACAATTAATAATTCAACAAAAAGCAATTAGAGAATTAGAACAACTTAGTTTAAATAGATGGACTCAAGGTAGAGAAGTTAAACAATTTTTAAATGAATATCATTATTTGACAGCTATTTCAGGAAATACTTTTAATCAAGAATTAGGGAAAAAGTTATTTCATAAATTACCAGGACCTTTAGGATTAGAAATAACAAAGAGATGGAATGAAAATGAAAATATTAAAGATAAACCAAATGAATTATGGAGTATAGGAAATAGAATACAATTTATAATGGGATGTCTAGAAAAGAAATGTATTGAATTACAAATTCAAAATCAATTAAAAAAGACAGATTATAAATTTTGTAAAGACATTTATACACCACAGACTTATGGAAATAAAATTAGAGAAAAAAAGTAAAAGAAAATATGATAAGAAATCATATAAGCCTATTAAGAAAAAATATTACTTAAGAAAATCCAATAGAAGAAAACCATATTTAGATGAAAATAGGCATGTTAGGAAATTTAGACCAGAAAGAAATTATCCTAATAGATTAAATTGTTATGTTTGCGGAGAAACAGATCATTTAGCAAAAACTTGTCCAAGAAAAATAAATAATAATGATAAAAGAAGTAATCTTATAGAATGTACAAATGAAGATTTATTAGAAATGGATGAATATATTTCTGATAAAGAATCAGTATATAGTATTATATCAATAGAAGATTTTGATAAGAATAATATAGAAGAACAATCAGATTATGAAAATTTTATACAAGAATTTTCAAATTTAGAAGATTCAATTTCAGATGAAGAATTAGAATTAATGGATATAGAATTAGAATGTAAACATAATTGGTTAAAAGAAACTGGTTTAGATAATATACCATGTTATATATGTAAATGGTATCCTAGTAAAAAATTAAGAGTTAAATGTAAGAATTGTTTCTTAGAAGCATGTAAAAAATGTTTATCACAAAAGGATTTAATAGAATTGAAGAAGATAAACAAATTGATTCTATACAGATAGAATTGTCAGAAATAAAGATTTTAAGAAAACGAATAGAGAATTTAGAAGATATGCAAAGATATATACTACAAAAATTAGAAGTTTTAGAATTAAATAAAGGAAAAAATCCAGAAATAATTCCTGAACCAGAATTAGTTCAAGTTTTTTGTAATTCAGAAAAATTAAAAAGTATTAAAGTAAAATGTTATGTTAGAATAGAAAATTATGAAATAATATGTTTAGGATTAATAGACTCTGGATGTAGTCATTGTATAATTAATAAGAAAATTATACCAGAAAAATATATTATAAAATCAAAAGAACCTATAGAAGCCCAACAAATGGATGAGAATTTTTATAGTTATCAAGATATTTTAAGACCTGCAAGAATTAGTTTTGAAACTAATTGTGGGAGAAGTACAGAATATAGTTTACCTAAAGATTCAGTATGGGTAAGAGATTTATCTTTAAATACAGATTTAATTCTAGGATTAAGTTTTTTATTAAAAGATAATGGAAGCATAATTATTAGTAAAGATTTTATGCAATTACAAAAATTTACAATTTGTGCACCAAATTATATAAAGAATATTCCATCAGAGTTTGCTGAGAAGCGTGGTGGAATTAAAGAAAATAAAGAATGTGAATGTAGTAAAGAAAAAAATGTCAATTAATAGAAGAAGACTTAATAATAGATGAAGAATATTTGGAAATTTTAGAATTTGAATTTATAGAAATAGAAAAAATATATGATTTATTAGTTACAGAACAAGATATAGAAAATATGATAAGTAAATTAGAAAAATTAGAAATTCTAGGAGAAAATGTTTTAAGATATTGGGATAAAGATAAAGTTTTATGTGAATTAAAAATTAAAAATCCAGAATATATAATTAAGACTAAAAATATTGAAGCAACAAATCAAGATGCTGAAGATTTTAAGATGCATATTTCAAATTTATTAAAATTAGGAGTAATCAGAAAATCTATTAGTCCACATAGATCAGCAGCATTTATAGTTAGAAAACATTCAGAAATTATTAGAGGAAAGAGTAGAATGGTTATAAATTATAAAAGACTTAATGATATTACTATAGATGATTCATATAATATTCCAGATAAGAATGTTTTAATAAATAAAATTCAAGATTGTAATATTTTTAGTAAATTTGATTTAAAATCAGGATTTTGGCAAGTATATATATATATATATATATATATATATATATATATATATATATATAATTTTATTTATTTTTTTATTTTTAGTAGTGAAAAAAAAAATGACAAGCTGGCTCGGCTGACTGAGCGGCGAGCTCGTGCGGGTAAGGGCCACCACTAATTGGAAGAGTCCTTGGAACTTTGATGACTGTCATCTCATTGTAAACTCGCTTGAGTTTAGCTAAGATACATAGTCAATGACCATGCATTCTCCAAGATGGTTTTGCTTTTGTGTTAGCACAAGGAGATGGACTTTTTGAGCAGTTATTTCCCTGATTCATTATAATTCTAATTTCTTAGAGCACCTACATCAATGCATTTATGGCTGTAGGTAGTAATTCTGATCACCGTTTGCAATTATCAAAAGGAAGTATATTGTTGGCATGATCAACTGGCAAGTCCTTCCTAGGTTAGAGCTATGAATTCACATGTTTCAATGCAGAGGTCGTGTTACTGAATTACTCGAAGTTTGTTGTCAGGCTGAATATCGAACTTTGAAAAATCGGATCCCGTTTGAGACCTATATAATTAATGATGAGGAACAAAACAATCAATTATTTGTGGTATGATTACGTGTTTGAGGAATATATTTTAACCAGCAGTGGTTTACCAAACAAAAATATATCTTTCTAGACAAGTTCACAGGAGTAAGCCAGTCCCTACATGCTATATTTCCTCTTTTCTTTCTGAATTTCAATACATCTCAACTGATTTCAAACACCTTCTCTGGCCAAGCACTTCTCATAATGTTTGAGAAGTGTATAGCTATTGAATCAATTAGACTTTCTACAATTTTATATGTGGATTTTCCTTCATTAAATTATGATTGACGAGAATTTTATATTTTCAGTTTTTTGTAGTGGTGGTGACATAGGATGCAAATGAACAATTATAGGAGAAGGGGAATGTGGGAAGAAGAAGAGAGAGGAGGGAGAAAAGAGAAGAAGAGGGGAGGGTGGGGGGGGGGGGGGGGGGAGAGAGAGAAGAGTTAAACAGACGGAAATAGAATTCAAGAGAGAGAATATCTTTATTTCATTATCAAAGTTGTTTGTTTATTACATGCATAAGACCCCTTTATATAGGTTTTGAGGATCATAATCTAAGTAGAAAATATTTAATAAAACTTATTAAGTTAAACCTTAATTATATTTCCTTAAACGTATCAAAATTGGAAACTAGATTATATAATATATTAATATCTCTTTCTAATATTCTATCAGGTGGACTGTTAGATACGTCTCGTAGATTGGAAGAATTGGAATTTGTATTTCTCCAATCAACTAATGTTCTAGAAGTTAGTATACAGGATATTGGCAAATCGACAATCTTCTGCTCAATCAAAAGAGAGAAAAGCCCTATATATCTTCGAGCTTGAGAGAAAAGTTCAGACCCTTCAAACAGAAGCAACAACTCTTTCTGCACAACTAGCATTGTACCAGGTACTTCTGTGAGAACCTGCCTTTCACTAGGTTTAGTTGTGTGAACATATGCTCAAGTTATTCGGAATGGAATAGATCCTGAAAGCATATAATTAACATTATTGCTAATCCAAACATTTTGTTTTTACATTTGTATTCAGGAAGCTTTTCAATGTTGGTTTCTCACTGTGTATTTATAAAACGAACACAATAATATAATATTGACCATCAACTTGACAATGGTCTGAGCAATATAAATCTAACTAACAACCTATCATAAGAAAAATGCAAGTGATTTTCCAAATCGGCAGAGGCTCATAACGTAAGAAATCAGAAAAGTTCCTGGAACATAATAAATTTGTTTCCAAGTCCTTGTGAGCTTGGAAATTATCTTACTTCCAAATGCACCAACACAAATATCAATGGCCTGTCTTCCAAATTATGCTACCGTTTCTGTTGCTACTACATTTCTTACCTCTAGCATATACAAAGACTTCTCCAGATGCAAGTCTGACTGTAATACTCTAAGAGGAGTGGGCACCACCTCGGGTCATTGTGTTCATACTGAAAGCGTAGTTTTCTAGTCACATACTTGTTCAAGATATGTTTGGACGTGAAGGAAATTGTCGGCAAAGATGTTTTTTTTTTTTAATCCAGAGCACTCAGATACAGTATTTGGACTACAATAATTTCGATGAAGTGTCACTTACTTTTGACGCTAAGACGCATTAAGGTCATGATAGACATGCCAAGGACACAGGGATGGTAATTTGAACTGCCAAACCCGAGCCCTGCAGTGCCCTACCCCAACTGGGCGGCAGAGTGGCTTCGGGGTAGGATTTGTGCCCTATAATGGGATGGGATATCTTCGCCTTGCTCTGCCAAGGCCCCTATTGTTAGTTATTCAAAAATCAAATTTTGTTTAAATTCACTTTAGTCTAATTTTCCAAACCCCAACCGATTAGCAGAGCCCATTAGTCTAATTCCCAAATTACCTTAGAATTTACAGGAAAAAACTTAAAAATATATAAATGGGATGGGAGATTGTCCCCGTCCTTGCCCAGCCTCATTGCCATCCCTAAAAGGACTCATAAGGACGCACTATAAGACAGTTTTTGGTACACGATGTGATTTTAGAGCAAGAAAAAAGTTTCATATGGAAAACTTCAAGGCTCCTAGGACGTAAAAATTTGAAAAAAGATTTGAAGAAATTTATGTAAAAGAAAAAAGAAAAATGTATGCCCCCTATCTCCTTTGTCATCATTCGACCACTTCTAATGGCATTGATCAGCAGATTCACGAATGAAAGTTGCAATGGTAAGCTTTGAATTTCAATCAAATAGCTCAAGATGGCGTCTTTGCATCGATGAACTTTCACTCTCATATAGCAAAAAACTACTCCAATTTCAAAACAAGCTAAACTCTAATTTTTGAAACCATCTCCTATCTTTCAATACAAGGTAGTAAATTAGCAGGTTATGGTCTCTTCATCTTCTTGTTTGCAAAAGAATTAACAGTTCCTACCAATGTTCAGTACCAAAGCTACATTGCCTCTCGCGTACCATTTCTTAACATCTTCTTCATCTGCTCACTCTGCTTATAGATGTATTGTCTGTTTAGAACTTGTTTTGGAGGAATCTGTTTTTTCATAATTTTGAGATTGTGTTTTACAATATATGCTTCTTTGAACATTGCAGAATTATATATGGTTAACTAGGGAACTTTAATTGAAATAAGGGAAGGAGCTGATATTTTGAATTTCCAGACCATGATTCTTTCCAAATATTTCTTGTATTTTTATAGAAGGCATCTCCGTGCAGACTGCGCCATAATATTCTGAAATTTACTGTCCAATTAGATTAATTTCATTCAGTATATCATTTGTTGCTTTTAAAATTTAATCAGTGTAAGGATCGAAGCCTCAAGAATCAACGGAAGCAGTCAAATATTCACAAAGAACAACCAAATTCAGATTTACACAAAGTTGAATCGAATGTTACAATGGGCTCAGAAACAATTTATTGTACCCGTCTGTACAATCTAGAACCGCCCACAAAATATCCAAACCCTACGACAATAATACCAAGAAGCTACTACAATGGACTCGATCGAACTAATCGATTTCCAACTTGAAAACTCTCAAACACACACAAAGATATTATCACTAAGATCAATTATTAAACCAAGAGATTTAATCTATTCACATAGAATCAAAATTGAGAGAACCAAACGAGCATAATCACGAAAAAGAAGAACCCAGAAGCTTTCACGCACAAAGCCAGAAAGAACGAATGAAAAATCTCACAAGAAAAGGACGGTCCAACTAATATTAGTAGACCAACCATCAACCATAGATCTAATCTTCATCCGACGGTCCAGAGCAACACACTTGGAATATTCCTTGGGCTTGGGTTTTGGGCCTGATTCTTGATTGAGTTATTGGGCAATGGTTTTTAGTAAAACATTTTCCAGTAGTTGGGCTTAGCCCGTTTCATCGTTGCCCCAAAAGTTAGAAAACAAATGACATAAATGACATCATATTCTAACAATCAGCTATTTTTTCTTTCTTTAGCGAGATACAACAGGGCTTAGAAATGACAACACAGAGCTTAAGCTTCGGTTACAAGCCATGGAACATCGAGCTCAGTTACGTGATGGTAAGCAAGACCTATTTTTTCTCCATTTTTTTTATACACATATCTAGAATAAATGATTCTGAGTCATCTACCCAAAAAATTTTGGAGGCATAGTGTTGACACACTAAAATGCAGCCCAAAATCAAAGGGAAGTCCAATTGAGAAATCCAAGATGAAGACCCAATGGAAGTCAATTAAAAGGCCCAAGAAGAAAAGCCCAAGCTGGAAACCTGTGAAAAAGGCCTGAATATTGGAAGCCCAAGAGCAAAGGAGTACCACCGCCTAAGACTGTGGGACGCCCAGAGGCTGAACGAGGGTAGTACTGCACAATCGCCCAGGACGACAGCCTCATTGTCGCCCAGAACCTCAAGTCGCCCAGAATCAGACAAGTCTAAAGGGTATAGTTTATCCAATTCAACAATTATGGAAGCGGTTGGCAAGTGAACCCGGCACGATCCCACGATCCAGAAAACAGCAAGGGTAGTGGCAACAGTTACTAAGCAACTACTCCCCAAACAAGCGGTTCTTCACTAAAGGAGTGGACGGTTGCGAAGGTAATGGAGCAAGTCCGAACAGTTTCGATAACCAAAAGATGCCCAAGAAGTATAAAAGGAAGTAACGTCGTAGAAACAAACCCCCGAATCAAAACCTCTCGACAAGAGAATATGTAACTTTTATTTCCTTAGCTTAAATTTAATCCTTTCTCAGTACTCGTGTGCTTGCGTCCCTTGGAGGCGCTTTGTCTATTTTCCAGTTGTAGCTCTTCACTAGTAAACGCACCCCTTTTTGGGACTTTGTCTCAAGAGGTCTGTTCCTTACACAATCGTCTGATCCCTTTTCCTCGTAATTGTTGGCGGGTTGCAAAAACGCGCGAAAACAGAGGCATAGCAAGGATAATTTCCACATTTTGTGAAACATTACTATCTAAATATTCTTTTAGAAGTTACTCTGATATCACCCTGCATAAAACCTTCTCCGAAACAGTGAAGCAATAAACCAGAGCCTGAAGCAATTGCGCAACACTGAAAATGTTTGCAGAGACATCCTTGCTATGCATCTTTTTTTTCCTCGCTTTTGTATATTTGCAGTGGTGAAAATGATAATCTATTTTTCTTCTCTGTGGTGTTTGTTCACAATATACAGCTCTAAATGAAGCATTGAAGCAGGAAGTTGAAAGATTAAGAATTGCCACTAGAGAAATATCGGCCCCTTCAGAGACATTCAATTTGGGAATGCATTACCATTCAACCAGTCCACTTTTTTCTCATAGCTGCATCAGGCAGTGCAAAACGACTCCCAGAATATACAAATGCCACAGTTACATTACCATCAGTTGAAATGTCAACTCAACAGCACCCCGTATTTGCGTCAGCTCTTGAACAGGGTATCTCAGACTCATTGCAACATGATCCTCTTGGTTGTTTTTAGGATCTTGATATTAGTAGTGGGGGCTCTCATTTTGTAAAGTCTGAAGGCCTTTCTATTTTAGCCAATGAAAGTAGTAGTACCATCTGATTTAGGTTCTTATGATATGTGCATTTTTCCAACCCAATTTTTTAATTCTTCATCCCAGAATATCCAATATTCATTTAACTGGGGTCTTAGAAGGTCATTAGTGTTGATTACTTGTTATTCATTGTTATGTGTTGGTGGTGATCTCTTTTTTTCCTTTTCCCCCTTTTTTGAGATTTTTTGTTTAGTTCAGAAATCAGATCTTCTGATGTGGCCATGTGTCTTGTGATGGACGGTGTTTGTAGTTGTGTTGACATGTTCATTTCTTGTGTGGAACTTCTCTTCAATGATTTGTTTTCCATTGGATGAATGCATTTATTGATCACAGACAGTCTGCTACTTTATAATGTCAGAGAGTGTAACGAGACAATTAACCATGATTTTTATGTTGTAATTTCATGATTATTCAATCAAAAGTTTGGTAAATTGTTCAATTTCATCTTCCTTACAATATTAGGGGAATAAAATAGCCAACAACTATACATGGAATGTTATAATTTATGTATAAAAATATGCACAGTATAATTCTATTATAGGGAAAAAAAAACGTTCCTGTCAATCTTTATATGGAAGTATACCAACTTGGAATTGATTCTAGAATCTTCAACACTCCCCTCAAGTTGGTGCGTAGATATCGCCATTCTCAATTTGTTGAGACCATCGTGAAATGCTCGACTTGGTATAGCCTTGGTGAGTAAGTAAGCAAGTTGTTCTTGAGAGGAGACATGAGGAGTTTCAATGATTCTTGCTTCTAATTTCTCTTTGATGAAATTCATATCAACTTCCACATGTTTGGTTCGATCATGTTGAATTGGATTGTGAGCAATATCATGCTGCCTTGTTATCACAATATAGTTTCATTGGATTGTCATACTTAATATTCAGATCTTCTAATAAGCTACGAATCCATAATATTTCACATATTGCTTTAGCCATTCCTCTGAACTTAGATTCGGCACTAGATAGAGCAACTACAGCTTGCTTCTTGCTTCGCCAAGTAACCAGATTTCCTCCTACGAAGGTGAAATATCCTATTGTAGAGCATCTATCCTTGATTGATCCAGCCTAATCTGCATAAGTGTATCATTCGACATCCAGATTACCCCCTTCCTAAACATAATCCATTTTCCTGGAGATGACTTCAAGTAGCGCAAAATGTGAGTAACTGCATTCATATGTTCTTCGCTGGGAGAATGCATGAATTGGCTCACGGCACTTAGTTCATATGCCAAGTCAGGTCAAGTATGCGCAAGATACATTAGTCTTCCAACTAGTCTTTGATACCTAGTCTTGTTTGTTGGGACTTGATCTGGATATATACCTAGCTTCAAGTTATCTTCCATAGGAGTATTAACTGGACTACATGTTGTCATACCAGTCTCACTTAGTAAATCTAAGGTGTATTTTCGTTGAGATAGAAAGATACCTTCCTTTGATCTTGACACTTCAATACCAAGGAAGTATTTCAATAGTCCAAGGTCCTTCATCTCAAATTCTTGGGCTAGGTGGTTCTGCAATGCTCTTCTTTCTTCCAAATCATTTTTCGTTACTATCGTATCATCAACATACAAAATGAGACAAGTGATCATTCCTTTATTATGCTTCACAAAAAGGTATGGTCTGAGTTACTCTGCCTGTATTCAAAAGCTTTCATTGACTTCGTAAACCTTCCAAACCATGCTTTCGGAGATTGTTTCAGACCGTATAGGGCCTTTTTCAATCTGCAAACATGTCCTCCACCTTTTGATTCTAAATTACATCCGGGGTGGTAACTCCATGTATACTTCCTCTTGAAGGTCTCCATGCAAAAATGCATTCTTCACATCAAACTGGTGCAATGGCCAGTCAAAATTTACTGCCAGTGATATAAAAATTCAGACTGTATTAATTTTTGCTACCAGTGTAAATGTCTCTATGTAGTCAATTCCATAAGTTTGAGTGTATCCCTTGGTGACTAGTCTAGCTTTGAATCTTTCAATAGATCCATCTGCCTTGTACTTGACTATGAAAACCCACCTACATCCTACTAGTTTCTTCCCTTTAGGCAGCTCAACAACTTCTTAAGTTGAGTTCTTTTGAAGTGACTTCATTTCCTCATTCATAGCTTCCTTCCACTTAGGATCTCCCAGAGCTTCCTACATGTTAGTAGGAATAGACACAATAGATAATTGATTTGCAAATGACACACTTTCATTTGATAGTCTACGGTAGGATACATAGTTGTTCATGGGATACTTAGGATCAGAACTAAGAATAGGTTCATAGTTAACTCTAGGTATACCTCTAGTAGCTCGATTAGGTAGTACTTTTGGAATTGAGGTTCAGGATATACCTGGGATTCGTGAGGAGAATTGACATCAGAAGACAATTGGTTAGATGGTACTTGAAGTGGAGTCGGTTCCATCTGATTCTAATTATTTCCTTCAATCAAACAAGCATCAGGTTGTTCACCCAATTCGCCACTTATCCCCTCTAGACCATCAGTTACCTCTTCTGGATACTCACCACTTTCATTCACGACTTGACCATTCGTATTATCCTGGTCCAGGGAAGGAATTAGATTTAGAGTCTGCAATTCATTACGCCTCTCCCCCGAAATTGAAGACTCAAGAGCGGCATAGTACATGTCATTTTCATGAAAGATGACATCGAGGGTGACATACAACTTTCGCGATGAGGGGTGACAGCAACGGTAGCCTTTTTGAAGGGATGCATAGCCAACAAAGACACATCGCATGGCTCGTGGTTCCAGTTTATCACGCAATGGCTTGGGAAGATGCACAAATGCCACACATTAAAAAAATTTAGATGGTAAGTTTGGAGCAGTAGGAGCACATATGGTTGAATGAAGGACTTCAAAGGGAGCTTGAAAATTCAGTGAGCTTGAGGGGTTAATAAGGTAGGCTGCAACACTGAGCGCTTCTCCCCAGTAGCTGGTGGGCATGTGAGCACCAAATAAGGTGGCTCAAATGACTTCAAGGATATGGCGGTTTTTGCATTTCGTAACCCCATTTTGTTGGGGGTATAATGGCAAGTCGTCTGGTGAGATATGCCATGTTCCAATAAATACTTCTTCAGGTCATGGTTAACAAATTCTCCACCATTGTTAGTGCGAAGGACTTGTATGTGAGTTTGATATTGAGTGGCGCTCATCCTATGAAATTTCTGAAACAATGAGGTAACTTCATTCTTTGATTTCATCATGCAAACCCAAGTTATACGAGTGTGATCATCAATAAATGACACAAACCAACGAGAACCATTCAAGGAGGGATTCTTGACTGGCCCCAACACATCAAAGTGAATTAACATAAACGACACGGGACTCTTATTCATGCTTAATGGAAACGTTACACAATGACTTTTTGCAAGTTCACAGACATCGCATTTGAAATCTAAAGTGTTTAACTGAGAAAATAACTTTGGAAACAATATTTTTAAATATCCAAAAGACACATGACCTAATCGCCGGTGCCACAACCAAATCTCGGAGGACTTGTTAATCTGATTTGTTGAAAGAGCTTGAGTCAATTGACATGAGCTAGTAGGTTTCAGATCCAGATAGTACAGCTTCCCCTTTCTAGTACCATAACCAATCGTCTTCCGGGTTCGAATGTCCTTGAAAACACAAAGGTTAGGCCAGAAAATTACAACACAAGATAATGCACTAGTTATTTGAGCGACGGATAATAAATTATGATTGAGGGAAGGTACAACTAAAACATAATCAAGGTTTAAATTATGCGACAAAGGAATTGAACATTCTCCAATCACAGGTGAGAGATTGCCATAAGCTGCAGAGACTATATTTGTTGCTGTTTGTTTCATAGACTTAACATATTGATTGTCAAAAGTCATGTGATCCATTGCGCCGGAATCAATTATCCATGCATTGCTATTACTACCAATTGATGCAGAGGTATAGAGAACCTTAACAATGTTACCTGAAGTGGTAATCAAGGAAGAAGCTTCTGCAACATCATTGGAGGAATTGGTCACGGCAACGGAGGCTTGGTGGTTTGGTTTCAAATTGCGCTTGTGTGGTGCCTTTGCTGGATCCTAACAATCTGGATACCCAATTAGCTCAAAACACCGTACCTTTGTATACCCAGTCTCACCACAATAAGTGCACATCTGTTCAGATTTAGGAGACCCTATTCCATTCTAGCTTTGGCAGCACCGGTTCCTGCTCTAATTTCATAGCTGCCCTTCTGGAATTGGGCTTGTTCAGAATCAGATTTTGTGGTAAATTATCAGAGTTGAGGCTTAATGTGTTAGACTAATAGAGTAGATGATTCAGATTCATCAGGTTCATTACTTAAGGTACTTCGGCGGACAGCATCTCTATGGACATAAACATAGGTGTCGTTGAGGTCATTGGGAGATCCTTTTGCAGAACTTCTCCTCTAATTTGTTCATAATCAGTATACAGTCCACTGAGAAATATGTGTACTCTCAACCTTGCAACAGATTTTTTATAGGAGATAATATCATCGGGATCCTTCATTACGACCTTATCACGATAGTCTAACTCTTAGAAAATTTCAACTAGCTCACTGTAATACATTGACAAAGGTCGACCAACTTGTTTGGTGGTGAAGGCACACTGATTTAGTGCAAACATATGTGTCTCGTCCGATCCATCGTATAAAGCTTTGGCAAGAGCACTCCAAATTTCTCTTGCGGTATGCAATCACATATAACGTTTCATTATTTTCGACGACATGAAGGTCAGCAACCAGCTCTTTACCTTTTGGTTCTTTGCATACCATTTTGTGTAGGTAGTATCAGTTTCTTTTGGTAGATCTATTTTGCCAATAATATAATCGAGCTTTCTCTCGTCCGATGATTTGCATCTCTAGTATTTGAGACCACACATCATAGTTTCTTTCAGTGAGGACAACTCTAGCATGGAAGCCAGGATTTTCAGTTTGAATATGGATTACAGGAGTTGATGGTTCAAGGATAGAAGATTCAGACTCGACAACCATTTGTTCTGGTGGGTTTTTTCTGGGTTTTCTTTGGCTAGCTCTGATATAGGACAGAAGATTCAGACTCGGCAGCCATATGTTCTGGTGGGTTTTTTCTGGGTTTTCTTTGGCTAGCTCTGATACCAAGTCAAAAGTTTGGTATATTGTTCAATTTCATCTTCCTTACAATATTAGGAGAATAAAATAGCCAACAACTATACATCGAATGCTATAATTTTGGTATACAAATCTGCATAGTGTAATTCTACTCTAGGGAAAAAACATTCTTGTCAATCTTTATATGGAAGTATGCCAACTTGGAATTGATTCTAGAATCTTCAACATATTCACTCCCTCGATTTTTGCTCATGAAATGTGTAATAGAACTTCAGAAATAAAGTTTCAAGTGTACCTCTCCTAGAATAGCCTTTTTCTAACTGTATTAGTGGATTTGGGTCATAGTTTGATACTTCTACATTTGAGTAGATGCAATGAGAACATTGTACATGATGAACACGTCCTAGATTGTTAAAGAAAATGCTCGGAATGTCCTTAATTACAGGGGGACTTTTAATCTATGATGATAAGATGATGCATTGGGTATCCACGTTTCTGAAGCTTATACAGAAAGTATAGTTGGAGATATAAGAAAATTTTATCAATCATTTGTGACTCGACCGTTCTTTGATTGCCTTTGATATTCTGTAATGACCATGACTCCAAATTTGGTCATGATTAGTGGTTTGATGAGCTTTCTATTCCTTGTAGATGTTAGGTGTTCTGATTTTCCAGGAACAATGGAGCAAGATGCCCAAATCAGGAAAGCATCGGTGTTTATGCTTTGGGTCATCCTTAGACCCATACTAACCGTCCGAGTTGAGAACTCCAATTCAGTAGATGATTGAGCTACACGTCTCTGACCAAGCTATGAGCCTTCAAACCTTTGCTAACGGATGAACGAAACTTAAGCCATAGAACTTGAGCCAGTTGTTAAGAATTATGTATCGTTTCGATACCACTTATTAGGAATTAAAGACAAGAAATAATGAGACAATATGAAAAAGTAATAATCACAATAACACAAAGATTTTACGTGAAAATTGAAGACGTGAATGGTAGTTCACTATATTAAAAATAAGGATTTTAATATATGTGATTTCAACTAACATGTTGGATAGTTGGATAATCAAAATATGTGTTGTAAACACACATGCATATATAATACTAAGAATTTCTAAAATGCTATATAAGATAATGAAGAGTCTAATATGTGGTGGAGATCAACTAGAATAAGTTTAAACAATAATGGTGTGTTTGAGATTAAATAGGATTCAAAAAATTGTCAAAATCGCAAACACTTTAAAACTCGGATAAGATCGCAGCTTGAGCGGCGGCCTCGTGATGATCACGGTAATCGAGCCCTGAAGCTTTGCTTCCTTTTTCTTTGCACAATTTATTCCTCTCGTATTGCAAATTGGCCTCCTTCAAATGTTCTTCAAATTCAACACAAATTCCAAAATACCAAACATAACTTCCAAATTGAATTCTAACTGGAATTCACAAATAGACTTCAATTAAATTCCAAATAGAATTCAGGTCATGCACTAATTCTAACGGAACACTTACTAACAATTGGGCTCTATTCTTACTCCAATATAGACCTCCCTTTATTGAGATAATAAGACAATTATCATCAAAAGAGATAATGTGACAAACTTATATTAATTACAAGCCACCCATAGTCCTAAGATTGTATTCTTTTCTTCTCTCGAGTATTGAGTTTAATTTCCCATTTACTTTGATTCTCAGCCCTTTCTTACAACAATTTAAATAGCTCTCAAAACTAAAACATTATCCACGTCTATTTCCAACCTCATAACGTTCGTCGCCCGACATTCATTTATGAGTGAGTATCACAAGAAGAATTGACAACCAGCAAACTTAAATAAGGAAAAAGTATTCTAGGGTCGAGTTGAACTTTCAAAGTTACACCAAAACAACACATGTACACACCTTGTGAGAACATGAAAAGCGTTTTTGGGCCCCAAAATAACTCCCTTTGTTAGCTCACAAGGGGCCAATATATGGCCTACCACCCCTCAAGACAAGACATTATCAAAATGCACATGGCTAACGTAGAAGCTAGTGAACTGAATTGCACCAATCATGTGGGGCTGCTAAACAAAAACACACAACCTTAATATTAACCATGCTCTATTTTCATAGTGTTTTAAGTGTACATTATTTGCTTATGGGTTAGGGTCCATTCCATGTTGCTAAGTCTAGTCTTAATAACAAGTGGGACTATTTGCAAATGCCCCTTTGAATAGGACTTCCATTGGTCCCTAACTAACAACAATTGGATTAGAATCCACATGCCTTTTGTGGATCCTATTTCATGATTTATTAGATAGATTTGTCCATTCACATCATTTTGAAACACTAACATATGGTTTTGTGAAGCAAAGTCGTATAAGTTATGTAAGAAAATATGAATATGATCGTAAAGAAAAGTGAGAATGAGACTACTAAAAAAGTTTACACAAGATTGGACAAGACAACAAGCACTTTTCGTCTGTTAATTTTTTTTTTTTTTTTAGTTGTGTTCAAGCCGTTGATAATGACAGGAACATTTATTCAAAACGTACTAAAATGAATTTTGAAGAGATGTTTAGCTTCATGTCAAGTGCATTGCAAGTTGATGATTAATGAAGAACACTAACAGTTGGCCATTCTTTATTCCTTTTAGTACATAACCAAATATTCTTCTTTCTTTACTTTTAATTTGACTTTACAAATTCTTTATTTCTTTATTTATTTTTAAAAAAATTACATGACATACTTGCCAAATTGACAAAATTTATGGGCTGTAGAAATTGACAAAATTGAAGATATGCTGAGAGATTTTGTTAAGAGTCTTGATGCATCCTTCTCTTAGAATACAAAGAAAATTCTCAGTCCCTCCCCCACCCCACATGCATGCGCACACATGTGATTTCAATAAGGGAAATTTGCAGTAATGGTCTCTAACCTTTTCATTTTTTGCAAATTTTACCACAACCTTCAATTTCAAAGTCGCTACAATCTCAAGCTTTTCAAAAATATGCAGTTGAGGTTTAAATAGATGGAAATCATCCATTTGATCGTTGACTGACCAAAAAAATTGATTTTGACCAAATTTGTGAAGGGCAAAATAGTAACTTAAGTTAAAAAAAAAAAAAAACAAACAAAATGAGAAGAAAAAAACAAAAAGACATCATCATCCACTCCTTACCCGTTGAGGTGGGGGTTGGTTTATTTTTGGATTTTTTATTTTTTAATTCTTTAACTTATTTAATGTAAGTAAAATACAAAGTACCATCTTACCCTTTTTAATTTGGTCAAAATTGATTGAATTTTGACTTTTCTGATCAACTAACGGTCAAAATGATGGTTTCATTTAAATCCCAACTACATATTTTTGAAATGTTTTGGATTGTAAGTGGCACAAATTTAAGGTTATGGTAAAGTTTGCAAAAATTAGGGATCGTTGTTGCAAATTTCCCTTTTAATAAAGAAAATTATAATGTACAATATTAAAGAAAAAAAAATTAAAATCTTATTTACTATACCAATGAGTCCTCTACTATTTCATAACAAACATATTTGGGTAGGCATCAACCTCGTACATAGTCTTATGATATCGTGAAGTCAGAGGTGGCAATGGGTCGAGCCGACTCGACTCGACCCTTGCCCACACGAGCTCGGTTCGTGATCGTGGCTCGTCCCAAAAAAAATAATAATTTGGGCAAGCCCACGAGCCACTCGTAAAGAAACGAGCCGAGCAGGCTCAGCCCTGCTCGGCTCGGTTCGTGTTCGGGCTCGTGCCACTCATGGCTCGTCAAAACGAGCCGCCGAGCCTGCTTAGCTCATTTGCCACCTCTATGTGAAGACCTGTATTTTCGCTAAACAATCATATCTGTTAATGCGACCCTTTGGTGTCAAGTGCCTTTTCTCTCAAATTTACGAACCTATTTTGCCAAGTTCATTAGATAGAATTATCTTTGTCGATTTCGAATATAGGCATTGTTCTATTATTTTTGTTATACGAATATTTTCACGTATCAATTCGCATCTTCTTTTTCGATATTCACACAATGTGAGCATAAAATTAATTATGATAGTGATGTATGGATGCAAGGAGCCTACATTTGCGGTACTTGCATGTGCTCCTAACATGGTAGGCCCCCTTTACCAAATCTTCCCTAAACATTTTTCAATTAACCAAACCTAATTTGTTTCTACCTATAATATATTGCAATCAAATCCCTCATGATTGTGCTAATTAGTAAGTCATTTGATTAATAAAACTATGATTATGACTTTAAACTTCCATTTAGCCTTTTTAATCAATGATTATTAATCGGTAAATTATAAATTACATCCGCTTATTCTTGATGATATAGTAAGATATACTATTTTTTAACCATGTATTCCATCAGTTTTTTTATCAAACTCTATTGAAAGTCTAATTTTTATTAAAACCGGCTAAGCCCCTGTTTGGTACACATTAAAATTTTCATTTTCATTATTATACTCATTTTCAACCACATTCTTCAATAAAATAATATTTTTCATTACATCAATAACTTTTCTTTCTTTTTCAACCACACATTCTCCATCAATCTACTATTCCAGAATACATTCTTTCAAAATAATGTGGCTCAAACACACCCTAAATTTAAAATGATACAATCTAATACTACGTACCCTATCTCATATTCAATTTATCTAAGCTGCAATAAGCCAAACATGTTTGTTGCGTTATATATATAATTGTTTTGTTAAATCCAAGTTTTTGTAGTCTATATTTATGCATTTCAATTAACGAGTCTAAAAGCTCACTAAACAAGTGGACACATGGTATACATATATTGGCTCTAAAATATTGGATCCTCTTCGTTTTACACATTGGATTTGCTCCTCCAAGACATTCTAGATTGACTTAAATGCACTAATGTCTGACTAAAGTAACAAGTACATTACTATAGTTCTCAAATAATTTAGTAATTTTAGTTCAAGAATTATGTAAGATTTTATATGAACATTAGTATTATGTAACACATGTCTTAACTTGTAGTGAAGAGTCGAGATCCACCTTCAAGCATTCTTCGAAAGGTTACGACTGCAAATAACCTAAAGATAAACTCGTTAAAGTCTTCTTTGAACCGTCTTCCAACAAGTTTCTTGGATTCATTATGCAGGAAGACATACATTACATAATAGATTCATTTTCATTTGATATTTGATATGTGAAAGTTTCGAGTCTTTTCACCGACCTAGCACTCAAGCCTATGTCGTACAAATTCCTTTACGAGTTCTTCTTTCATATCGACCCTTTAGGTTGTTTAAATAGGTTGCATCTTGACTTTACTTAAGTTTGAAACCCAAAATTCTAACTTCATGTTGATTAAAAAGTAAAGAGTAGAAAAATCCCATATTACCATTGACAAATGCTGCCAATATTCCACATTAGCTGCATACATGCCCAGGCGCAATTTCAGGCAAATCAAGAAAAATATTATCCTTGAATTTGACATCCAGTCCAATATTAAATTAGCAGAAAATAAGAAAACAGTTGAAAATTTGCATGTGGTTGTAGGGTCAATATTAGATTATCAGTTGGTAGTTCAAGTTGGAACAAATGCATGTGCACATGTGTCTCTCTCTTCTTCATCTCTGCGCTATGTTTTGATTTCGGTTTCTTGTGGCTCTCTCACCCCCCCCCCCCCCCTCCCCTCCCCTCCCCCCAAATTCTGCTAACTTGTCATTTTCTGCTATTATCCCTCGAATTTTTTTTACATTCCATTTTTCTATATAACTAGTCACTCAATACTCCCATTTTTGTACTCAACTCTCTCTATCTCTCTAAACTACACTTTTGTGTTTCTAGCTATAATGGCTTTCCCTGCAGTATCCATGTTTTCCCTTGTATTTTTCTTTTTCAACCTTTGCCTTCAAGGAGTGCTTGGTGACTATGGAGGATGGCAGAGTGCTCATGCTACCTTCTACGGAGGAGGCGATGCAACCGGCACAATGGGTATGTTTTTTTTTTTCCCGTTCGTGCTTCAGAAAGCTTAGTATACTAGATATTAAAATAAATTTAGAATCCTTATCAAATAAGGGCATAATAGTAAAATTGATCGGTGGTTCTATTCAATACTGTGTACTAAATGTACACCAGTATAATTATTGACATTATTTATGATTTGAAATCAACCTTGTTCATAAAAGCAGTCTAAAACCTTATATATTCGTTACTATTTAAACTTAATCGATGTGACTTTTGCCCTTAACATGTATTAAATTCTAAGAATTACAAGTTATAGTAATAAATTTAGAGTGGAGCAAGTCTTCTTTTGATCACCACAGAATTATGCTAACAAATGATCGTGTATATACAGGGGGTGCTTGTGGGTATGGCAACTTGTACAGCCAAGGTTATGGTACAAACACTGCAGCACTAAGTACTGCTCTATTCAACAATGGGTTAACATGTGGTGCGTGCTACGAGCTAACTTGCAATAGTGACCCCAAATGGTGCATCTCGGGGACCATAACAGTCACAGCAACAAATTTTTGCCCTCCTAACCCATCTCTGCCAAATGACAATGGTGGCTGGTGCAATCCGCCTCGACAACACTTCGATTTGGCCCAGCCGGCTTTCTTGCAAATTGCTCAATATCGTGCTGGAATTGTGCCCGTTTCTTTCCGAAGGTTAGAATTTTAAGCACTTTTTTTTTTTTTTTTTTGCATTTGATAATCCTCGTACTTTGAATGAGTCAACATGTTTTGACGTGATGAGCTTATTCTTCGTATCGAAAAATATGGTTATGAGTACATATTTGGAGAGATTCTAACATTTTTACAAAATCTTTGAAAAAAAAAGGAGAGAATACACAATATTTAAGACCTTAACATCCACTATTGCCTTGCTTGTTCAAGTTTTGAAGATTTCTTGCTGAAACATTGTTTGTTTCTGTTTATAGGGTGCCATGCGTAAAGAAGGGAGGAATAAGGTTCACGATAAATGGTCACTCCTACTTCAACCTTGTGTTGATCACCAATGTTGCCGGTGTCGGTGACGTCCATTCGGTGTCGATTAAGGGTTCAAGAACGGGATGGCAACAAATGTCGAGAAATTGGGGTCAGAACTGGCAGAGCAACACCTATCTCAATGGTCAAAGCCTCTCGTTTCAAGTCACCACCAGCGATGGAAGAACAATTACTAGTAACAACGTTGCCCCGGCTGGTTGGCAATTCGGACAAACGTTCCAAGGAGGACAATTTTAGTTATAATATTAATAGAAAATCCATAGAAATATTTTGAAAGGATTCGATTTTTAAGATTAAGTTTGTCATTAGTTAAAAAGGGTGTGCAGGTGTGAAAGAGGTTATGGGAGCAATATGTCACGCTCCGACATGTTAAGTTCGTGACAAATGGCTCTAATGCTGTGGTGGCTGGATAGCACCCGCTTAAGCCTATATATTATAGTTGTTATTGCTGCTTTTTTTTTTTTTTTTCTTCTTAAATATATAATTCAAATGGTGGCTAAGATTGGATGAAGCCACCTAATTATCATATATAAGTTTGTAAGTTTGGGACTATTTGTGTTTGACGTATTCACAAATGTATTCTAATTAGAGTTATTAAGGCCGTGTTTGTCTCTCATTATTTCAAAACATTGTTTTCTACAGTAAAATTATCCACCACACATTCACCCGATAAAATATTCTACAGACAAATCAATAAAGTTATTTTAAATTTCAACTACACGTTCTTCAAAAAATATTATTCATTATTCCATTTCTTATTTAGCCCCTGTTTGAAACCCATTTTGAGGAGAATAAGAATTTTGGAATAGTGATTGATATGAGCATGTGTGGTGGAAAAATGATGAAATTTTTTTGATTTGTAGGTAATATTATTTTATTTGGAGAATGTGTGGTTAAAATGAGAAATTAATTGGTGTCAAACAGAGGCTAAATAAGTTGTACAGAGCACGTAATGCTAGCAATTTGGGCCGTCCAACATGGCCCACCAATAGGTACGACCGAACCCATCCAAACCTTGTTTTTCTACCCATTTAATCTTAATCACCTTAGACCATGTGGTGGATCACGGGCTTGCTAATCCGAGCCATACATGACTAGTCTATAAAACCGAGTTCCACCACACAGCCATGTAGTGCCCAAACATGGCTGAATTGACACGAACTTGGATGGCTCAACTATTTTGTACATCCAATTTGAACCATGTCTATTCAAAATAGCCAACACCAATCTCTTGGGACCCAAACCAACATATTCACCGGTGGTCTAGATTACGCGTGAAAGCAACGCATAATCCCATATCTAGAGTCCACCTATAGAGCAAGCTTACAAAAATAAAAAGTTACCCATCTTGTCGTGCTCTACACATGAGAGCACGTCCATCGATCAAGCTTGAAAAATTAAAGCCGCGTCATTCTTGTCGTTCTCTACATAAACTGACACCTTTAACCCTTGAGAACATCAATTACGAAAAATGACATTAAGAATTTTCAACCCCAAAGACATCATAATCTCAAAAATATCAACAAGGATACTAAGGACAGAGATTAAGATTTGCAAATAAATAATATTGTTAGATGAAATTTATATATATACACACTAGGTATAAGCAACGTGCAATGCACGTTTACTTAGTTAATATATAATTTTTTTGGTTCATTAAATAATTAATGATGTAATGTTTATGTAATTGATAAATAATTACACATTGTGATATATTAATTTTAATTTGAATAGTGTTAAATTCTAAATTAAAATGTATAAGATTGTGTTTCGTACTATTATATTATATTAAATTTTACACTTAATCATGAACATTTTGTACATAATAAAATAATAGATAATATTATAATACAAAACTAAATGAATAAATATTTTTTATAGACACAATACATTTTTAAATTGATAATCTCCACGTCTATTTTTTTTTTTTTTTACTTTCATTTTTTCCTAGTGACTAAAATGTAGTAGTACAAAACCTTTTACATTTCTCATTCATTTATTAATATGTTCTAAAAGGCGTAATGCGTTGCGAGACGTCGATGTTGAAAATCAAGAATCACAAGTTTAGGCGTGTCAATGCGAAGAATAAGAGTCATAATGTGTTTCGTATTTTTAATATTATTTTAATTATTTTTAAGACATTAAATATATTTTTATTTTAAAAAATAGTTTTTTTCTATATTATAAAAAAATAGATTTTTTACTATATCATAAAATCATTTAATATTTAAAAATAATATTTACTAAACATTTAATATAATACTATAATATTGCTAATTAGTGTTAGAAGAATTTTAATTTTTTTTATTAATTAAGGAACTAAATATGAGCATTAATCATAGAATTTATACGAAAAGTCTGCGGATTTGATAATTCCGATATCTAGAAATGGAGATGAAGGGTTTTGGTTCACAATCGAGAATGATTCCGACGTGAAGTCAGTGAGAATTCAATTGGGGTCGAACCGAATGCAATAAATACATAAAAATAATTCAAAGTAAATCTATCTTTACTAATTAGATTCATTATCCTACAATTAGTCCCAACACTAAAAATTTAAAATAAATATGTTAACATAGTTTACTTTGTTAAATTAAAATATTTTAAATTTATAGAAAATAATATATAACATTAATATATTAATAATCAAGTGCAATTTAAGTTAAATTTGAAAATTAAATAAATGAAAGTGAATATTACAATTTAATTAATTGTGATTCAAAATCAAATTAGTCAATTAGACATACATTTGAAAATGATTTTGATGAGCATTTTAGAATTTTTTTTTTGTTGTTGTTGTCACTATCCTACATCGGAAGTTTATAAAATTATTGGAGTTAAGAGCATATATAAAATGCACAATTCCACATTGAAAGTTTATGAAACCTTTGGAGATGAGTGTATTTATAAAATGAGCATGACATTCAATACTTCTTCATTGGCCTTAGAATTGTAAATTTTGAAGCTCAATAATACAGTTAAAAAATTTTAAACTAAAAAAAAATCTTGAAAACTCGTCAAAATCGTGACCGGTTCTCCGGGTCACAGTTGAACCGGCCGGTTCGACAGATTTTAACCGGTTTTGTAAATTTAAATGTTTTGGCCCGATTTTGGGCCCAGTTCTCGGTTTCACCGGTCGAGTCGGGTTTGACAACATTGAGTAGTACAAAGTCTTTTACATTTCTCATTCATTTATTGTTAAATAATAGAATTCCAACAGACACAACATCAATGATCATGACTTAATTGCTATTTAATGGAAATAAAAAAACTAACGGTGAAAATAGATTTTCTGTTAAATGAGAGAGAGTAGTCATCGTTAAGAATCTTCAATATGAGAGAGAGAGAGAGTAGTCATCGTTAAGAATCTTCAATATGTCTATTTACTATATATGCGAATTGACGTGTCAAGAAAGTTTAAAAACATTCTTAAAAAGTTTAACAATACATTGATAATTATTACTTTATAATTGATTATAATCAAATATATTTTTTATGTGCACATTTCATAAGAATTACAATTATTACTCACTCAATTATAATTTAATCACCATCCACACCTGTACAACCAAATGGCTAGTAGAAAGCATATAGTCCTCCCATTTTTCAAAACGTAGTCTTTCCTCTTCAATTGAACAAATCAACAAGTCCATTTATAACTCCATGGCACATTAAATCGAACAATAAAATTTCCAAGTGAAAATCAAAATAGGATCCATTTGAAAAAGGTCAAATCTTGAACCGATGCAATTTCACGACAGGAGGCTCGACCAACTTGAGGTCCTTAGGTAAAATTGTGGAGGGGACTTCTCGAGAATAATTAAAAAAAAATTAATGGTGCAATTGATTACCGATGGAAAATTTCGTCGGTCATCACGTTGATATTACAATCAGATAATCTGATAGAAATAAATATATGCAAAGAATTATTAAAAGTGTTATCATTTCTCATCATCCATAAACCTCCTCTAGCCATTATCAACTACAATATCGTCGGTAATGTCGCAGCTACCAACAATGCTTTGGTCATTTTCGTCGATGAGAAGGTGTTGGTATTGTTACTCATATAAATAATCGCATTAAATTGGACCACGTGGCAAATGGTAGGGCCCCCTCCACCTTGCACGACAACATGGGTGACCATGTAGTATGTGTGGGTGGACCCCCTTTCCGTGGAGCGAAATCGGGCCGATCCCCTTTGAGTAGAGGCCCCCAATGCGAACCGTTTCTAACAAACCCCTTGAGGCCTCCAATAAGAACCGTTTCTAACGAAGCAAATGGCGAGATCTATGATAGATCTTATGCTGAAGTGATTGACAAGACAATTCATTGCCAATGCCATCATTGCATGCCTATATGGTCAAATCCCACTCTTGAGAACTAGGGCTTGGATACAAAAAGATCCTAGCCTTTAATGCATTTATTGATTGATTGATGTTCATCATAAGGGCAAATTAACATGGCAAAGCCACGTGCCTTATCATTGGACGGTCCTCTCTTGTCTTACCCAAGTATAAAAGCTCACGATTAACACCATTCGAGGGTAATGCAAGTTTAAACTCTTGAATTCTCTCTTCCTACTATCCATATCCTTCACATTTCTTATCCAAGCTGACCCCCTTTTTACAAATTGAAGGCTCACGTTACAAGCTCCCCTGCAATTTGAATTATTCCTCTTATTGGTTCACTCACTCAACTGACGACTGGTCCAAGCGCATTGAGATTCAACTTACCTGAACGTGAGAAGCTTTAGGATATGTTGGCCACATTATTAGAACATTTTTTTAGGTCAACAACTTGGTGCCGTCTATGAGAATCTTTGATACCATAACCACGAACATTCTTGTGGTAAAAACCATTCAGAAAAAGAGCCTAGAAAAAAGAACTTTCGCGAAGGAGCATCTTAAAGCTCTAGCCAAATACTCACAATGAGTTCTAGTGACCAAGGAACACACGACGGAATTAGGCAGCAAGAGGCATTTGAAGAAGAAGTCCTCCGCACAAATGTAAATATGCGTCGCCCCCACCACTATTACAGGAGAGGCGGTACCACTGCACGCTTAGCAAGAAAAGTAGGGAAAATAGCTGTAAACATGATAAACATGGCCCAACAAAACACTGTCATGCAGCAACAACTCATGTAAATGCACCAGCAGGCTGGATCCCAGGCACCTCGACATAGAATGTTTACCCAAGAGGGTGAGGAGAATGACAAGTAGCATACCCCCAATGCATGGTGTGAACGACAACCCAGCGAAAAGAGAGGTGGAAGTAAACACTTCCACCAACTACGTTACAAGCCGACTCGGCGACGACATACCACTGGAAGGGAATTTTTCCCCTGAATATACTCAGGAGCATGAACCTCAAAGGTCCAACAGCGTCTTTGATCGAATTGGACCATCTAGACCTAGAAATAGGTCCCATCAGCCTCCCCCTGCTCAATGGAGACAGGAACAATACCAAAGGTATGAGCCTTAGAGGATACCACCTCTGCCTAGAAATAGGCAAGAGAAGAGAGACGATGCGAACATGAAAAATCAAGCAGGGACGTCACAACACCTCATTATCAGGCAAAATTAAATGATTTCGACGGCCCTTGCAGATCATGTGAGTTGGATGATGACGATGAAAGCTTGCCCTTCTCCAAAGAATTGAGAAGTGCCCCAATTTCAATTTACTTTATGCCACCAAAAATACCTAAATACAAAGGAAAAAGAAACCCAGCAAAGTACCTCAATAATTATAAAACCCACATGTCTCTGCGAGGGGCCTCACCAGCGTTAAAATGTAGGGTTTTTCATTTCATATTGACATGGGCTGTAGAAATCAGGTACAGTCATATTTCGACAGGTAGCATCAGAAGTTGGCTAGACCTTAAAAATGACTTCTTAAACTAGTACCCATCAAGCAAAGAATGGAAAGCCCTCATCCAGAGGCTACATGATATGATGGAGCAAGCGGGGAAAACCCTAAGAAGTTACTTGGCTCGCTTTACGGACGAAATGACCTATTGTGAGCAAGTTACGGATAGAGAGGCCATTTCCTCCATAATGAGAGGTCTCAACATGAATACCTTAATCTAGAGGGACGTGTGAAACAGAAACCCCTCTTCCTACAATACTTTAGTGGAGATGATGAGAAGCGAGATAATCAATTATGAGTTGATTGACCATCGTAACAGAACATCAATAGGACTCTCATTGCCTCAAAGGCAGCGAAGAGGCCCAGTATCCCACTTGGTAGACCAACAGTGGACCCAAGCAGGACACACGAAAGCCTCTACCTCAGGTTAAGCACTGGCTACAACCACGCTGAACGCGGTGCCCTCTTGGCATATAAGAAAGTTGGACCTGGGGATCAAAGAGAGTTGAACCCGCCCAGGGACAGGGGCAAAGAAAAAAACATGGAGCATCGAGATCAACAGTACTGCACGTACCACCAAACCAATAGCCATAGCAATGAGAATTGCCTATCCAGGCCATATCACAGAGAGCCCACCTATCCCCGTGTTAAGGGAAAAAATGCCCTTCGACACAAAGAAACGCCCCCATCCTAGGCAAGAGAGAGAGCCTAGGCATAACGAGGCGAGGCGACCTTGTAGGGACGAGTCACGTCGGCGTGAACATGAAGAAGATAGAAACAGGATGAGAGGACAGAGGCCTAGGAGTGAGCCTCCGGAAAACATTGACAACACACCCATTAGAGAAATTGACACCATCATAGGTAGTCCACACATAGGAGAAAATTTCAAGAACACCCCAAGGAATTACACGAGAGAAGCAAAGGACCCTCCCATGGTGAGCTACTTGATCAATAGCACTAGCCGCGGACCTGGGAACACCTTACCAATTACTTTTTCCCCAACAGACACTGTGGGAGCTCATTATCCCATTGTGACGCACTGATGGTGCGAGCAATCGTAGCCAGGAATGGATTGAAACGTATGTTGGTGGACAATCGGTGTTCACTTAACATCTTGTTTAGAACTAAATTTGACAAAATGATGGTGGACCACGAACTCGCTCTCATGACAGCCCATATGTATAGCTTTACCAGTGATAGCATCATCCCCAAGGGAAGGATCACATTGGCAGTGGAAATGGGAGAGTCCCCGTTTAAAGCTCATCATTTCATGAAGTTCCTAATTGTAGACCATCGATCCGCCTACCACGAAGTATTAAGGCAACCCGCCTTAAAAAACTTGAGGTTATAACGTCTATACATCATCTATGCATGAAGTTTCCTACCAATGAGGGAACTGCCATAGTGCGAGGGGATCAGATGGGGTCTAGGGAGTGCTACCTTAGCTCCTTGAGAAAATTCAAACCCCGTAGCGTGAACATGGTTATGATGGATACTAAAATGGTTGGCGCACCTGAAGAAGGTCCTACCCCTAAATAAGGGAAAGACGTCAGCTTGATGGATGTCCCTAAACAAGGGGTCATCGAAGTAGACTTGTATCCCAAAGTCACAGAGTCGAACTCACGAGCAACCCTAGTAGAAGGATTAGAACATTTCCCTGTGAACTCGCGTGACCCCACGAAGATATTGCAAATAGGAAGGGAGCTCGAATCAGACGAAAAACCAAGCTTAAGGTCCTCCTACTTGACAACTTGGATATATTCTCATGGAAGCACGAAGATATGGTAGGCATTGATCCCATAGTCAGTTTCCACCGACTTAATCTAGACCCAAAGTTTACTCTTCACAGATAGAAAAGGAGAGCTCTGAACTTAGAGCGGTACGTAGCCTTGAAAGAGAAAGTGCACAAACTCTTATCCAATGGGTTTATCAGAGAAGCAACATACCCGAAGTGGATATCCAACCCCATTTTGGTGGAAAAAGCAAATGGCAAGTGGAAGATCAGCATAGACTTCTCCAACCTCAACCAAGCTTACCCAAAGGACAATTTTCCGCTCTCAGTGATTGACCAGATAGTTGATTCCACTGCATGCCACGAGCTCTTGAGTTTCATGGATGCATACGTCGGGTATAACCAGATCCATATGCATCCCGTAGACGAGGAGCATAATGCATCACTGATCAAGGACTCTACTGCAACAAAGTCATGTCATTTGGTCTAAAGAACGTTGGCACAACCTATCAAAGATTGGTCAATATAATGTTTTCCGAGCTTATAGGCAAAACAATGGATGTATACGTCGATGACATGCTCGTAAAGAATCTCAGATCGGCAGACCACGTTGAACACTTGTGAGCCACCTTCACGATTCTGAGGGAATACCTTATGAAGCTGAACCAATTGAAATGCACCTTTGGCGTCACTTTTGGAAATTTATTAGGATACATGGTTAACCAACGAGATATTGGGGCAAACCCTAAGAAAATCAAGGCACTGCAGGGCATGAAATGCCCCAGTAAACCAAAGGAAGTGTAATGTTTCACAGGGCACCTCGCAACATTAAATCGGTTCATCTCTTAAGCTACGAACAGATGACATCCTTTCTTTAAGTTCTTAAAAGGAGGGAAAAAATTCCAGTGGAACAAAGAATGTGAAGAGGTGTTCCAAGGGCAAAAGAAGCATTTAGGCCAAGCCCCCTCCTTTCAAGGCCCAAAGAAGGAGAAACATTGCTACTATATCTAGCCGTAAGTGCCGATGATGTGTGTTCGGTGCTGGTACAAGAAGAGGGTAATACCCAACTACCTGGCTACTATGTAAGTAAAGCCTTTTTACTAGTCGAAACGCGTTATACTAACATGGAGAAACTCGCTTTGTCCCATATGATCGCTTCAAGGAAGCTGAGGCCCTACTTTCAGGCCCATAGTATAGAGTTCTAACGAGCTTTCCCCTAAAAAAGGTGCTCCAAAAGCCAAACGCGTTAGGAAGATTCAACATTTTGTACCAGCCAAAAACCTTGGTAAAGGGGCAGACAATGGAAGATTTCGTAGTCAAATTCACTGAAGCGGCAAATATTAATGTGACAATGGAACTAGCGGGCCACCAGCCTGGAAATTATTTGTAGACGGGTCCGTCGGAGAAATTGGATCAGGAGCTAGCTTATTGCTGGAAAGTCCAGAGGGCCACAAGCTTAATTGTGCAGTGAGGTTCGATTTCAAAACCTCCAACAACGTAGCCAAATATGAGGCTCTTCTAGCAGGCCACAGGTTAGCCAAAGAAATGCAGGTCAAAAGCTTGGCAGTTCGGAGTGACTCCCAGCTAGTTGTAAGCAAGGTCAACAATAGTTTTGCGGCCAAGGATAAAGGCATGGAAGCGTATCTGAAAAAGGCTATGGAACTGATCCCATACTTTGAGGAATTTAAACTAACTCAAATCCCAAGGGCAGAGAACTTGTTCGCAGACGCCTTGTGGAATACCTCCACGGGCCTTCCACAGCCAAAATTGTGAAGACTCGGAATTGCTTAAAATTGTAAAGCACCCATCCACCTTGCACGACAACGTGGGTGACCCTGTTGTATGTGTGGTGGACCCCTTCTCTGTGGAGTGAAATCGGGTCGATCCCCTTTGAGTAGAAGCCTTAAAAGCGAACCGTTTCTAAGGAACCCCTTGAAGCCCCCAATACGAAATGTTTCTAACGAACCCATTGAGGCCTCCAATACGAACCGTTTCTAATGAAGCAAATGGCGAGATCTATGATAGATATTATGGTTAAGTGATTGGCAAGACAATTCACTGTTAATACCATCCTTGCATGCTTATATGGTCAAATCCCACTCTCTAGAACTAGGGCTTGATACGAAAAGATCCTAGCCTTTAATGCATTGATTGAATGGTAGACGTTCATCATAAGGGCCAATTAATCTGCAAAGCCACGTACCTTATCATCGAATCGTCCTCTCTAGTCTTACTCTAGTATAAAAGCTCACATTTAGCACCATTCGAGGGTAATGCAAGTTTAAACTCTTGAATCCTCTCTTCCTACCATCCATATCCTTCACATTTCTTAGCCAAGCCGACCCTATTTTTATTAATTGAAGGCTCACGTTACAAGCTCTTCCCTGCACTTTGAACTCATTTTTACAATATTCTTTTTTTCTCAAACTCATTTTTAACCACATATTCTCACAAAAAAAAAAAAAAAATTACGAATGTAAATTAAAAAAAAAAAAAAATCATACCTTTTAACCACACATTCTCAAAAAAAATCCCTATTCAAAAACTTATTTTTCCCAAAAAAATTATTTTTTTAATGATTGTCAAACATGGTCTAAACTTGTGGCATGATTGAATTGAAGGACCAAGCTTAGTAAAAGAACGTATCCTTGACAACGTTCTTCTAATCTTATTTTTAGTCATGATTTTATGGTATAAATAGAACAAAAGCACGTCAAATTTTCTTTCATTAGTGTTATATTTTTTATATAGCAAGTGTACGTTATCGTAAAAAGTAGTATAGCGGAACTTTGACTCCGGATATTGTCCTACGAAGACTATACTTTATGACTTAATCTAATTTTTCTAACCCCTATTTGACAAGAGCAAATAAATAATTATGATGATTGTGATTATTTTTCATAATCACTTTTAACTAATTGAAAATATAAAAAAATTGCACACAACGAATAATTGAATATTCAAATATGTGATAAATATTAGGTCATAACAATTTCATCTATTAATCACATTAATTCTTAATTCAAGATTCATAACATAATATAGCGTTCAATCGAATTATTCTATTATATTCAATTTACCCCTCTCGAGTTTCCGTTGAGCCTATTTAACTAATTAAATTGCATATCTCTATGTGAATCAACATTAGTTAAACGAAATATTAGTTCTAAAAATCTATATTATGACCGCAATAATTAATATGAGTATCTCTACACGTTATACTAATTTATCGAATTTTACTATATGGCTAAATCTCAAACTCAGCTCACATAATTATCAAATTAGTGATCATGTAATTCAAAGCATTAAATTTACAGTAAAACCAACACATATAAGAATAAATCACATAAATCTTGAATAGAAAAATAAATGATTACAAATCGACTACATTATTTTTCATAATATAAAAATTATTTATTCATACGGTAAAAATAAAAATACGCAAAAGGAATGATATCACAAAGAATTAATGAAAAGTGAAATTTCTTGTGTATGTGGTCTTTTTTTTTTTTTTTCTTC
The DNA here is from genome assembly GCA_019097785.1 of Fraxinus excelsior. Classification (NCBI taxonomy): domain Eukaryota; kingdom Viridiplantae; phylum Streptophyta; class Magnoliopsida; order Lamiales; family Oleaceae; genus Fraxinus; species Fraxinus excelsior. Next base: position 29,616,252 of record CM032631.1, on the reverse strand, counting down.
TCTCCTTATCCTTTCCCTTTTCTTTTTATTTTCTTTCTTCCTACTGACAGCCGTTTTCTTTGACTTCCTTTATTTCCCTTTTTTGTTTCCTTGTCTTTTTCTCTCGTTTTCTTCTCTCTTCCCAGCTGCCTTTCTTCTTCTCTTTTTCTTCTTTGATATCTAGCGCCACAATTTTCTTCTCTTTCTTGTGCAATTTTTTTTTTTGGTTCTTTCTACCCTTTTCTCTCTCTCTCTCTCTATGTTTAATTTTGGGTCTCCAATTAAAATTGGGATATTTACAAAAATACTCTTAAAATTATGAACGTTTTAAAAAATCATATGAAAAGTTTTTAGAAAGTAAAAAATACTGTATAAAATAAAAAAGTAACACAATGTCACTTTTTTTATAAAAATTGTCACTTTTTTGCCTTTTTAAAAAAATTGACACAAACTAAAAAAAAAAAGTGACAAAACTCAAAAAAAGTAACTCAAAAAGTGATGCAAACTCAAAAAATTGACACAAACTCAAAAAAGTAAAAAAACTCAAAAAAAAAAAAAAAGTGACACAAACTCAAAAAAATGACACAAACTTGAAAAAGTGGCAAATACCACAATTTTATCACATTTAATTTTGGGAAGATAGAAGACAAATTTGTCAAACTTTGTCAATAAAAAAGCTTCCACTATTTGGACATTTCATCAAACACACGATGGACATATTTGAACACTTAAAAATTTTGTATCACTTTTTTTAAAAAGACGGACACAAATTCAAAAAAAAAGTGACAAAACTCAAAAAAAGTGACACACTCAAAAAGTGATATAAAATCAAAAAAATGACAAAACTCAAAAAAAGTGACATACACATACTAAAAAGTAACATAAACTCAAAAAAATGACAAATTTAAAAAAGTGACAAATACCACAAGTTTACCACATTTGGCTTTGAGAAGATAGAAGGCAAAAAAAACTTGTCAAACTTTGTCATCAATAAAAAAGTTTTCACAATTTGGACATTTCATCAAACACATTGTGGACATATTTGAACACTAAAAAAAGTGACAACACAATAAAAAAAACTATAAAAAAAATTAAGAACACCAACTTGTGTTCCCGAATATTTCTACACCGTCTCCACTATATGTATCTATGATTCTCCTCTTTATGACTTTACTTGTCATCTTACAATATGTTTAAGATTCATATGCAAACATAAATACTAATTTCAACACCTATCAATTTCTGCAAGAGTTTCCAACAGTAATTAGCATAACAGGTCTAGAATTGCTTGTTAGAACTTTATTCCACTATAAATTCAATTGAATGATCAAACTCTAATTATTTTCAAATTTTACCACTAACGTGTTTTTTTTTTTTTCATTTCTAATTGACTGCAGAATTAAATCGTATCCAATTCTTCTCTTTTTTTCTTACAGACCTTGCTTAAGGCAAGTGTATAACAATTCTTTGCCGAAGCTAAATCACCTTTCTAAATGCAATTTCCTCTACATAGCCAAACATCTACAAGTGAGAAATTCAACTTAACTTGTAAAGCAAAACAACCTCAAAAATCTCCTCACTTATCAGCTGAATCCTATCATCTTCAAGCTCCACATTCACCTCCTCCTTCCGCAACGCCGACGCGAAAGCCTTGAAAAATGAGTGTTGAGGGTCTCTTTCCGATCAATCATAGCACAGGCAAATGATGCGGTTTCGGAATTTGAAGACAATGGGAAGTTGGACCGTAAATTGCTCGAGAGGAGCCGAAAACCTGTGCTTAGTGGCCATCCTTCAAATGATACCAGGCTTCCAGGTAAAATGTGCCGTAAACGTTTGATCGGCGGCTGAAAAAGCTTGGAAGAACCTAAATTTTCCAATTTCTCCATGATTTTGGATGAATTTTGCAAGAAGTTTGAAGGTTTTGAATGGATGAAATTGCCTCGCCGGTTACAATGGGGGTCGTGGATAAGATATATTGGAGAGTTTTGGAAGTTTCGGGATTTTATAACGTATTAATTATGGTCCTTGAGTGATTTAATTAGTTGTCAGGTATTTATCAAATCAGTTAATTTTTTAGGCTATTCGACCTAATTTGCCCATTAAAATTTACAATGCAAGTTCATTGAAACTCATTTAACTCCAACTCATTTAATGAATTATTTCTCTCTAAAGTTTCATTTTTGGATTTTGCCATTTTTCACCACCTTTTATATTTTTTTCTCCAATTTTTCATTAAACATAAAGTTTTATCTACAAAATACAATATAATATAAATTAGTTAGAAGTTTATCCATAAAACAATAAAATATCATGATTTAGGGTCTTGAATAAGTGTATAAACTACACTTATCACAGCCCCAAACTTGAATCTTTGTTTGTCCTCAAACATAGCTAAAATCTAACAAACACACAAACAAATAATGATAATTACCTAATTAGTTGTCAATCAATCAAATAAAGTAACAAGATTTGCTAACTGACCTGACTTTTTATCTTAGGATTAAAATAATAATATCAAATCTATACATAGCTTCAAAATCAAAATATATAAATTAAAATCTACTTTTCCAATATAAAATCGATGCGGGTGTGTGTGTGTGAAAATTAAGCATAGAATTATGAATTCATAAGTTGTTTCAATTCTAGACCCTCAATGGTCAAATATGTTCTTTCATCACTCGTAAGTTGACTGTTGACTTTTTTTTTTTTTTTAAGATATGATTTAAGTTCAAATATCACTTTGAAAAATCAATTTTACATTTGATCAAAAATATTTTATGCAAGTGATATGAAAATAACGTTGTGCACAAAATGATTTTTGAGCTATTGTCATTCATTACTAAAGATCAAAGTGTTATACCTTTACATTCGATTTCGAAAGCTTAGTCTTTAATCTTGATTCAAAATTTCTTTTATATTTGGCTCTTAAACTCTTGATATTGATATTTCTGGAAATTTTATTTTAATATTTGACTTCGATCTTGATCTTCTTCATGAACCCGATTTATAATGTTTTGATTTTGGTAATACTTGATTGATTTTAACATTGAACTATCATCATTCAAAATTAATTGTTAGAAACAATATTAATCTTATTTGTTATGATCAAAACATTAAGGTTGTAATCAACCATAGGTCAACAATTTCTCCCTTCTTGATTATGACAAACAAAATGATTTGCAAGATAAGATTGAACAATTGATATCATACTGATAAATGAATAGTTATCATAAATTTATCATGTCATTCATATTCCCCCTATCTTTTACAAATCAATAACTACACATTTAAAGCATATGAATGATTTTTCCCCCTTTTTCATATACTCTAGGCATATTATATTTCAAATCAAAACATGTATAATCATTTCAGTCAATTTCTCCTTTTTGACATAAACAAAAATGGATAGCATTTAAGATGAAAACGCAATTTTCCCTTTTAAGATAGCACATATGAGAAGAATAGTATGGTATATAAAATCAAAACTTTATATCAACCAAAAAAACATGGTAATATATTCCCCCTCAATTAAGCACAAGATGCCAATATATGCAAGTTTAAATAAGAGGATAATCATCACATGTATAGTAAAATAATAATCAAAGCATGAGTGATGAAATGACGAAAGCATAATTATTTAGGTAAAATTTATATACACTCTAACCAATTATTCATATAGAATCAATTATAAGAGAACTTTTAGCGGGAATTTAATTTAGCCACATGCTATACATTCATTAATAATTTCCAAACCTCTTTAAATATATGAAAATATAATCAAGTGTTAGAGGTTTAATGAGAATATTGACCAATTTATTTTCCTTATTCTCAAATTCTAATACAATATCCTACTTTTGGGTGTTTTTAGAATATCATAGACGTAATGTTTTAATGCCATTAAGATATCTAAAATTCGTTTTATGGCACTAAAGTGTGATTCTTGAGTATTGTGTTGAAATATAGCACATAATCACACGCTAAATATAATATCGAGTCTACTTGCAATTAAGTAAAGAAGAAATCCGATCATATTTCGATATTTTGTAATGTTTATGTAAGTACCTTGATCATCTCTGTCCATTTTGATTGATGAGCAATATGAGTGTTCATTTCTTGGATCTTCCTTATTTTGATTTTTAATAGTCATTTGTTTGAAATGAGTTTCCGATCCTACGTCATTAATAATACCAATAATTTCAATGTCAATGATTTTTTCCTTTTGCCTTATTTCCAAATGTATCATGACCTCCATCCTTTATTATGAAGCTTGACAATAAAGTTTGATTTACGATCATATGCTTTGAGCATTCATTTTATCTCTATTTTTCCTTGGTACCACAAAATTAATTCAATTTTTGATCTTTGGTACCCATACATCATTAGGTTCTCGATAGTTAGTGTTAGTGAGTTTTTGAATCCACTTATAGTTGTCTTTAAAAGGTAATTTCTTTTTTATAGAACAATAAAAAGCTACATGTCCATTTTTATTGCAAAAATTACATGTGACATTTGAAATAGGAGAAGTTGAAGTTTTAACAAAGAAATTTTTAAGAGACTTTTGTTTCAAAAATGATTTATATCAAATTCCTCCTTTATCAAAAACATATTTTTGCTCACCAAGCATTAAATCAAGATTTTTCTTACATTGAGTAAATTTGTGAATAATTTGAGTCACATCTAAAATCATTTCTCGTAAAGAAGAATTATCCTTAATTAAAGAATCATAATCGACTTTTTGTTTTTCAAAATCATTTTGAGTTTTTAAAAGTTCATTTACCTCAATTTCCAATAAAGAATTTTTCTTTTTGAGGAACGAACGATTTAAAGTAAGTTTTTCAAAATTTTCAAGAATTTCATCATAAGAGGTAGATAATTCATCATATGAACAATTTTCATTCGAGTTTACCTTATCATCAATAGTCATGAAGCACATGTTGACAATTTCCTCTTGACTTCCATTCGAGTTTACCTCATCATCAATAGTCATGAAGCACATGTTGACAATTTCCTCTTGACTTCCATCTTCTTCATGGTCTTCATTATCACTCTCATCTCATGTTGATCGAAGTGCTTTCTTTTTTATAAATATATTCTTCTTTTTGCCATTTTCTTCTTCTTTTTGGAATCGACAATTGTTGCGAAAACTTTTTCATTTTTTAACAAGAAGAACTAGATCATCAAGTTCTTCATCATTCATATTTGCGCTTGAAGTGCCTTCATCAACTACGGATTTAAGAACAATTTGACGTCCTTCTTCTTCTTTGTTTTTCAACGTTTTCTCCTTTGTCTCGGTGCGATTTAACTCATATGTCATCAATATTCCATAGAGCTCTTCCAATTGATATGTGTTGATATCTTTGGTATTTTCTATTAACATTATTAATGGGTTTCATTCTTCCGAGAGTGATCTAAGCATTTTACTTACAAGTTCACCATTAGTAAATTTACGATCAAATACTTTGAGGCTATTAACAAAATCGGTGAAGCGAGTAATCATGTCAATTATAGGTTCATTTTTCTTCATAAAAAAATTTTCAAAATCTTTAACTAAGAGATTTATCTTAGTTTCTTTCACTTTACTAGTTCCAACATGAGTGATTTTTAAAGCATGCCAAATATCATAAACGGAATCACAAGTGCTAATACGATTAAATTTATTTTTTATCTAAAGCATGATAGAGTATATTTTTGGCTCTAGTATTTAGAGACAATTTTCTTTTATCATCTTCGTTATATTCCTCCCTATGTTTAGAAATTATTTGATCCGATTAACCATCCTCTTTAATAACCTTTTTAGGCACATATGGACCAAATTCAATAACTTGCCAAATATTATAATCTATTGATTGAATAAATATCGTCATCCTAGTCTTCCAATAATTATAATGAGTACCATCAAATAAAGGATGACAATTTGTAGAATGCCCCTCTAAATTATAAAAGATGTGGTTAGTCATTACTAAAGATCGTGAAATCTTTTAAATTGAGCACATTGCTCTGATACCAATTGAAAGCTTAAAATTGGCTAACCAAGAGGGGGGTGAATTAATTTTTAATTTTTTTTCGAATAATCAACTAAAATCACGTAAGTTAAAAAACACATTGATAAATTAATAATCATAAGCTAGTTCAAGCAAGTAGATCAATCAAAACGAAAACAATTAAACACAAATAAACAAATAAGTGAGACAATGTAATTTGCAAAAAGTAAAAGCGTTAAGTAAAAAGGGATGGAGAGTGCGAACGATATAGTTATGGAGGTTCGATCCAATGTAATGATCTACGTCCCCCGCTACCAAGCTCTTCGGCACGAGCACAGCCTTTTTCACTTGATTGACTTATGGTGCAATTTAACCATTTACAACGATTTCGATGACTTACAAGTAAGGAGTATCGATCATTATACAATGTTGAGATTTACGAGGTCTCAACACGACCCATACTATTGAGCTTTACGGGACCTCAACATGACCCATACAGTGACTTACAACAAGGAGCACCGATCCTTATACAATGTTGATCTTTAAGGGACTTCAACACGACCCACAATTCAAATAAATTTGACAAATGAAATCTTCTCTTCTTAAGGTGAGTACAAGAAGAGAAGTAGGCTAACACTTTAATAAATAGCAATGAATGAAGTTCAAGTGTTATGTTAGAAAAACTTTGATGAATATGATAATCAAAACTTAGATTTAATCAATTAAAGTATTTCAATGTGAAGAAATAGAAAAATTTATACATAGTAAATGTCAAGAACTTCTTCAAAAATATATTTCTCTTTTTAAGATAGATATAGATAACTTAAGCACAAAGAAAAATGAAAAAGTTTGATAAGAGAAATAATTTTCAAAAATAAAATCAATCAAAAGTTTTTCCAAAGTAAATAAATCGTTAAAGATAAAATAAAGAGTAAAGATCAATTATTTTATCACAAAAGAACCTCTCTATAATGATTTTAGAAGTCTAATTTGAATGCAAGAAAATGTGGTATTTATAGGTGAAAAATCGTCAAAAATTACGTCGTGCCGGACAATGTGTACCAGACGTTCGATTTATACCGGACGGTCAATTAGCCCTTTTTTTTTTTTCAGAAAATCGGAACGGTTAAATTTTTTACCGTTGGGGCTGAACTCCCATATCGGACGTCCGGTATGCCGTATTAGATGTCCAGTACATCTGTTGACCGTTGACTTTTTTTTTTTTTTAAGAGATGTGATCTAAGTTCAAGTATTACTTTGAAAAATCAATTTTACATTTGATCAAAAATATTTTATACAAGCGATATGAAAATAACTTTGTGCACAATGATTTTGAGTTATTGTCATTCATTACTAAAGATCAAAATATTATACCTTTACATATAATCTCAAAAGCCTAGTTTTTTTATCATGCTTCAAAGTGTCTTTAATGTTTGGCTCTTAAACTCTTGATCTTGATCTTTCTTGACATTTGGCTTTAATGCTTGACTTCGATCTTGATCTTCTTTATGTGCCCGATTTATAATATGTTGATTTTGGTAATGTTTGATTGATTTTAACATTAAACTATCATCACTCAAAATCAATTGTTAGAAACAATATTAATCTTGGTTGTTATGATCGAAACATTAAGGATGAAATTAACCATATGTCACCAATAGTAATAAAATAGCGAGTACAATATCACCATCAATGATTGATTATTGACTATCCTTTAACTAAAACTAACTTCAACTACGAAACAACTAAGATTAATGTTTTGAGTTCAATTTTCCTAATTAGCAATTAAACTATGCGAATTAATAATAATGGAGAAAGCAAGTTTCGAGGTAAAAACCAATTAGAGAAATAGTTAGAAGTCCTAGTGTCATCAATTAACTCTACTCATTTTTAATTCTTATTTTCGTTCAATTGATGTGTTTCCGATCATTAAATCGGTTGGAAATTATATTAAGTTTCAACTTCCAAAATTATTACATTTTAATTTTCAGTTTTGGTTTAATTAAAATCTTGATTTATAGTATAACATATACTTAAATATTTGAATGGAGGTTATGAATTAATTAATTTTACAATATTGTGAGGGTTGATTTTTTCTTGTAAAAAGGATGGTGATTTCCTTGTTAGATGCATCATAAAAAGATGAGAAAAACACAACTTGAAAGAATAAGCTATATACATTCTATATTATATTATTTTGACAACTCGATAAAGACTCGTTATTTATCTCCCTACGGTGTGCTCATAGAAGGAGAACTAGCTATGAGTCATATGATTTTTATCTTGAAGCCGTGCATGTAGTGGCGAAAGAACTCGTAAGAAGGGGAGACAACACGGCTTTAGGTCAGCTTTCTTGACGTGAGTCTCTAAGACTTGTTTTCATAACCCTCTCTACTTATGTTTTATGTTATTATTGAATTGTATTTTCATGTTATTTAAAATTGTTATGTTAATTGATGATTTATCTACCCACAAATCATCCATTTTTCCAACAAAATCTAACATAAATAATTAACGTTCGTCTATTGAGTACTGGTTAATCTATCCCTAATTATCAAAATTTCCTCTTTCAATTAATAGTTTGATAAAATGATGCATAAGAACATATGGCAACTACATGAATTTTTAGAAACTTTTCAAAAGAAAAGATGGAGTGTTCTAACATGCAATCTCTTGATTTAACATGTAATAAATATCATGAATTTTAATTCTCATTAACAAATATGAAAATTAATCGACCGTGTTACCTTAACACTATTAATGTAAAGTAAAACCTAAAATATTATTAAAACATGTGTAAACGTCAACTAACTACATCATTCTTCCTTTAAAAAAAATGGCCATAGACATCACCTAGTAAATTTAAGAATAAAAAGATAGGATGAATCTCTTCGATGTTCAATTCCAAGAGCCTAGACATCTTCGTGCTTGAATTCCCATTAATTTCTTGACTTCTCACTATATTTATCCCAATAGGATGGATTTGATGTGTTTTTTTCACCATTCTCTCTCTTTTTCTTGACCTAGATTTGGTCTTTGTAAGCCAATAAACCTTGAAAATCGTGCTAATCAAACATGCAAACTGCCCTTCAATTAGAAGATACACTTTATTATGAATGGTTTTATTCAAATATTTATCTTCCATTTTCTTCCACAATTCAATAGCAGTCTTCATTTTTCCAATTTTTCTAAATACATTATCATAAAAATGCAGAAAAATCGAACTCCAAGCAGTTTTGTCAAGTTCATTTATTTTACTTTCTTAAAGGTCATAACTCATCAATGACCTTAGCACATTTTTATTGTAGTAAAATAGTCCTCATTTATGACACGTATCTTTTACCATTAAAAACATGAAGTTCAAATTTTGAAGTGTTCAAATTTTGTAACAAAAAAAAAAAAAATTGAAAAACAGTGTATACAAGAACACGGAACGAACTTCAAGAAATTTACAACCTATTCAGTAAACTTATCTACACAAAAGATATAAGCAAAATATCAAATTTCCAAGTTGAAAATGAACAAAGTAGGTTCACATAATGATCAACAATAGTACGAATTAGTAAATTCTATTTCACATAAAACATATACGGGTAGGTAATATGTAAATAATATTCCACTATAGCAACGTATGCAGAAGGTATAATCAAAATCTTGACTTAAGTTAAAGGCATCCCTCAGATTCCAAACAACTTGAAGAGTTTTTGGACAAAGGAATTGCTAAGGGAATCACAAATCTAAAAAGATTGTACCAGTTTACAAAAATTCCAAGGATATAATAATAGTTTCTGTATAGTAAACCATAAAAAAAAAAAAAAAAAAAGGATAGAACTTACCAAATCCCTTATTATAGGGTTTCAAGAAATAACAATCAACTGCAAAATCAATCGTTAGAAGTTTCAATCTAAGGTATTTGGAGCCAAGTATCATCACAAGACTGCTCTGATACCACTGTTACGATTTAGGTCCAAATATTAGACAATTTTCACCTACAATAAATGACACAAAATTAATGCGTAAAGTCAAAATGAACAAAAGAGATTTTCACCATAAGGCAAGATGTTCAAAATAAAGCTCATTATCCCCTTTTAAGCTTTCAACACCAAAAGAAAATCATTGCATTAAAATGGAGTCAAATTGTCCAAAATACAACTTCAAGGAACCATAGCTAAAATCACTCAAGATTACAAAATGTCCCTCTCAAATATGGTTACTATTCACTCGAGAACACCGTAACAACACCCCCGCTAGATTACAAATATCACACAAGTATCACAATCCAAAACAGAATGTAGAAGATAAATATCTTCTAAGAACTCAGAGAGGAGAGAATCCAAAAGCCAAAAAAACTCAAAGAGAATGACATAAGCAAAACCTTGTGAATAATAATATCCAAAATCCAATAAACAAGAGCGTCTCTTGAAAGCCACTAGAAGGTCAACCAATCCAACGGTGATGGAGGTGACACTTGACAACATCCAAGTCAATTCATCCACTAACAAAAGCACGAAAGAGGCTAACACGATTTTTAGTCAATTTTGCCATGGAGGGTGTCCTCATTTGAGTTTGAATTTTAAAGTTCTTTCTAAATTTAGGTGCCCTCAATTGATATTTTAATAAAATTCAATAAAATCCTTAAAATTTTAGCTATCATCAATAACTAGTGGATTTATAAAGATTTTAATAATAGATAGATTTTATAATGTTTAGATGGATTTCAAGTTAAAAAATACATATAACTAAATCTTTTGAAATTTCACCATATTTGATAAGATTCTTATAAAATTTGTGGAAATCTATTCAAATCCACGAAATTCATTAGGATTTATAATGTTCTAAAATCCATCAAAATCTTATTTGAGGACATCTTGCGAAGCTTGAACACATTTTAGCCTCAATTGGTTTCAATAGTCAATGGTCAATATCCAGTCAGCAGCCATATCATTTCAATCAACAATTAGCATTGTAACATATATGCCCACCCCAAGCAATGTGGGCAAGCGAGGAAATCAGGTGCTCCAATACCTCAATTCTTCCAGGGGATGGCTGCGCCCCCCCGCCCCCCCCCCCCCCCAACCCCACCCTTTTTGGTGAAAGTGTGGAATTTAAGCTTTAAAAATGAATAATTTCTTTTTCATCCACCCCTTGGAATTGTGATTCGTTTCAAATGGTGTGTCATTCGTCCTATGAATATTTTTTTCATTAAACTTTTTACACTGATTTTCTTAAATGCTCCGCATGTAAGTTCCTTATTTCACATCTTTTGATTATTTTATGCTCCAAATCACTTTCTTTTACATCATTCACCTTCAAATATACGGCTTAACATATAAATGCAGTATACACACTAATATAAGTAGAACTCAACCCAATAATTAAATATTAAGTAGATTAAGAGCCTAGATTTAACATATAAACGAAGTATACACACTAATATAAGTACAACTCGGCCAAAATAATTAAATATTAAGTAGATTAAGAACCTAGATAAACGTTTAAAATATCCTTATTAGTTTCAACGTGCCACCAATTAGGACTGCACAAAAAAATCGCGAAACCGCAAATCGAACCGAAATCGTTGGTTGGAAACCGTCTATTTGAGTCCACTTAGACCCGTGATTTTATTTCTCTCAAACCGAACCAAACCGTTTCAAAATGATTTGGTTTAGGTTTCAAATTTTATAAACATAAAAAAACCAAACCAAACCGCACTTTTTTTAATTAAAAAAATATTTTTATTAAATTATAAATTTTATTAAAGTATACTTTATTGGATGATACAAATTTAATTAACATAACTCATGCATAACTAATAAGTTAGTAAGTCATTGTCATTAGTATTTAGTTGAGCTTTCGTTAAAAAAAATAAAATTTTAGGCTCATAATTACAAAATGAATTGAATGTGGAATTGTGATTGTATCCTAGACATATATGCAATAACGCATTTGCAAAAACACAAGCAAACCAAAGTTATCAAGTTTGTTCAAAAAGAAATTAGAGAACGGATTATAAGGTACTTCATATTGTTTAAGTTGTTGTTTTGACATGTGGAGGATAGAGGTTTTCAAGGTTATACAAGATATTTTTTTTCCAAAATTTGTGTTTCCTTCAAGGATGATAGTAGTAAGAGATATATATAATTTGTTCATAAACGAGAAGAAGAAATTGAAGAAAGAGTTGGGTCAACATAGTTTCTTTGACTACTGATTGTTGGACGTCAATACAGAATGTTAGTTATTTGTGGTTAACTGCTCATTAGGATGATAATGATTGGACACTTCAAAAAAAGATTATAAGTTTCATTTAAATCCTAAGTCATAAGGGAAATATGGTGAGAGATGTGCTATGAAGAAATGTCGACTCCAATCACTTCACCATCAACTTCATCAAATGAGACTACCAAAAATAGTAGTCAAAATCCTTTACAACCTGCTTTCGGTCTTTCTAAACAGATTTCTTTTATTTTTAAAGCTAAACTTATGCAAAATATGCAATTTGAGAAGAATGATTTGGTTGATTATTTGTCTAATCGTTGTAAAGATTTGACCGAACTCAAGTTTAACATATTAGTTTGGTGGAAATTGAATGCGCATAAGTACAAAATTGTATCTAAGATTGCCAAAGATGTATTAGCAATTCAAATATCTATGGTTGCTTCAAAGTCGGCATTTTCCATGAGTGATCGAATTCTTGACTCATTTAGGAGTTCATTGAGTGAGAAAATGGTTGAGACGGTTGAGACCTTAATATGCACAAAGAATTGGTTGCATAGCAGCAACGAACCTATAATGGTTCGTTAATATTTGGATGAAGTAGAAGCTTTGTATGATTTTGAGAAAACTATGGAATGTGACATTTATTTTCTATTATCAATTTTGATATTTTATGCATATTATTTCTTAGTTGATTGTTAATATCATTTATAAGGACTAATAAATATTTTGATATTTGCACATCATATAGAGGCCGAATTATGTGTTACGATATGGGATATTGATCCAATTTTTATCAAATGAGAGGTTAGTACCTTATACTTATTCTGATATTATTGCTTGTAAAATCCGGAGTGTTTGTTGCTTGATACTAATTTGATACTAGTTTTTTGCTTTTTTGTTTATATATCGGATTTTAAATAAATATGAATGTAATTTAACATCTAACATTATTAGTTCTTGTTTAAATGTATGTGTTAACTTGTTTTAAACATATAACTATAATGTCGATATGTAAATCGCGGATTAAAACCGAACCAAATTGCAAATAATTGTTTGGTTTGGTTTGAAAAATAAAATGGCTTGATTTGGTTTGGAAAAATTCCAAACTGTATGAAATGGTTTGAGTTGAAAATATAACATAAACCGCACAAATCGACGCGTTTAAACCTCTATTACTGGTGATTAGCCGAGTAGCCACCGGATGTATAGACATTGAAGTTGATGGGAGGAGGGGGGATGCATTAGGAGGACAATCGAGTTTCGTAGTTGTGCTGAGGAAGTCTGCTAATTGCATAGCAAAATTGAAAGTGTAATGAAAAATGGTTACATTCATGAGTGAACACACTAAACAAACAAGCAACCCATCTAAAAACTAGAATAGGCCAGATTTCTACTTGGGCTGAATAATCCTTCGCAATAATTCCTCAGAAGATAATAGGCCAAAAACTAAACTTCTATTTGAATATGTTAAGACTTCTCATGTGGGACCATTAGAAATGAAATATGAGGAAAGCTCTCTCTTGGTGGAAGAACTTGAAAGATTGTGACAAATTATCTTAGCACAACTTAGTGTGGATGTCACGCAACTTTAAACGTGGGCCGTGCAAGACTTGATTGAAAGCCTCATTTTTTTTTTTCAGTCTTGTTTGAGTTTCGTTATCTAAAAATTCATTTTCAATCATACATTCTCTTAATAAAATAATTGTACACGTAAATCCAAAACTTTTCTTCATTTTTAACTACATATTCTTAAAAAAATTACCGGTACAAACTCATTTTTTTGTGAAAAATGGGGTCAACGAGCCTTTAAATATGTTGTTCTATTCATACAATTACTTAGCTCCCGTTTCACCCTCTTTAAATTCCATTAAAATCCATTATTTGCCAATTTTTCAACCACATGTGGGCCCCATGTGTCCATTCCAACTGACATTGCAAAGCGATGTGTGGAGTTGGTTGTCAATAATAATCAATAGAAATTTTTACACTAGGGGACCAACAAACCACAAATCTTAGGTGCCAAAACGAGGGCTATGCATTGGGGGTAATTTGGTAATTTGACAGGGAAAGTGGAGGGTGGTAATGTCCTTACAATGTCTAGGAATCCCTTAAATAACCATATCTTCTATCAAGTTATTGCATACATGGGTCTCATTGCTATTAAAAAGATTGGATTGAAAACTGGTTAAAAATTAAATTAAATAGAGATAAAGAGCGGGAAATGAGGGCTAGTTTCTATTTGACAAATTTGTAAATGGTTTATAATAGTAAATTTATGAAATATATAAATAATAATAATTATGAATTATCTACAAGTAGCATAAGGTCGAAATGCGCCTTCCCATCTCACTAGTAACGATTTAAGATTCTTTTCCAGTCCCAAAACTTTGTACTGCACTCAACAGAGTAAAAATAGATGTCCACCACCATTCCACACTACTCCAGATTTCTACGCATTTTCTCTGCTTGGAATTCCCCCAACGCTCTCCTTAATTTACGCACCCAATTTCGTTGTACCAGCAACTGCTATCGCACCGCCACCGTTCGAACGTTACTGAAGCCATTTTTCTTCACGGGGCAGTGCTTAGCTAACGGCAGAGGGAGATTTTCGGCTAGGTTTTCAGCCATGTCGAACGCTGGTGGTGATGGCCGTCAACTACTCCAGTTCCAGCTGTCTCCGTCGAGCCTGCTCAAGATTCAGAAAGGCGACATCACTCTGTGGTCTGTCGACGGTTCCTCCGATGCCATAGTAAGAATCTGGGTCTGTGTAGGGGTGTTAATTTATGGAAGCAGGGGCGGACACGGGGGGTCCTGGGGAGCACGTCCCCCCCCCCCCCCCACAACTTTTCAGTTTTTTTTTTTTTAAATCCTATTTTGTATCGATTGAAATCTAAATTTTAATCTAAATAAAAGTTAACAATGAATTTTAATAATATATTTCATGGAATTCATTAATTTTTTAACTTTTATCAAAATTTACTAAAAAATTGATTTTAATTTTCACCGAACAGGGCAAAATCACAATAAATTTAAATTTCGATAACAAACTAATTTTAAAAAATTTTCAACGATTGTATGCTAACTGAATTTACAAATTGAATTGTTTATTTCATCTTAAAGCTTATTTTGATAACTAAATTATGGACATATCAAATAATCCAAATAGATATTGAAAATATTAGGAAATTTTTACTATTTTTGCGATACAAATTTCTCAATGTAATTTTCATCATTTTATTAGAAAACTTTATATGGAATATAACATCAATTTTTTTTGAAATTTTACATCCGAAAAAGTCGTATCCCATATAAATTTTCGGATGCAAAATTACAGATGGTATGAAAACCAATGTCCTCTAATACTAGGAAGGCTATATCGATCAATTTGTGCTAGGACACAAGTGTTCGTGGTAAATCAAAAGGTCCATACTCCTAATAATGATGTTGATCCAGCCCTCGGATGCCAATGAATCAGTTACCTGATTCCCCTCGCGGTATGGAAAATACTATCATGATCAAATGAGAGTTGTCTGATCTGTCTAAATGTGATCTGAATCGACCATGGTCCTTCACCCTTAGTGATATAGTGAGTGGCCACGAATGTGTCAGTTTTTACCCATATATGTTAGATAATTGAAGTTGCTAGCATAAACCTGATTTGTTGGGATGGCCATCCCTCCTTAAGAAATGGGGAAAGGATCAAAGAGAAGAATCGGAGTGGTGAGCAGGGCGAAAGTTTAGGAAGCGAACCTCCATTTTGACCTATGCTTTATTAACTTCTGCTTTGTTTTGTTTTCGTGTTTATCGTTTCTGTCAACGAAATGAAGGCGAAGCCTGTTTCAAGGTAGATTACGAAGTTGCCTCGATCTTGCCACTCATCTGAAACTTTGAGTCCAAGTCACTTCTTTTTTTGCCAAAGTTGCTTTTTGTCTCTCGGCTGAAGACCGCTAAAGTTCCATGCCATTAAAATAACTAGACCAATTAAGATGATCTCGACAAGCCTAACTGTTCGCCTGTAACTTATTTGCCTACTATTAAACCTGACCTGTTCAGGGTTGTGTTCCTTTTGTACTCAAAACTTATCAAATGAACCATAGGCACTTACTTTATGTGTGTAGAATGTAGATCAACATTAACCTCCATAGAGGATTATGAGAAATAACCACTATTCCACTACATATATAATATATTTAAAGGATAATGATACTTGTACAGAAACATATCACCTATCAGAAGAAAGGAAGAGTGCACAATTTATACATGTGTACAACCTGAACACATGTCCAACCCATTACTTTAGGTGTTTCGTGCCCCAGTATAGACATGTTTATCTCTCGCAATCCTTGTCTTCGACGCTGTTAAGTACATTGCAAGTCTATTTGAAGTGAAACATTAGTGTAGGACTAGTAGTGAGTTTGGGTATAAAATTGTGAAGTGAGTGCAATTTCCAGAAGTATTTATTTACTTCTCTCAGATGGAATGGCCAGGATGCTATCTTGTTGGTGGTCACATGTAGACAAATACTTGCCCATTGCCAACTCAGAATCCTCTATTTCCTTGTGGAAGATCCAGCCCTTGGTGGTGAAGCTCTTAAAGCCCTAAGATTTATGAGAATAGGAGAACATGGCACAGAGGGGAGGTTTGCCTTGCCTTTAATCATAGCAATCACATCACACGTGCCTGACTAAATCATGTGTCCTGGTAGGATAGCACTTATGTTGCAGAAGATGAAGTTGCTTATAACAGACGCAATTTGAAAATTGTCATTATTCATGATAATGTGTAATAGCATATGAATGCTTGTCGGCATAAAGGTGGCTAGAAGTAACACAAGTCATTTGGATACTATTACTAGTTTAATCGAAAGAGTGAATCTGCTTTTAGGATTTAAATACTCAAATCACAAGTTGAATGATTGATAATGACCTATGATGCCTCCTGTGAATTGCTTATGCAATCAATTTAACAGCATCTTCCAATTAAAACTTCTAATTTAGAAGTAAAATTTGTCAATGATACAACTTCCAGTTACATGTTATTTTGACCCGAGTTGAATGCTGTTTCCTTGTTGACTGGTTTCTCTCATAGGTGAATCCAGCCAATGAACGAATGCTTGGAGGTGGTGGTGCTGATGGAGGTAATTATGTCAGCATTACTGATAAAGGTTTTTGAGTGCACTATGAGTGTCTTAACTCATTTTATTCCATCTTTCTTGAAGCCATACATCGAGCTGCTGGTCCAGAATTACGGGCAGCTTGCTATGAAGTCCCAGAAGCACGACCTGGAGTCCGCTGCCCCACAGGAGAAGCAAGGATTACCCCGTATGTGCTCCTTGCTCATTTTATTTATATATTTTTGGAAATAATATTGCCTTCTTATATCAGACAAAAAATGATATATGCTAACATTTTTGGGACCTGTAGAGGCTTTCGGTTACCAGCCTCTCACGTTATTCACACAGTTGGACCCATTTATGATGAAGATGAAAACCCCAAAGCCTCTCTAACAAATGCGTTTAGGTACTTAAATGAACTTGCTGCCAGTCCCCCTGAGACAAGTTTAATTTGTCATCCCAGCTGAAATTTCCTCTCTAATGGAATTTGTTACAGGAACAGTTTAGTTGTAGCCAAAGAGAGCAATATTCAATATGTTGCATTTCCTGCCATATCATGTGGAGTCTACGGGTATGTTGTCAGTGCTCGTCCATCATCTTCTACAGCTAACAGAATTCCAAATTTTGTGTTTCTTTTTTGAATCATGTCTATGGATACAGAAGATACCATTGATCAACTAGACTACTGTCCGCGTTGTCTTAATTCTTTATTTAGGGTGTGTTTGAGCCACGTTATTTTGGAAGAATGTATTCTGGAATGGTAGATTGATGGAGAATGTGTGGTTGAAAAAGAAAGAAAAGTTATTGATGCGATAAAAAATATTATTTTATTGAAAAATGTATAGTTGAAAATGAGTAGAATAAAAATAATAATTTTAATGTGTACCAAACATGGGCTTATTTTTAAAAATTTACTTACTCTTGACAATGTAAATTATTCAGATAACATTTTCTTTTGCAAATCTATACCTATCTCCTGTGTTAAGAAGTCTTCAATCTTTTCCACGAAGTGTCCTGCTTGACAATTTTTAACCTTTGAAATATCGCACCAAGGGCTGCAAATGTTGGTATTATACTGTGATCATATTGGACAATAATTATTACTTTTGAGTTCACTAACACGAGTATCTGGTTTACAAGATCTAGAAAAAAAAAAAGGTTTAGACACTGTTTACTGATTCTTTATCCGTCTGATTAGAGAGCATGAACTACAGAAAGGTGTGAGCATTTTGCCTAGACTCTAATATCTTGTTCTTTCAGATATCCTTATGATGAAGCTGCCTCTGTGGCCATATCTGCTGTCAAGGAATTTGCAAACGACATGAAGGAGGTACTGTTTGTTTGATGATTTCATTTCATTCTTCTATCTGAACTTGCCTTCTATCAAAGTGCCACTGAATATTATTGCAGGCTCTGAATATTGTTGTCTATGCTGCTTGCACAAGATGAACTGTGGTTGAAAAATTATGTAGCCTTTAGAGTACTTCTACATGATCATATACATCAACCTCAAACAGCAGACTGGAACCATCTAGGTTTTATCGATTGTTTCTTTCTGTCTTATTTTATTTGTTTTAGGTTCAATTGTCATTAGCTGACTAACTTCTAAAACCATTTAGAGGATAATGGCCAACTTTCTGACGCCCAAAACATCTAAGACCATTAAAGGAAGGCACTTATAGCTTATGTCTTAAAAAACAAAAGTTTCCATTAATGCCATTAAGTGAAAACATCAATGGGAGGTGAATTGCTCGATTTCAAGTTAGTTGCATATTCCCTAGCAATAAGGAGTCATCAGGGAGTCTTAAAAGGCTTGGAGGTAAAATGCAATTCCGCAATACAAAACACTTATACCCCACGTCTCCTTGTAGCAACTGCATTTTGCCTTCAAGTATGCATAAATAATAGCACAGTGTTACTGCAGCATATCTGAAATCAAAATCTAGTCCTGCAATTGCCATTTTAGAACTCACCAACTTGGAACTCTTGTATCTCCTATTTCCTTGACAGAAATTTATATAATACAACTAAATGTGAATATGTGATCCTCTACCCCCCGGCACTGCTCTGCCACTATGATAATGAATCCTTAATTTAGCTTTCACTGTATAAAATTATCCTTCATTCAGTTGATGGTGCTTTTTCTGACTGAATCCCATAGAAAACGCTGATTTTAATCCTAGGTCATGAAATCTGAGATGTTCCCAAGATCTCTAATGCATGATAATTACTAAATGTAGGTGAAGGTTTCTAGCCTCAACTGACAATATGTATATAAACCTTGTATAGATTAAAAACCAGTTGTTCACAGAGCATCCTTTTTCTCATTTTTTCTACTAGGAAGAATAACTTTATAAAAGCCATCCTCTCTCTATGTAAGAAGAATTAATGATTCACATTATATATATTCTTTTCAGGTGCACTTTGTTTTGTTCTCAGATGAGCTTTACGATATTTGGTCGAGGAAGGCTAACGAATTGCTCCAAAAATCATAAATCTGCCGTATAAGCAAACTGTGTCTAAGCAGATTGCAGTACGTGAAGATATGGTGTGGTTTTCCCAAAATTATAATAAAGAAGCATCTTGCATCGGAGGTTTATTTCTTTTCTTTTTTTTTTTTTTAATGTGCCCCCCGCAGTTCGAGTGGTTTGAAGCAAATAAAAAGTTTGAATACTTTAATGTTGCATAAGTTCCTTTTCTAATTGTATTGAATCAGTGTTGATGTCATATAATGAAATATCCGTAATGGCTAATAATCTTTATGTATCCCAACCTTGTGGATATATATATAATGTAGCAAGTTTATGCTTTCGGTTGAACTTTGAAAAGATTACTGGGAAAATACAGCATCAGAAAAGAAAAAAACCAATGACTACCTACCTCGTATGTATTGTAAGTGACTTGACATAATTAAATTTTAGTGATTTATGTTCAGTGTTGTTCGTTTATGATAGCCCAAAATGCAACTACCCAATTTAGAAAAGGCATGTTTAAGAGTTGTTTATAATCAGTTTAACTACAAATGGATAAAAATGAGTGATAATTTAAGTGAAGATTGTTTGTAGGTCTAATGAAACGTGTGGATAAGAGGTGATTTGATCAATTATAAGCAAGTTAGTACATTGAAGATGCATCCCTGATTTTGTGAAATATGTGCATGACCTAATGATAAATTTTCTTTCCCTTTTGGTAGGATTTGGTAATAGTTCAAATATTAAGTTGACAATTTTTGAGTAGAGACGATACCCCGAACGGAATAAATCGAGCAATCATAGGAGCATCTTCAATGCATTATATGAATTGTCATCTATATAATATATATTTGTATTTGAAAAACTTGCTATGTACATAGCATTGGTATTTAATGAATGGACGGCGAGTTCAAAATTGATGTCCAATGGGCTCCATCCCAAATGCAATGCTACTTCTCAAGTGTCTTAGTTTTTAAAATAAAAACAAATCCACATGCAAAATATAAATTTTGTTGAATCACTTTGTCTAATAGAAAGCTCTTCTGAATGCCTGGTTCTCTCTTTGTTACATCAATTTGGTAGACTCCTAGTCTCCTAACCCATTGTATTGGAGATAAATAAATGAACACGATTTATCATACTTATGTGACATTTGTTTTAGCAATTTCACATTTCACTTACAAGGATACCACCACTATTTTACTTTTTCATAGCAGTGAAAAAAAGAGGCAAAATCACAGTTATATTTCCAAAAAAATGATGTCAAGATCAGTACACAAAAATAAATGAGAAGTTATTTCGTTTCGAGTAAGAAATCAGAAAAAAGCTGGATTAAAAGATGAAATTGATATAGACCTTACCCTGTGGAAATTGGAAAACAACGAGAACGAGTACAAGTAAAGAGGATATGTCTAATCAATCAAGCACATAGTTGTAATTAAGGATCTTTGTCCTTGGACAGATTCCTAGGTATTCTACTAATTACACTTTCATCGACGATTTTATAATGCTTCGAAAACTTTTGATGGATCAACCCTGCATAACGATCCACACGATCTTCAAACTTATTGTACAAAGCTGGAACTGTGATTGAAACAATAATTCCTGCAACCCATTTGTAAAATTGTATGAGATCATAACAGTAGGGATTTAATTGTATCGTTGTTTTTGGTGAGTGTGAACAAGATTCCATTTAGATCAGCAGCAAGGCAAATGCAGTCTAACGCATAATAATATTCTCAACATTACAAAGTCACCAAGGAAGATAGTACCCAAATATGCAAAAAGTGAGTAGAGTTAAGATGTCTTATACTTGCACCTGCACTCTAAAAGTGGGCTCAACAGAGGCACAACGTGCAAAGTGGCAGAGAGGATTAGATATTAATGCATTTAAGGAATATGGTATCCTTCATAAAGGGCTCTTTATCCACAAGTAATGTAATGTTGTGTCAACTAAAAATACTAGACCATGTTATTGATCCACAACAACCCCTCCTCCAATACGCACTTTTGCTAAGCACTAGGGTTCCGGGCTGAATTAGGGTCTGTTAATTGGATCCAATCTACAATGGTCGCAAGACATGATCTCTATCCCCTTGAAATTTTAAGGCTCTTTTGGTCTTGCTTCCTTTCTATATGCCACTTTAAAGCCAGCTATCCAACTCCCACCCAAAACAAAGAAGCTGAGAGGAACGAGACCTCTGTTTATACAAGTAACTACAACCTAAAAAGGAAACGCAAGTATACATGCAGCTAAGTTCATCAAAAAACCCTGCTCCACTACTATTTTCTTTAAGGGTGCCTAATTTTTTCACTTTGCACAAGTGGTTTTAACCGAGTACATTTTCAAAATCTATGGCCGGGAATTGGTTTTGGCCACATGAGCTCAATATTTCATGACATTGGCACAAGCAATTTGTTAATAATGGTAAATGACCCCCACAGATAAAAGAACAGCACAACATGGAAAGGTCATTAACAAAAGGCATGGTATGATGCATAAGAAGTCAAAAGAGACCTAAGGATGAATTGATATACCTATGTATAAGAGAGTGAAGACAGATATCAGGCTACCAATGACGGACAAAAGCCACAAAGCAATCACCACCTGCAAGTTTCAGAGATATGATATTCTGTTCCTTTATTTGGGGTCATTCAGCAAAGTTGCAATGGTGAAGAAAGCTACATGTGTATTTTGTTGTTTTATTAATTCAGTCAAAAATGAGAGCAGCTAAATCAACACCTCAATATGCTGATCCTCCCAACAAAAGGTGAGTTTCTGTCATTTGACATTATGAGTCAAAATGCTTAGAAAAATTATGTGATTACCATCTCTCTCAATATAAGAAAAAAATACATACATTTGGTTCTCTCTTCTGTTCCATATCAGGTGTCAATGCATCTTCCATTCAAAGAAAGAAGTACAATTCAAATAAAACCATCAAAGCAGAAAATTTTATTTCCATCATATGTAATATGAACTTAGACCTAGTGGTGATTGTCATCAGCTCCAAGTAAATAGGAAGAAGTGTTTTGACGTCTTAACCCATCATCAAGGAGGGGGAGTTGCGGAGTATTATGGAAGTATTTGCAAGGTATGTGAAGTAGTGCGAAATAATTGGTGCTTAGTTCAACGTACAAACAGTGGATTTGGGATGACAAGTAATAAGCAAGTAAATAAATACATTATTAAAGATAGAACTGACTCAATTTTAGGGATGAAAACTCAGTACGTGAAACCACTTACCATTATGTCATCAACATTGATAGTCTGCAAGAAAAATCAGTACTAAATTGAGGGAGAATAAAACATTCAGTTCAGTCTCATTCCAAAATGTCAATTAAGTTTTTGAGAAGATGTTAAGCATATTGAAGTGCCCCCACAAATTCATGAAACTAAAACTAAGATAGTAATTGTAGATTCACTAGATTGTGACAAACACGGTAGTGGTGGGGTAGCACTAACATTAGTACTAGCAATAGATGTATATCCCAAAAACAAACCAGGGTTGAAGTAGGTGATAAATGGACCTAACGCACAGCATCTTAGTCCAACTTGGTGAACAAGATAGTGACTGCATATGACTATCCTAAATTTGGATTGCCTACCACATACCAAATTGATAGTGAATCCATGCACTGACGAGAATTTGACTGACATTTGATAACCTGTCTTTTAAGAATTCACTAGGTTTTGACAGAGCAAGGCTAAATGATAATAAATCTAACTATTGTCCTAAAAGTTATCATCTATAAGAATAACTTCCACTGTCCCCTTCCAAGCACACTTTTTGACACCAAACTATGCATTTCAGGCATTTAAACTGAATTCGAAGTCTTGACTTCCGTTATTTATTTGTAATTTCTATATAGATCAATACTATTCTAGAAACCAAAGAAGGTAAGAGGAAATGAAGAATACTAGAGAAATTCATTTATAGAAAATAAAAAAAAAACACTTATATTTCCGTTGACCTTTATAAAGGTAGCTATCACTAACCACAAAGAAAAGTCTGAAGTCTTTGCCGAGAGTAATGTCATGAGCCATAAGCAGCATATAATTAACTTTGACACGAAATGATGCAGCAGCGTTGTTGACCATTTCTTCTGATAGGACTAGTTCAGGTAGTGTTTGGAGCTGTCTGTGAGAAGAGGAGATATCTTACATGACTTCTAAGTAAACAACAAAAACTTAGAGTGAATAACATATTGAACTTATATTATCTGTTACCTCTTTCTGAAAACTGCATAATTGGCCCGGAGAAACAGCAGGATAATCAAAACCAGCAAGATGTCAGAACAAAGTGATAAGAATGATAGCCCCGATCTCTCAATTAATAGCCAGGCAACAGTAGTAACAATAATGATGCCACATGAAATGTGCCGCCGTCTCCACAGTATAACATCAGCAGCTAAATAACAAATTGACAAAATAAGGACACCATGAAGCAAAATTGAATATGAAACAAATTGTAAAAGTAAAAAAATTTGCTTCTTAAGACTCCCAGTCAACACCAATCCATTTAGGATGAAGAAAATGGAAAGAGGGGTAGAAATTTTTAGAAGAAAAATTCATGCAACTGCCTTTTTCAGGTCATGCATATTTCCTATTATCATCATTCTTCTGCTTCACAGCATTGCATTTCTCTTCAAGGTTTCAATGAAGATTACATTTTGAATCATTTTCATTAAGAATCACTGAGAATCTATAATGCTCGCAGTGGCAAAAAGAAAAACTGTCTTGCGGAAAGAAAATCCAAGAATCAAGGCTGTCAATCAAATGGCATAATTTCATAGTTTTTTTTTTGTTTGGGCTACAATTTTTATGCCATTGAAATACAATGGTACAAATCAGAGTTATTGTTAGAAAGCTTGCTATCAGAGATCTAGAACATCAATTACTAAAGGCAAACACGAGTCAAAACTTCCAGAGAGTGATAGCCGCCTTCTTGAAAATGATGTTGCTTTTAGCATCAAAGATGCAACAGGCAAAGCATTATATTATATTCATAAAAAACCATAAAAGAAAATTGAAACCCCAAAAGCACAAAACTTTACTTTAATTAGTAAAACTAATTTGTATATAATTCTATTACTATACGATGTATCATGAACACTAAGGTCAAATTAACAGTTTACAATTAACCATTTCCAACAACATAAAGGAGAAACCACATTGAACCGATAAGTTTTCTTAAACTTACAAATTCACCCTTCACCAAGACTCTGGTTACAATACATAATTTCGTTGCAAATTGGACCTTCAAAAATTCTGGATGTTAGATGCACTGTCCTCATTCTATAATAAGTTTCCAACCAGGTCATCCATGAGTGTTAAAACAAGAGTTTCCCTATACTTGAACCTCTTCTGAATTTCAAAGCTTCAAAAATTTAGCTTAAATCACCTGTTTGATTGAGTATGTCCCCTGATACCTCTTATTATGGTATACACTTTTGGAAGGCACATATGCAAGAAGGATGGCTAAGGTATCATTTATTTATTATCAATTATCAAATAATAAGTCATTTTTATGTATTAATTATTAAATCTCCCACGGGTCGGATAGCAACTATTTTTGGTACACCAAGATATCATTATTTCCAAACCATATTGACTATATTACATGTGGGTAAAAGAGTTGTTGAACAAACACTGAATAAAACAACATGAAGGTTTGCAAGCGGGAAGTAGTTACATAATTATTCCAAAAGGGCCCAATTGCCTAATAGTACCATGTTCAAAGGCTTTCTATTCAGTTTTTATTTCCATTGAATCCAAAATTAATCAATCAGAGCATACACAAGTTCAATTAGTTTGTTCTTAGCAACCAAGAAGTTAACTTATCAGAAGCAAAGCAAAAGAGAATGTAGTTTCGGGGTGGTTCCACCGCTAAAAGGTATCCAAAAAGTTTGTAAGTTTCTGTTTCTCCATTGCCGTTTCAACCAGCTCAATAAAATTAACAACTTAATTACATTTATTAAATTCATTTATAAACCACACTTTTAAGTTATCTGCCACGCATAATCATAATCATACTTCTCAATCACTGTCAACCCATACATGTAACCTCGAAATTACACAAATTTCTCCGTAGAATATTTCATAACATCATAAATATACGTAAAATTCAAAGTCCGGAAAGTCGAATGACTTTTTCGTAAATAGTTTCAATTACCTTTACCGCCACCCATCATTTGATGAACAGTGGCCTGACGACCGAACAATTTGTAGGACGAGCTCGTCGATGGCGGATCGTTGATTCTCCCCTCTCCATTCGTCTCTAAACTACATTCATCTGAATTCAAATTCTCCATGACTACATTTATCCAAGGAAAAACAGAAGTCAAAACACAAAGTTAATCAGTGAAAGATGCAACAAATTCGGTAGTTACAAACCTGAAATTCAATTCCCGAAATCTAACGCAATTTTAAAATATTTCATACAGAAATCATCACATGGGTTTTCTTATTGAATTGAATTGAAAAGTTTTTGAAGACTGCTTTGACGGGTTTGGCCAATTAAAAATATATTTCGTGGGAAATGCAAACGACGTCGTTAGTAGGCGATTGATTGCTTGAAATGTCTCTTGGTAAATTACGTATTTATTCCTCATTTATTTATTTTTATTTATTTATAAATTAATTTGTTTATAAACAATTTTCAAACATGCTTTAGCTCCTCTTTCATAGGATTTTTTTTTTCCCGGAAAGAATGAATTTTTAAATAGTAATTTTTTTTATTTTTTAGAATGTGTGGTTAAAAAGTAAAAAAAAAATAAAAATTGTTTTACGTGACAAATACTTTATTGTGAGAATATATGGTTGAAAATGATTGAGAAAAAAATGTTCGAAAAGAAGGTTGTCAAACATGGACTTAAATCTAAATGAAAGTATGTGACCCTTGTATTTTTCTTATTGTTCGTCAAACCACTTACTCAAATAATCACACGTGTCATTTTTGTGAAATTTAATTTTTACTCTTTCTATCTTACTTTTTATTCGATTTAGTATTTAATTGTTGTCCCTCTTATTTTCTATTCGAAAGTTATTTGTATATCAAGTTCCCGCTCAAGATTTACATTTGAGTTTTTTTGCCAATTGTCGAATATCAATTCAAAGGTGACGAATATTTTTTCATACTAATTGCTTGTTTATCATAATATTAATAATAGGGATAACAATAAGATCGAATAGGTTCAAGACAAACATCCTTGTCTCTATCCCTTGAGAATGTTTGAGAGTTGGGACGAGCTCGAGGAATTCGAGGCGGGGACCATGGTTGCTATTTTGAGCTAATGAGCTAAATGCCCCTAATTAAAAATAGAAAAAATCTTAAAAAAAAAAAAAAAAAAATCATTCACTTTAGCATACACTTATACTAATAATAAATATTCATGTATTTTACGTAAAAAAAAAAAAAAATACCTTAGTCGAGTTACATTTTTTTTTCTCGAATCATGTTTGTAAGGTGAAAATTAGGATGTCGACAAGTTGGAGGAAAGGCGATGACGTATGGCAAAAATATTGGGTAAGATATGTCACCATTATTCTTTTGACTGTGTTCTCTTAACATAAGACAATTACCATTAATAATAATAATAAAGAATTGAATAAATATTATTCTTAGGGTAAAACAATATAAACGAATCATTTATTACCTTTTCTTCCTCTTTTTTTTTATCTTATTTCTTTTCTCCATATTGTGGGTAGATATTGCATTTGTTATTCCTTTGGTCCTCACAGCAGGGGAACCAATATTGTTGCCTCATTGACAAGAATATCACAATTAGAATTTGTGAATGATTGTATTCTTTTCTGAGCTTCTCTAACGTTTTGATAATCTCCTTATCTCTTTCGAGTAGCTTCATTCCTCATCACTAACTTTTATTTGATGATCTCATGATCTGTTTGGCGTGACTTTTGAGATTCAAAAATTGTTTTTGGACTCGTTTTGACTAATTTTTATAAAAGTGTTTCTTTTAGTTGTAAGAGTTTTTAGAGGAAGTTGGTATAATATGTCTTCTTCTAAAACCACCTCGGGGATAGAAAACTCTTTCAAATATTAATTTTCAAATAAAAATTAAGATAGCTTCCTTCGAAAACTCTTCTACATGAAGTAGAAATAAAAGTCATGTCAAATGAATCCAAAACTATTATTTAAGCATTGCTTCATGCATCAACTCACTAAAATGCACAATCTTACCAAGTCACTTTTATAGTTAGTGTAAGGATTTTAATCGAACATGTGGGCTTATATGTGAAATATTTTGTATTAAGTTAAATGCTATCAATTTTGATTAAATCCGTTTAAAGTGATCTAATAAGGTTTCGGTATTTTGACTTTGAAGCATTCAATTAAAAGTGTAAGCCTTTATGTGTACAAACTAGGTATGTTCCTAATTTAATGATGAGCTGAATTAGATCAATAGGCTGTTAGTATATATATACAGTTATGGTCCCCAGATCATATGTTTCGTTCATTCTGTTCTGACTCCCATCTTTAGAAAGAAACAAATGAACAACGTGTTGATCTGAAAGACTAAAACCGCATGTTTCATCCTTTGTGATAACCAAGATTAATTCAAGTATGCTTTCGTTTTGGATTACATATTCTTGATAATCCAACATGAGCAATTCTTATGACAGTAAAGAATATTTTCTCGAACAAGTGGTATCAGAGTCAATTCATGTTGAATTATTGAGAATCAAAATTTTAAATTTGGTTCTTGTATAATTTTATGGTTTTTGAATTTAGCAATTTCGGTTTTTGTTTTGTTTAATTGAAACAACATGTTGCTAAAACAACATTTCTTGTGGAAATTAATTAACTTGGAATATTAAAAGGTGTTTGTGTGTGTGTTATTCATGTGTATATTTGATCACCCCAAAGAAATGTCAATATTTGGCCGAATTGCACATACACATGTGGTGATAAACATGTGGCAATTATTTGGTTTAACGCGCGATCAATAAATCGGTCCAAATAAAGGTTTATTGATTGACATGTTTCTTTATTATTCCCGGAGTCATGGATCTGGACCTTGCTTTACAGGTCGATCAACCTACTACACTTACGGATAAGAGTACCTCTGATGACAAGAGGGAGATGGAAAAGTGGGAACGATCGAACCGTATAAGTTTGATGGTCATAAAGCATGCCTGCTATATCCGATAAGGTGACTATGGCTAAGGGTTTCCTTGAGGACCGAGAAGAAGTTTGCTAAGAATGAAAATGCTGAAATTAGTACATTTTTGGCAAACTTTATCTCAATAAGGTACAAAGGGAAATGAAACATATGGGAGTACATTATGGAAATGTCTCACATTGCTTCAAAACTAAAGGCACTCAAGTTGGATTTATCTGAATGCTTATTAGTGCACTTGGTTTTAATATCCCTTCCGGCACAATTCAGTCAATTCAAGGTGAGCTACAATTGTCAAAAGGACTCATGGTCCCTTAATGAGCTTATTGCACAATGTGTCAAAGAAGAGGAAAGATTGAAGCATGATAAGACAGAAAGTGCTCATTTAGCCACCACCTCTAAAGACAAAAGGAACAAGAAAATGAAAACTGATAAAGAAGCTGCAGGTACAACAACGCAAAAGAAACAACGTAAGGAACCAACTGAAGGTGGTTGTTTCTTCTGTGGAGGTGTAGGTCATAAGAAAAAGAACTGTACCAACTATCACGCATGACGTGCAAAGAAAGATATTCTTCTTCATTTGGTTTTATTCTAAAGTTAATTTAACTTCGGTACGTAGATATACATGGTTGATAGACTTTGATGCAACAACTCACATCAGTGTGTCTATGCAGTGTTGTCTGAGTTGCCGAAAACTAAGTGATGATGAAAGATACATCTATGCTGGCGATGTCAAGACGATGGAAGTAGAAACAATAGGAAAATTTAGATTATTGTTAAAGACTATGTTTTATTTGAATCTTAATAAGACATTTATTGTACCGTCTTTTTGACAATATTTGATTTTTATTTCTGCTTTGGACAAATCTGATTATTCTTGTTTATTCAAGAATGGAAAATTTAGTTTATTTCATGATTCAAAATTGGTTAGTTTTGGTTCTTTATCAGGTTACGATAATCTAATTGATACAATTGTTTCTTTTAATGAATCATTGCATGTAAGTAATCGAAGTGTAAAGCAAAAATTAACATATAAGAATTTTGTCTCATTATATCACAAGAGATTATGTCACATCTCCAAAAGGAGAATTGAGAGGAGAATTGAGAGACTTGTTTCAAATGAAATTCTCGATCCCCTTGACTTTACAGATTATGATATGTGTGTTAACTATATAAAGGAAAAACAAACCACTAAAAGGAGATTTCAAGCCAACATGACTTTAGACGTCTTAGAACTTATACATACAGACATTTGTGGACCATTCTCTACGACTTCTTGGAATGGTCAACAATATTTTATAACATTCATAGACGACTTTCTAGATATGACTATATATATCTCATTCGTGAAAAATCACAGTCGCTAGATATGTTCAAAAACTATAAAACTGAAGTTCAAAATCAACTCGGCAAAATGATTAAAAGCGTCAGATCTGACCATTGTGGTGAATACTATGGCAGATATGATAGTTCAGGTGAACAACGTCCAGGGTCATTTGCTAAATTTCTAGAGGAATGCGGTATCGTTTCACAGTACACTATGTCGGGTTCGCGCACTATGAATGATGTTGCTGAAAGATGAAATAGAACTCTTAAGGACATGGTGAGGAGTATGATTACTCATTCTATCTTTCCAAAATCACTCTGGGGTGAAGCATTAAAGACCGTAGCATATATACTTAATAGATCACGATCATATTTCTATTCCTGACATTGTTCAAGAAGCAACTTTGGATCAAGACAATGTCATTGTATTTCCATCTGAAGGTCAACAACTTGTTCCAGAAGAACAAACTCTACAACCTCAAGAACAAAAGTTATCAAGAAGATCCACTAGAGAGGAGAAGTGTGGTTTAGGATGATTACATCGTATTTCTCCAAGAATATGAAGTTGACATTGTAGTGGTGGAAGATGATCCGATCAATTTCCGTCAAGCCATGGAAAGTTGTAACTCTCAAAAGTGCCTAGATGCCATGAATGAAGAGATAAAGTCTATAAAGGACAACGACGTGTGGGACCTCGTTCCATTGCTTGAAGGTGCGAAATTCATTGGTTGCAAATGAATATTTAAGATCAAGAATGATTCAAAGGGTGATGTGGAGAGGTATAAAGCTCATCTTGTCGCAAAGGGCTTTATGCAGAAAGAAAGCATTGATTATAAAAAGACTTTCTCTCCGATTTTTTCGAAAGACTCTTTCAGGTAACGCATTTCGATCTTGAGTTACATCAAATGGGTTAAGACAACGTTTCTTAATGGTGACACTTATAAAACAATCTATATGGTACAACCAGAAAACTTTGTATCGAATAATGCAAAGCAAATTGTTTGTAAACTAAATAAATCCATCTATGGACTCAAACATGCCTCTCGTCAATCGTATTACAAGTTTCATCAAGTAATCATCTCATATGGTTTTGAGATGAATTTGGTCTATGATTATATATACCACAAGTTTAGTAGGAGTAAGTATGTTTTACTAGTTTTATACGTCGATGACATATTGCTTGCCAATAACGATATATGCTTATTGCACGGAATCAAGAGATTTCTAGCAAGAAATTTTGAGATGAAAGATCTTGGTGACGCCTCTTTTGTATTAAGAATTCAGATACACCGGGATCGTTCTCGGGATATTCTTGGATTATCACAAAAGAGCTATATCGAAAATGTACTTAAAAAAATATGTCATGCAAAATTGTAAACCGGTGACACCCTTGTGGCTAAAGGAGACAAGTTCAGTTTAAGTCAATGCCCCAAAAATAACTTGGAAATTAAAGAAATGCAGAAGATTCCTTATTCTTCAGCTATATGGAGTTTGATGTATGCTCAGGTTTGTACGCGTCCAGATATAGCGTACATTGTTGGGATGCTAGGGAGATTGGAAATGGATAATTGGAAAGCAGCCAAACGGATTATGTAGTATTTACAGAGAACAAAAGACTACATGCTCACATATAGGAGATTGGATCAGCTGGATCATTGGTTATTCTGATTTCGATTTTGCGGGATGCCAAGATAGTAGGAGATCCACTTCAGACTATATATACCTGCTTGATGGAGTTGTTATTTCCTGGAAGAGTGCTAAGCAGACACTCATTGCTACTTCCACCATGACAACAAAGTTTATAGCATGTTATGAGGCATCAAATCATGGAATATGGCTACGAATTTTTGTCACTACGCTGCTCATTTTAGACAGTATGGAAAGACCATTCAAGTTATTTTGTGACAATAAATCAGCAATGCTATATTCTAATAACAGTAGGAGCTCGACAAAGTCAAAACATATAGAGATCAAGTTCTTGGTTGTTAAAGAAAGAGTTCAGAGTGGACATGTGTCAATAGATCATATTGGGACAAACTCCATGGTTGCAAATCCGCTTACTAAGAGATTGATACATAAAGTCTTTCATGAGCATACTACTCATATGTAATATCTCTTGAAAATATCTAGTTTCAGTGGGAGTTTGTATTTATGCGCTTTTTATATTAGACACATGTACTGTCATTTTGGATATGGTTTATGGTTAAAGTTACTTTCGGTTATAAAGGCTTTGATTTATTATCTCTGAACTCATTTGAAAATGATCTCACTAAGGTATTAAGGTGGACTTGTTGGAAATATGCATGTTAAGATCACATCACATGTAATTTTCATGCTACACATCCATGCTTGATCCACGTCATTCACTTATGTCAATATATGTGATCATTGATGGGTTTAGTTACGATATAAGTAGCGAAAACTGCTTTGATCCTATGTTGATATGATTGATGGACCAAATTATTAGGAGATGCATTTGGTAATGATATCAAAATTCTGAGTACTCATAAGGATATATTTAATGCACAAATATAAGGTAATACATATAGTCCAAGTAGGAGATTGTAAGGATTGTAATCGAACATGTGGGCTTATATGTGAAATGTTATGTATTGAATTAAAGCTATGAATTTTGGTTAAACTCATTTAAAGTGATCTAATAAGGTTTCAGTATTTTGGGTTTTGAAGCATCCAATTAAAGTGTGAGCATTTATGTAGAAACCAAGCATGTACCTAATTTCATGATATATATATATATATATATATATATATATATATATATATATATATATATATATATATATATATATATATATATACACAGCTATGGTCCTTGGATCACATGTTCTGTTCATTATGTTCTGACTTCCATTTTTAGAGAGAAATAAAGACATCCTTTTTGATAACCATATCTGATTCAAGTACGTTTTCGCTTTGATTTACATATTCTTGATGATCCAACATGAACGATTCTTATGACGGTAAAGCATATTTTCCCCAACAGTTAGATGTCATAATTCACTTCTTTACTTCTTTAGTCCACCTCTTCAATGTAAAGTGTGAAAACCCAAGATTGACTAACCTAGATGGGGGTGAATTAGTTATAAAAACTTTTTCATTAATAAATCAAGTTTTAATATAATAAGCGAGCAAATAATAAAAGACAACTAAACACAAATATGTAAGTAAGTGGAACAACGTAATTTGCACAAAGTAAAAGCGTTAAGTAAGGGATAGAGAGTACAAACGATATAATTATGGAGGTTCGATCCAATGTAATGATCTACGTCCTCTATTACCAAGCTCTCCGGGACGAGCGATGCCTTTTTCTCTATGTTGATTGACTTATGGTGCAACTCAACAATTTACAATGCTTCCGATGACTTACAATCAAGGAACACTGATCATTTTATAACGTTGAGCTTTTCGGGACCTCAACACGACCCACAATTCAAAATAAGTTTACAAGTGAAATATCATCTTCTTAATAAATGGTGATTCCAAAGTTGAGTACAAGAAAAGAAGTAGGCTAACAATTTGATAGATGGTAATGAATGAAACTCAAAAGTTTGATTTGAAAAATTTTGATGAATGAGATGATTTTCAAAGTTGAGATCAATCAATTATTCAAAGTTGAGATCAATCGATGATTTTCAAAGTTGAAAAAAATTATTATTTTTTTTTATCAAAATCATTCAATTATACATCTTTTTTAATAGAGTAACTTTACACGTGGACGAATCAAGAACTTTTCTATAATTATTAGCCACAAATTCTCCAAAGAAAAAAAAATCACATTTCAACACCATGTTCAAAATGTGTGTGCTTTGGTATATAGAAGAGATGATGTGATCTGCATGAGAGAGAAAATAATATCTCCTTGATTTTTATTAAATAATGAAATTGATTCAATAAATTACTTAATAATACTTACAATTAAACAATTTTCTAAACTTCCAAAAATTATATAATGGAAATCCTAAAGCATAAGAGTATTTTCAAGAGACTCTTTATTTATATAGAACATGTTATGTATTATGAAAATCATTAAATTTAAACTTAAGAGAGTTAAAATTTTTATGTATTACAATAATGGTTTCTATTTTGACTTTTCATTTTACCTTTCTCCTCATATTTTATTTATAATTTTTTATTAGTGGTTTTAATATTTTAATAAGTGAGTTATTGAAATATGTGACTTATTAAATTCAATTATTATACATTAATAATATAGAGTGATTTTGACTCTCGAAATTTGGAGAGTCATCTCTATTTTAAAAAGTTAAAATAGAGAACTTGTTGGAGTTTATTTTAAGTATTAGTTCTATAAAATAAAAGTATTTTATATTAAATTTACGTAAAAATTATTTTATTACGTAAATATAGTATTTAAAATGAGTATGCAAATTAAAGAGTTCTTAAATAATTGTTCTCAAACAATGGCTTAAGGAGGGAAACGGCAAAAGAAGGGCTAAGTGCGCCAAAAAAGCTAAAGGTTGAAAACTCAAACGTACAATTTTGAACGTGGAGGACTAATTAATAACATTTTCTAAAAGCTGAAGACTACAATGTGCAATTTCGTTTTATACTTGTTATGCACATTCATCCCTAATATTAAACTTATACACATCAAAGTCCTCAAAAATTTTAGCTTCAGGTAGAGCTAGGGCTGGGCAAAATGTCCGAACCGAACCGAACCGGAACCGAACTGAACCGAACCGAACCGAACTGAACGGGTTTTCTTAAATTAAAAACCCGAACGGGTATCCGAATCGAGAACCGACGGGTTCGGTTCGGTTCTCGGTTCTAGACCAAGAACTGAAGAACCGAATAAGAACCGGATTTTTTTATTTTTTTATTTTTACAATTGAGCATTTGGGCTTTAAGTATATTGAATATAACCCAAACCGACCAACATAAAAAAAATTGCAAAAAAAGCCACTAAATATAAAAGGGAAAGAACCCTAGAATTTTCGGTCTTCTCTTCTTCTTCTCTCTCCAGTCCATTCCTGCCGCACAACATGTTTCTCGTCCCAGTCATTAGTCATTTTCTCTCAACTTGAAGAAGTCCTCCTCCTTCTAGTTCTCACACTAAGCTGGAGTACTCTCGTAATTATTCTTTTCATATTTAAGAGACGTGAGATTTTACCCTCTTAACGCTAACAGTGCTTTCGTTCTTTTATCGTGTTTACAATGAAAATTTTTTTAAGCCTTCCAAGAGCTTTGCACAGAGATTTCCAGCTCTAGTTACTGGATTCTTTTTCTTCACATGGTACTCAAGAAATTGTTAACATTTTAATGGTACATGGCAAGTCAAGCAATCGATGATTACATTACATAGTTGGTAAGTATTTTTAATACTTTAAAATATTACGTTCATTTGTAAAAACTAAGATTGAACCTGGTCAATATTCACACGTAGATTCACTCGGTGAAAGTACTGAGCACGTTGGGATTGCCTCACTTCTCACAATGTTTTCAGAAAATAGGAATGATTTTGGTACCACTTCTCAAAATGGAGAACATAGTTAGATGCTTTTATATGTTACCTTTTGGTAGGTAAGCAGTGGAGTAGTAACTGTTTGAGGGAAGCAACAAAAAAAAATTGTGATCTATATTGTCTAGTACTAAAGTGTTAGCATTTTGTGAAAACTTTCTAATATATTATGGATTAATTATTCAAGACGCACTGACAAAGTTTTCTAAATATATTTATATAGTGTTATTATAAATGTTAAAAAAATTAATTATAGTAAGAACCGAACAGAACAGAACCGAACCGAACCCGAACCCGAACCCGAACGGTTCCAGAATTATATCTGGAACCGACGGTTCCATTTACTAAATACCCGAAAATTTCTGGAACCGAAAAAACTGAACCGAACCGAACCGACCCGCGCCCACCCCTAGGTAGAGCACGTTCGATTTTGATTTTTGTTTTGAAGTGAATTTTGTGATTAATTTTTATTTGGATTTTAAAGTTCTTGTAATTGTTTGGTTTGCTTATTATGTTGTTGTGGAATCTGCATTTAATTGCGAGTTACTACACTCTCAATTCCAATTCCGCACTCGTGTTAAATGCTATGAAGCACTGGGATTAACTTTGCACCGTTCATATTGGGGATCTGAGATAATGTATGAAAATTTCAAAATTGAATCTATCTTTTACCAATCGAGAGCAACTTTTTGAATCTCATAATTTACTGTTCCGACTAAAATTAGAAAGAAATAAGTCCCAAATTATGATAGATTCGTTTGACAGATTTTTTCCCCTTACTTTATAAAAGGGTATTCAAGATCAAGACAAAGGTGATTTGATGTAAGACTACGTTTTTTGCAATTTTTCTATGTGCACTACAACTGGTCTCATTCTGTCCATGTGAGATTATGGTCCTGCAATATGATTTGGTACTTCAAATGGATTTCAATAAGTTTCTCCTTCTACATGCACTGCTGTCCGAGTGCCCAACTTTGATACGTTTCACTTTCAAGAACCGTTGATGAAATTCTTTTGGGCTGGATGCGAAACTGGCAATCATCCCTTCTACTATACTGTTGGATCCTTTAAGCAGGATATTCAGGTGGATTTTCATATACTATAGCGTAGCAATTGATATTTGCTTCCAGTATATGTTATGACGTTCATAGTTTATGCATGTTAATTGATTAATATTTTAATGTGCAGTCTGAACTTTTTCTCATAATTTGTCCATTCCCGGCTAAGTTCAGTAAATTATTGTATCTCCAGATTCAGTGTTCACTTTAATTTGCAAGGTTCCTCATGTGATAAAAAGACAATCATTCTCTAAATGAACTAAAAGTTTGCTTACACTGGTGACTAAACCATGATTATGACAGAACACAATTTCTGGCTCTTTTGGATAATGCATAACTTTGCATGTGAATGTGAACTGTACATCTTCATTTATTTTTCATACCTGGCTTCTTGATAGAAATATGCAATCTATCATCAGATTATAGATATTATATCCTTTTGATGGCAACTGTTACTGATCTGCGGCTCAATGTTCTGAGCTATCCCTTCTCTCCTTTGCCGTTCTTGTCATTCGAATTGCTCAAAACATGTCCTTTATCATAGATGCATTTTCTATTCACTTTTCCTGTAACATACTCGTCAAAATTAAGTCAGAAATGCTGTATGAATGGCCGAGTGACTGGCCTTGTGATTTCTCTCTATTATATAATCTGCACAAAAGATTTCTATACATGGAAAGAACTACGTATCTGCCAATAATATCCCTATACAATATGTCAAATATTAAGCTCATTATTCAGAAGAGTAAATCAAGGAAATAGATGGAAATAAATATAGACAGCAAAGCTGTCCATTGATAGCCCCCCTCAAATTGATGCGGGTTGATCAACAAACATCAATTTGCTACTTAGGAAGCAATGTCGATGATGAGTGAGAGCCTTGGTGAAGATATCAGCAATTTGTAGTTCACTGGAAATGTGTGGAAGAGTGATAATACGAGCTTCAAAGGCTTTACGGATAGAATAACAGTTGACTTCAATATACTTTGTGCGCTCATGATAGATAGGATTGGCTGTGATCTGAATAGCACTTGTATTATCAGCATGAAAAGGTATAGGATCGGTCTCAGAGAAGTCTAATACACCAAGCAAACCTCGAAGCCAAATAGTTTCAGAACGAGCAAGAGACATTGCTCGGTACTCAGATTATGTAGAAGACTTAGAAACTCTGTCTTGCTTCTTACTCTTCCAGGAGATCAATGCATCACCTAAGAACACGCACCAACCAGTGATGGAGCGACGTGTATCAACACGACCAGCCAAATCAGCATCACTATAAGCAACAAGACGAGGAGAATTGCTTGCGGGAAAGAATAAGCCATGGACAGAAGTGCCCTAAACATAGTGTATGATCCTACAGACAGCAGCCAAATGAAGATGACGAGGAGTCTGAAGGTCTGAAGGAACTGGCTTACTTGTTGTACAACAAAAGAAATATTTGGTCTAGTCATGGTGAGATAGACAAGGCTACCTACCAATTTATGATATAAACTGGGATCAACAAGTAGGTCACATTCCTCTTTGCGAAGCTTGACATTTAATTCCATGGGAGTATCGACACAGGTAGCTTTCTGCAGTCCAATTGTAGCCACCAAATCACTAACATACTTATGTTGATTGGGCAAAATACCAGAGGGACTACGATGCACCTCAAGACTAAGAAAATACGTGAGAGACCTAAGATCTTTCATATGAAAGGATTTGGATATATGGGTCTTGAGTTGGACAAGCAAAGCAGAATTAGAACTCGTGATCACAATATCATCAATATAAACCAAAAGGACAACAATACCCATATCTGACTTCCGAAGAAACAACAAACTCTCATATTTGCTCTGCTTGAAGGAAAATTGTAATAAAGTGGTTCGGAATTTATCAAACCGGGCTTGCGGAGTTTGAGACCATAAAGAGAGCGACAAAGTTTACACACATTGGAGGTCGAAGAGGAAACAATCCCGGGGATGGCTTCATATAAATACACTCTTTAAGATCACCGTGAATGAATGCATTCTTAAGATCCATCTGATGTAGTGACCAATCATTGGAAGCAGCAAGAGCTAGGATCGTACGAACAGTGTTCATCTTAGCCACAGGAGCAAAGATCTCCTCATAATTGACACCATATTCCTGATTGTTCCCAATGACAACAAGCCGAGCTTTATAACGATCCAAACTTCCATTAGAGCGAACCTTGACTGAGTAAACCCATTTGCAACCCAGAGGAATTATAGTGGAAGGACAAGGCTCAATGTCCCAGGTGTGATTGTCCTCTAGAGCGGCAATTTCTTCCTGCATAGCTTGTCGCCAACAGTCATGCTTGACAGCATGTGAGTAGCATGTGGGAATATCAAAATTGGACAATGCAGCAGTAAGAGCTGAAATAGAATTGCCAGAAGAAAACCCATACCAATCCAAGGTACAGACACTCAAGAAGAGCGACGTACCAAAGACTTTGAAGGTGCTGCAACTGACGGATTCTGATGCATGTTAGGATCAGATATTGTGTGAGCCACCGGAAGAGAGCGTGGGTGGGATCGTCACGTATACACCATACCTTGTTTAAAGCGAGAACTGACTTGATGAAGATCTGAGAACTGCTGCTCAAAGGAGGGGAGGACCACAGTAGAAGAAGAGGGCACAGATGACACAGGAAAGAAATGTTGATTTTAAAAAAAAATACATTCCTAAAAATGCGTGTACGGTGTAATGTAGGATCATAGCAAACAAATCCCTTTTGACACACATTATATCCTAAGAATGCATCTCTAACAGATTGAGCATATAATTTATGTCGCTCATGAGGAGGTAAATGAACAGAACATGCACAACCAAAGATACATAGATTATCATAACTAGGTTGCTTAGCAAACAAGCGGAAATAGGGAGACTCCATGTGTAAAACTTGGGAAGGTAAACGATTAATCAGGTGAGCAGCAATCTTTAGAGCCTTAACCTAAAACATGGATGGAATAGAAGATTCCAACAAAAGAGTACATACCGCATTAAGAAAAACATGAACATTGATGGATAATACCTAGGAAGGTAAACGATTTTTGCATTCAGCTACTCCATTTTGTTGGGGAGTAGTAGAACATGAACGTTGATGGATAATACCTTTAGAAGCCAAGAATGCCTGAAACTCAATAGACAAATATTCACCATCAGAATCTGTGCGTAATGTCTTAATATTTACAGAAAATTGATTTTCAACAGACGTTAAAAACTCAGTGAAAGTACGAAAAACCTCAAATTTAGAGCGAAGAAAATAAACCCAAGTGAATTTGCTATGATCATCAATGAAAGTCACATAGTATTTAAATTTTTCATGTGAACTAACAGGGGAAGGTCCCCAAACATCACTATAGATAAGATCAAAGCAGTGAGAAGCTCTACTAGCATGCAAAGGAAATGGAAGCGTTTTGCTTTTACCAAGTTTACAAGAATCACACTCAAGAGATAAAAGAAGAATGTTCTTTATTACCAAGAAATCCAGAGTTCAATATATGAGA
Source organism: Fraxinus excelsior (assembly GCA_019097785.1). Taxonomy (NCBI): domain Eukaryota; kingdom Viridiplantae; phylum Streptophyta; class Magnoliopsida; order Lamiales; family Oleaceae; genus Fraxinus; species Fraxinus excelsior. Next base: position 29,575,958 of record CM032631.1, on the reverse strand, counting down.
TAAGATCTGAGTATTGGGATGGCCTAAACGACGATGCCATGCCATACTCAAGAGTAGGAACATTATTACAAGCAAAAAACTTAATAGAAGAAACTGGAGAAAGTGCTAGAACACGTAAAAATAGTGGAAACAAGCGCCCCACTTTAGGCCCCTTCGCGATTGGCTCCCTCGTTACCTGGTCCTGCACAACACAACCATCACTAGAAAAATTAACAGAACAGTTATTATCAACTAATTGACCAACAGAAATAAGATTCGTGGGAAGCTAAGGAGCAAGAAACACATTAGTAAATGTAGAAGAGGCATTTCCGACAGCAGCTATTGGCAAAGAACTACCATTGGCAGTTTAAATGATAGTTTGACCAGCATAGGGCCGAACATGAGACAGAGTTGTGGGAGTATTCATCATGTGATTAGAAGCCCCCGAGTCTACATACCAGAGTATAGTAGAATTTTTACCTTGAAACCCTATCGCAGATAATGCTGAAATTAGCATCTGTTGCACCATTTCAGGGGTGCAGTAAGTTGCTGTAGAAGGTGCAAGATCAGAGGAAGCACTTGAGGAAGAGCCATGTGCTACAGAAGTCGCTGTTAGAGGAACAGTAACAAAAATCTGAAATGCTTGGGCCTGACGATTCTGGGGGCGGGTACAACATTCTTTGATAATATGACCTTTTTTCTTGCAATAAAGAACAAGATTTTTTAGGACAATTGGCAACAATATGCCTATATTCTTTGCTGCAGAAACATTGCAGATTTTTAGAAGTTACATATGATCCACGTCCTTGAGCAGCATAAGCCATAGTTGCCGTCCTGGACTGCCATGAGATTGCTCCAGAATCGCTTGAGTACTAAGACCTTCGCGAAGTAACTCACCAAAACAAATATCAAGAGAGGTAACAGGAGATCTGTTCAGTAGAGAGGAGCGAACTAATTCATATTCCGGGCATAGTTTCATAAGAAACTGATCGCGCTGGCTAGTCTTGTGAAGATTCTAAATAGTCGAAAGAGCAGCAACATGAACATATGCGGTAACCAAATCAGTATATTCATGCCAAAGAGTAAAAAATGCCGAGTAGTAGTCTTGGATGAAAAGGCTACCATGTTGAAACATGGCAATCTCATGTTCCAACTGAAAGCGATGAGCATCATTATTTTGATGATAAACCTTCTTCAAATAATTCCACATGGATTGGGCAGAGCGATGAGCCCGCAAGTTGGTGATAATATGTGGCTCCACCGAACCAAGAAGCCAAGACATGATTCGAGCATCAAGCACAGCCCAAGAAGGAGAAGACACAACATCCTTGGATTTGTCAGTGTCGGATGTTGGTGCAACATCCGTGCCATCAATATGGCCCCAAAGGTCTTTTCCCTTGAGGAAAAATTCAAACTGAAAAGCCTAGGTAGAGTAATTTTTGCCTGTAAACTTGATACACACTTGTGCAGAGTCCATTGGAAATAAATATGAACAGATTAAAGAAACTGAGAGAAGGACCTTAAACACAGGTTGCCGAAGAACACCACTCCAGGAGAAAATGTTCAGAAAATGCTCAGAAAAAAACGGAGACAAAAGCTGCCAACAGAAACAGAATGCCGAAAACCACGAAGCGGTGACGCTGGTTCTTGATATACCAGAAACAGAAGGTGCCGAGATGTGCTGCCGAGAATCAGAAGACGCCGACACACGAAACCGAAAAGAGAATGATTCACGCCTGCGACAATGAAACTAAGAGAAAAAAAAATTTCAACCCGCTCTAATACCATGTCAAAATTAAGTCAGAAATGCTGTATGAATGGCCGAGTGACTGGCCTTGTGATTTCTCTCTATTATATAATCTGTACAAAAGAATTCTATTCATGGAAAGAGCTACGTATCTGCCAATAATATCCCTATACAATCTGTCAAATATTAAGCTAATTATTCAGAAGAGTAAATCAAGGAAATAGATGGAAATAAATATGGACAGCAAAGCTGTCCATTGACACTACTAACATCAATTATTGAGCTACATATGCACCGAAACCTAATCAATTCAGGGAGGCTGATATAAGCAACTATAAAAGAATGAAGTGAAATGCATTGATTTGGAAGAGAAATATGCTTCTAAGGTTCTAGGAGACTCAAGAGGTCTCAACTATATGGTGTCTAATTAAAAGTTTAGATAGCTGATGCCTGATAGCGAACCAATTATCTGAGTGCAAGAACAGTAGACCAATGCTTAGAACCTGATTTCAAAATGCAAGCAAAAGGAACCTTGCACGACTCTCTTCTTCAATGAAGAATTTTCTTTCTTTCTTCTATTTTTTTTTGTGTAAAAATAAAATAAAATAAATCATATATACAAAATTGATAGTTAATTAACCCAGATGACACCCAAGAGCTTGGATCTCTCTCATGCATCATTGGAAATGTAAGGCTGGGAGCCATGCCGGAGTTCAGATATTAGCTTCTTCATTATTTCATATTCTATGGTGGGGGTGATACCTAGTGCAGTCACCGTCAAAGTTATACATCAAATCTCTTAAAGCTTGAATTTATCAGAAATTAGAGAAACCTACAACAGTTCTAGAGATTGAAAGTATGACTTTTTCTTAGTCCTCTGTTGGTAACTCTAAATTTAGCAGATAATAATCTTGTGAAGCATGAAACTACTTTTCACCTAATATTCACGTTTTCCGAATTTGTTAAAGATGCATCATAGTGATTGTATCATAGAATCTTGTATTTTTTTTTCTTGTTTGATTTCTGATTTTATACGAGCTAAGATGTTCAATTAAGCACTTGGGAAAAGCTATTGTAGGCCTTTATTCCATCTGGTTTGATGATCAGTGCTATTTTATTTGAGAACTTGATCAATATCTTTCAGATAACAAATACCATCCAAAAGAAATTTATGGTTTCTTCATCCCAGCTCCTGTATCAATCTTGTCCTTATCAAACAATTACCCTGCTGCTCCTACCTGACTCATTTATTGACAAGATTTTGACTAATCACAATACATTTTCTTTCAAGCATGTGCTAATAATACAAACAAGTAATGTGATTTCTAGATCTTTGTCACTGTTGTTTTTTCCATATAACTTGTACCCAGAATTGATTTCATCATCAGATTAAAGGTTTTTGTTGTTTAGTCCTACCTGATCTGCGCTTAGTAATTTTTTTTTTTTTGCAAATTCCTTTTTGATCGGAACAGCATGCCTGTGGCTTGTCAGGTTCTTGAGCATATTAAGACTTATAGGTACCTGATTTATGGTTTACTTCGAGATTATTTCCGCGGGAGTAACATCTTTTGCATAATGATTGCTTTGTTTGGTTATCTATCACACCAGGTAATCATAACAGAGTCTCAGAAACATCATCACAGCTTTGTGCACAAGATTTTTGATATTGTTCCTTGAAATCTTGCAACATACTATTCATTATATTCTATGTGCAATGAGAAGGATGTGGAATGGCTTTATGCTTCACTAATTTCCCTGTTTGTGCACCTTTCCATCCAATTGAAGCTGTATCTGATCCTTTTTTACAAGTGGAGAATGAAACTGGGACATTAAATAATGATGTGGCCCCAAATGCCGCTCAGTGTAAATCAGCAAGCATTTGGCCCGTAATTATTGCGAAGATTGTCAAATCTACAATGGGTTTGACACATAGTACAGCTTACTAGGGGTGCTATGAAGACAAAGGCCTTTCCAGTTTCAAAAGCAATCACTCAAATTCAAGGAGTAATCTTCTCTCTCTGTACTTTCAGTTTATATATATATGATGTGCTACGGTTCTTCAGTAATACTTCATTTGATGTGCATTTTTCCGATTCTGGGGAAATTAAGAGGATACTTCTAGCTTGCAGATTTTGATGTCCTTGTACATTTGAAGATAATCTCTACAGTTGGTATGAAGGATTAGTTACGGGGAAAACATTGATATTCAAAGAAGATACAAGAATCTGATCTTGCAACATTAATAGTTATTTTTGGCAATTTTAGAGAGAGAGAGAGAGAGAGAGAGAGAGATGAGGAAAATGGGTCCATACCCATATCTAATCCCCAAAAATCAACTACCAGACCTGGTGGTTTGCCCCATCCCCAAGCTCGAGTCCTTCACAAGGATAACATGTCTATCTTGAACACTTCCTAAAAATTATACATGTGTCTTGGCAAGATACTATTTTCAGGCTCGGACTCCAAGACCTCATTGTGAGTAATTAATCTTCAAAGTTAACACATTCAGGTTAGGAGATTGGCTTCCAAATCGTTATTGCTACCTTCAATTTCCTGAGTAAGTTCCTTTGCTCTGCTGGCTTGTTGTTTCCAATCAGTGCAAACCAGAGTGCAGACCATCATGCATGTACATGAAATTTGTGCTGCAGCAAGCCCAAACCACAGCCCCTTAAAGCCCATGTTGAACTTGAAGGTCAATATAACTGCAACAGGCAAACCAATTAGATAGAAGGAGACAAAATTTATCTGATAACCCATCTTAGGCCGGGCCGAGCCTACTAAAATTCCACATGCAGCTGTTTGAGGGCAATTCCATAGTTCACAAAAACCTATTATGGGAAGAGCAATTGACGTCAAACCAAGTATTTCTGGCTCACATGTAAACATTTTACCCCAAACATCTCTTACTGCAATTGTGAAAAGGATGGCCAACGATCCCCAAAGAACAGCCAGAGTGAGTCCAATGATAGCTGTCTGTTGAGCCTCTCCTGGTTTATCGGCCCCTAGTTCATGGCCTACCAGCATTGACAATCCTGCACTCAGGGAAGAGGGAAATACATAAAGTAAGCTTGTGGTTTGTATTAGAATGCCCATTGCAGCCACACTTGTCTGTGGGTTGCTTAATAAACTGCAAAGTAGTAGCAGTATCTCATAACACCACCACTCTAGGCACACAGATAATACGCTTTGGCCTGCAAGGACCAGAAGTGGATGCCATCCTTTGGAAAATGTATTACACGTGGCCCCATCCCATGGTTTTAGTGAGATTTCTGATAGTAAAAGGTAAATTAGCAGTCCAAGGTTTACATTTAAAGTGTTCCAACCTGAGGCTAGGGCAACTCCTTTGACCCCCATATCTAAATACACAACCAGGAAGTAGTTGATTGGAAAGTGAAGAAACATTGCAAGGGTTACTGATATAGTAAGGGGCCTGTTTATATTTTGTGTCCTTAAGAATGTTCTTAAGGGATGGAAGTAAGCTTGAGCAATCAAGTCAGGAATTGAGTATTTGATATAGGTCCAGGCCACCGAAGTTGTACTCTCATCTTGACCTAACCATAAGACGATGGGTTTCAAGTTTAACCACAAGATGCAGATTGGAAAGGTTGCTACTAAGAGCAGAAAGAGAGTTTTTTGGAAGGTTTGACTGAGAATTGCCCATCTCTTTTCTCCATAAGCCTGATAACATATTGGTTCCATCCCCATGGCCAATCCTTTAAGAACAGAGTAACCTGCTATGTTGGCAAAGCCAATTGACAATGAACCCCCTGACAATGCCACATCCCCAAGATGCCCCAAGAAGAGCATAGAAATGAAGGACTTTGAATACATGAGTAAGCTTGCTACAATGATGGGGCATGCTATGTGGCCCTGCGACATCAACTTCTCGAACACCTGCATCGGATCAGTATATTACATTAGACAAAGGAATTGCAGATCAACCATGGAAATGAAGATTATGCCTTGTCTCTACTTGTTTAATACCATTACCATCAATTTGAGGAACATGATAGACTTGATAGTCATGGAAAGAGTATTTGATTTGTGTCAAATGGCTTTAACCATGAGGAATGAGTAAACTTCCTCTTCTTCTGCATACCAGGACCTTTAGTCACAGGCATCCAACTCTCTATATAAAAGTAGAAAATACATTTAACCTAGACTAGTACCCAGCGTGTGTGTAATTCGTTAACTGAAAAGAATTTGTTTCATATAAAGAAAAAGGTAAGGATTACCACAAGCCTGTGCATGTGGGAAACGCGTAATAGTTATCTTCTTTACATGATAGATTAGGAAGAACTTTTAACGTGCACACGGAACATGACATTGTGCAGCATCTTCTTTGAGAAACTGATTCCTGTTCACATTTTTGCTTCTGTGAAAGTAATTCTCTTTGATTTCTTTGTAATAATGCTGATTGTGTAATGACCTATTTTTCATACTCGAAAAGCATTAGATATCATAATAATTTGGAAGAAAATTTGGATTTGCATATTTCATATGATATTGTCAAGTTACTTTTTCTGCATTTTCCCCTTTTGGTAGATTGTGCTGAAATTCAAGTTTCCACATTTTGAGTGGGTAATCAAAGTTAATAAATTGTATTAATTTAACCCAAATAAAAAGTAGAAAAGATTTTGGCTGAAGATAAAACGTGTGAGTTGCTCGACTTTTCCTATCTTTTCCTCAAAAACTGCTCTTGAGTTTATCTAGTGATCTTCCTGCCTCTTCTAAACCAAAAATAGGAATTCTATTTCATTTTCATTTCATTTTGGCCAAATTTCATTAATTTAGAGCCAAGATACATACTAGCGAAGGAAACATCTTTTTCACTTTAATGTTTCTGGTCATTTTCACTAATTAATGAAAAATTTAGTACTAGCTAAAGTTTGTAAAGAACACTAGTTTGTAATTCGCTTTTAGGCACCGGTAAAATGATCAATATGCATAACTGTCATAGCAAGTTAGGCACGATCCTGGTGCTTTACTGTTGACTTCTGCAGCTATTTATGATAAAGTAGAATGATGTCTGACTTGACTCGACTGATGCACATGCTTGGAGTAACATTCATGTGACATTTTAGTTAACAAAATCACATTTTTTTATTGGAACTGAAGCGGACTCTTCTAGCAGTTAATTTAACTTAATTAACTGGCAAAGAAATGCAGAAATCCATTTCTTTCAACTTGTTAATATTAGAACTTAAAGTATAAGAGAAAGTTTGATCCATAGAAGAGAAGTTAAAAGGGTATATGGGATCAATTAGCCAGATGCTATTAGAGTTTCTTAACCTTCCAACTTTAAAAACTTGTATTTGGTTGGGCATTAGATTTTTCTTTTTATGTGGAAAGAACAGAAGGGTGGAGGCGGTGAGCTAAACCTTAGAAGGAGAGAGGGGGTTGGAGTGAGGATAATGTGGGGGTGGAAATAGATGAAGTATACAGAAAAATTGTTGCTTTTCCTGCCATAAGGAGTCATCAAACATTATATGCATATAGTGTTATCTTCTTTGGAGGGATAATGAAAAGTGGCATGTGAAAACTTGAAAACTACTCCCACTTTATCACATAGAAAAGTTAGGCTGATTATTGAATATAGTAAGCTAGAAACTCATTAAAGAAATGCTTGTGAACAAATTTTAAAGTACCATTAAAAGATGATAATGATAGTTATGATCTTATTTATATGTCTAGATATGCTGATTAACAAGATGAATTGAAACATACTCAGTGACACACATGTGTGGTCTGTTGATGCATCTCTATTAGATTTGTATTTGCTATGGAAACTATTTAGCTTGTGTTTGAATCTCAGTTTTAGGAGAATAGAAATTTTGGAATAGTGATTGATGTTAGAATGTGTGGTGGAAAAGTGATGAATTTTTTTTGATTTGTGTATAATATTATTTTATTTGGAGAATGTGTGGTTGAAAGGAAGAATGAGATTGAGAATGAGAATGAGAAAAAAAAAAGGGGGTCAAACGGGGGCTTAATCTTGTTAGGATGAACCTGTGCTTTACAATTTTTGCTCGAGTACAGTGGTCATAGTTTTAAAAAGTTGTGCGAGGCTTACTCCTTAATGTGACCCTCACGTGAGGCTCTCTAGTAATGCCTCGAACATATTGCATGTCATTCTCGAAGCTTATTTCTCAATTTACCGAGGCAGTCACAAGCCAGGTAAAGTGTGCACTTTTTTATCTTACCTTTCATGGACATTTTATAACCGGCTTTAGCTTTTTGGCTATTTTTCATAGCCCATAATGTTTTATGTTTTTTTTTTTTTTCTTTATTCTGCATTTACACAGAAGGGGAAGGGAGCAATGCTAGTGGAGGATGAAATAAAGAATGGAAAGAAATTGACAATATGGGAGACCGATCTTTAGGTTGTTTTTAATTCTAGAAGTAAACCTTGAGGCTTACACCTTGCCGGATGACATAAATTGCTTTGGTGTCCGATTGAACCTTTCCAAACGCTGTTTATGACATAAAGATCAGAGAGTGAAATGTCTGAAGTGTGAGCTTATTATAATAGCAAATCTATCCAGTTTTAGTCTAGCTTTCCTAGGAACCTGCTTAGACAAAACACTCATGAATCGTGACTTGAAGTAATTGTATATACCGTTGGTGTTGGAATTTCAAGATGAGTTTGGATGTCCATTCTTCCAATCAAACTTTTCAGTCTCAATATCAACATATATACGATTTGATTTTAGGCAAGTACAGAACATGAATTTGTTATGCAGTTGAGCTGAGACAGTCTTTTAAGTCAAAGTAGTACTGCTTACCGGCATCCACTCGGAAATCTGTAAGAAAAGAAACTCTCCTTTTCCCTATCCTTATGCTCACCATTTTCTCCTTCAACGTTGATTGAATTATCTACAGTTACTGCCGGAAACTCGCATGCGGAGAAAATGGTTGGCAAAGTTCCATGAAATGAAACATTTCCCATGGCAATGTCAAGAGGGTGATGTCCAGAAAGTGGGAAATCAGGTCAGTGCAATTCAGATTTGCTTTCATGTCTCTCCTATTTATACTTCCCAGTGCTTTGCAAAGGGAGATGTAATTGAGGTACATCCTTAGTATTTACAAGCCATAATTGTCTTGTTCCATGCTACATTGCTGTTTATCTTAGATGGGTCATCTATGGGTTTTGGATGTATTAGTGGGAGAAATATGGATCTCAAGAATAGAGAAGTGAACACAAGTTAAAGACTATAACTAACATTTCCTTGGGTTTTCACTTTTTTTTTTCTACTGGAACTTGTACAAAATCAGTCGAAAAGAGTTTATATAGAGAGCATATTGAATTTCCATATAAAATGTCTTTAAATTTCTACGCTCGTCGCATTATTTGTCAGCGAAGGTGAAGGCTCGGGCAGGTATGACATGGTTGGGCTAACTATACCAACTGCGTCGATTACAATGGAGTTTCATTATCGAATATTTAAGATTTCTTTTTAAGTTATTATGGACTACCCTTTCTTTTTCGAAATACAACTAACAAGAAGTATATGTGTGTGTATAGATACACATACATATAATTAGCTTATAATGTAGGTAAGGACTACCTGTAGATAAACAAAGTTTCCAGTAGAAAATTGAAAGCAAAATTGATCAGTTGAAAAAGCCAAAAATCCTTAATAATTTGACAAAAAATTACCCCGTATCCTACGCTCTAAAAGTTTATTAAAATTTATAAATACTACAAAATTGAAAAAATCAATCAATAGAAATTAAATAGTATTCTCTCTCTATATATATAAATAATGATTTATATATTTTTATTATAGTCAAAAGATTTCATAGTTATAGACTAGTTTTGAATTTTTTTTATTTTATTTAGTTTTGTTCAAAGACGTGTATGTTAAGGGAAGAAAAAATAAATCAACATCATGTCAGGGGAAGCCAAAGTTGGCCTGGAATTGCTCCACAGTCCAAGCCAATGTTTTTGGATTTAACAAGTGGAATTTGGATGAAAAATGCTACTTGTACATCAAGAATTGTACATAATGATGTACACCCCACTCACATGGGAGTGGGGCCCATTTTTATAAAATATTTTTTTATTCAAACGGGCCCCACCCCCATGTGAGAGAGGTGTACACCCTTATGTATACCTTGATGTACCTATAGCAAAACCGAATTTGGATTATATTCTGTTTCAGATTTGTTGTTTCTGTGGTACCCTACCAATTTTTTATTTTTATTTTTATGTTTATGTTTAATTTTAGTTACTAAACATTGGCAACTCAACATTGGTTGTTAAGAGTTTTAAACATTGGTTTGAGAATTGTTTGTGTAGCAAGTAAATTTCAAGAACTTATGTCATTAATTCCAAAGAATTTGCCGACAAGGTCTTAGTACAATGGCGTAAAGAGCTCAAGGCTAAATTTATCAAGATTAAAACATTAACATTGTCCTTTTTGTTTTGGAAAAATTGCAGCGAAGGTCTTGGACTTTTAGTAAATGTGCAGCGCTATTCCAAAAAATCTTTAAATTATAGCAGTCACGTTCAAGATCTTTCAATAAATGAGTACTTGAAATACCTCTGGATCCATTCACATATCTTTTAATTGACTAAAAGTTTAAGTGTTTGATCATTTTTTAACAGAGTAATAGAATTTATCAAATATCGTTATAATGAATGAGGAGCATCGTTAGTTGATCCAAAATGGTCAATTAATGAAAACAATTAATTAATAAACAAATAAATAAATAAATAAAAATAAGAAAAGAATTAAAAAATAAGAAAATTCACCAAACTTTCCCCCCACCCCTACCCTAGCTAAAACATGTGCCAATTCTTCTCATGTTATAATTATATGTATATGAGGGATTAATTTGAAAAACTATTAGGGATGTGCACGATCAAATGATTTTTATTGAAAACATTTCTCTAATGAATTCCCTAGTAACTTCTGTAATAAATGGACTTCAATCTATGTTTTCGACAGTTGCTATGGAATGGAGCGACTAGCCCATTAATTAAGTTATCACCTTTTTGTGCTATTAAGACGGCAAAGCCCAATTTTGGAAAGGGAAAAATTCATAAATCCTACTTTATCTTTATCCTATTTAAAAAAAGGTAATTGGCGCAAAACGTCCATACCTATAATGGGTTTTGTGGAAAACGTCCATATGTTTGATTTTTTGGTGCAGAACGTCCCCACCTTTGCATTTTCTTGCGCAAAACGTCATTTTCACCAATTTTTAACATAAAATGACAATTATACCCTCCTATATAAATAAAAGTAAAAAAATTAAATAAAGAATAAATTGCAATATGCTCCTCAACTTTTTTTTAAATGCAAATCAGTCCAAGATAATTGTAAGAAAATGGCTCACTTTATCACTACTTCGATTCCGGCGAGCATTCCAGCGACTACTCCGACGAGCATTCTGGCGACTACTCCAATTCCGACGACCGTTTTCGGCGACTGTTACGATTCTAGTGAATATTTCGATGACCATTTCGTCGTCAATTTATTCCGGCGATTGTTCCAACTCCGGCGAATATTTCGACAACAACTCATGTCATAATCCAGGTCACAAGTCACAGTTCAGGTCACAAGTCACAACGCATTATTGTTTGTTTATAATGATTGATATCATGATGGGGCTTACTATCAGCACATCGTACGCATTTGATGGATAAATTGCAGTCTAAATATTAAATATAAACATTTAATAGATAGGAGACTTTAGTGTTGTTTAATCGGACCTTTTATTTGTTTAAAGTTGTTTGGATTTCAAATCATGGTCGTAGTTTAATATTTCAAGTCACAGCCCAAGTCACAAGTTCACAGCCACAGACAAGTTCACATTCCAGGTCACAGCGCACGTCACAAGTTCACAGCCCATGTCACAGCTCATGTCACAAATCACAGCCTAGGTCACAGGTTAGGTCACAGCCATGGTCGCCCACACCAACACCAACTCATCGTGATATCCAGCAACAAACACCACTAAAAAATCGCCCCACCACCGCCAAAGTCACATGTCACAAGTTCATAGCCACAGACAAGTTCACAGCCTACGTCACAGTTTAGGTCAGAAGTCACAGTCCAGGTCACAATCTCCAGCACCAACAATATCGCACCAACTCCATCTCCGTTTACACCACCCCACAAAAGAATCCACAAAACCCAACGACAGCCACCACATCAAAAATCGCAACGAAACATGCAGAATAATCAACACAAAACCCACAGCACAACGCCGCAAACCACCACAGAAACCTCTACAAGTAGCATCGGCCGGCCTTGCGAGTTCTTCGACGACGGCGCTTCCACCAACACAAAGCAGCTACCACACCGGCGACCTACTACCACAAATCACCAAAAACCACAGCAAAAAAAACCAATGAACACCGATGCACCACCGCATGCCACAGCAAAAAAACACAGAACGTTATCGAGGACGATTTCCAGAAGAGTCGGCCGGCCTTGCGAGTACTTCGACGACGATGCCTCCACCAACACCAAGCAGCCACCACAATCGCGACCTACTACTACAAATCAACAAAAACCACAGCAAAAAACACCAATGAACCCCGAGCACCACCGCAAACCACAGCAAAAAACACATAACGTACTTGAGGACGATTTCCAGAACTTGATCTGGTCCGCACGCCCACAACGTCGCCGACGTGAAGAAAGAAGACGGCTAGAGGAGTAAGAGACAGGGGATTGTCGATGCCTCTGCGCCGGACTTCTCTTCCAGAGAACGTCAAATTCGGTTGAGAGAGAGATGACTGAGAGACGGAGAGAGAGCGATGAGTGAAAGATCTGTACAATCGCCGCCGTGAGAGAGAGAGAGTGGAGTGAGAGACGTGATTTAGATTTTAGGGTTTGAAAATTAAATTAGGGGTGGGGTGTATATATATTAATTTTTATAATATTATTATTAATATTTAATTAAATATAAAAAAAACTTGTATCTATATATAAAATATCTGATTTTAGAAAATTAAAACTTGATATCTGATTTTTGAATTCAGATCTCCAAAAGTAGGGAATTAGGTAATTTTCACTTTGGAAAATGGGAAAGCATTCCACCTAACAACAAGACCCGTGTAGGAAAGAAAGAAAACTAAGTCATTTCTTAGGGCAACGAGGGACATTTTTGTCTTAGACAAATCGAAATGATCTATTTGCATTTGACCACTTTGATCCTTCACAACTTGACCTCTTTAAAAACCCAATAATCGACAGCAAAGACTTCGAATGATTTCACTCGTCAAGCTAGAAGTGAAAATCAGCCCTTGATTCATGAGAGTTTCTACCATGTATCACATTCTTGTCGAAGGAAAGCGTGCGAATTTTGTTACTTGTTTTTTTTTTCTTAGTGAATAGGAATAATGGTAGGAAACTAAAAAGAGGACATGCAGTACCCGCAATGTTCACGAAAATATGTTTCGAATTTAAATTATCGCAAGTGCATGGTTTGTTAATAAGTAATAAAGTGGAAATCATATAATTTCGAGTATCGTTCCCACGATGATTGATTTAACTTGATTTTTATTATCGCGGCCTTAACTGAATCTATTAAATCTGATATGAGTTTTTCAATTTCTATTATTAAACTAAAACTAGCATGCAAATTAAACTAAAATAACAACTTAAATGCAATGACGTTTCAATGCAAAAGATTTGAATGAAATTAATGTATGAAAAAACGTACTAGGATCCTGAATCGTCAAGCAAAGTTCCCTTTTAACCTCTATTTCACAATTTGATAACACGATAAATTGGTTGAATAATCAATGTTTCTAACTTATTCAACAATCTCTTTCAAGTAGAATTGAATCTATTTTAGCATATCATTTGACTATATTTCTGACAAATGCAATATACAAAAATGCATGACGTTTTGTAAACACTTAGAGATTCACGTAAAACATAACGGCATATTTCATTCCCTATCAGACCCTATAATGATTTATACCTTGTAGAATCTATTTCTCTTCTTTCGAATGTATAAAATAGATCACCCAAACTCATATAATTACATGCATTTAACTATGGAGGTAAGAAAGTGTATATAAATCATTCAACATCCATCAATCGTGTTTGAATATCAAATTGCAAAATAGAAATTAAAATATCACAATATAAGGTTCATCGTTTACCTAATATATAAAAAGTCTAGCCTAACATAGATAAAATAAAAGAACAATAAAAATAATAAAAAGAAGACATTACCAAAAACTCGAATTCAATCTTGAAATCGTGAAACTTGAAGTAAAATTTTTTGTTCTTGTCTTCTTGTTAGCTCTCCAATGTGCTTTTTTCTCAAAGAAGGTGTAAAAGACCTAGTTCTGGACGAGTTTAGGGTTAAATAGGTCATCAAAATACCTTACCATAAGAGATTGGTTCAAATAAGGAAATCAGAAAATTCGCGCTCAGAATGAACCATGCGACA